>JAMPIV010015131.1:95000-522208 GCA_024509875.1 Oreohelix idahoensis
TGTATGGACATTGTAGTGTTGATATTGGTGTAGCTACAACAGTAGTTGTTGCTGGGGATGGTCTATAAAATGTTACTAAGAAGGTCTTCAGAAGTTGCCTCGTTAATAAAGAAAGAGACCTATTCGAGATAAGGATAAGAAGAAGAGAATGCGACTGCTTTCCACTAGATAGTGTGTTCTAGTAAATTACGGAAAGTGTTCTATTTCCCCACGACCTTAGCTTCTGTCCTCATATCCAGTAAAGAAAGAAAGACCCCGCCAATCTCATCTAAATGTAAAATTTTCCCTATATGTAAATATTTAACACCGACATCACGAGTGAAACATTAACGATCTAGATAATGATCAAATGGCTATTAGGTTTATTAATTAAATACTTACACATATAGGGTTATTAGAGAAAATAATAAGTGATGATGGCCAAAGAAAATTCACACACACACACACACACACAAACACACACACAGAAATGAGATATAAATAATGTAGTTAGATAACTATGAGAATGAAACGATGTGAAGAGTGAAGTAATGATGTGATATATTGAGTGTTACCAAACTAATGTCCAATCTACACTGTCTTTGTGTCTCTTAGTGCTCCTCCACTGTATGATGATACACCGGTATGTATAGACTGTCCAATTTAGGTGGATGGTATGTTGTGTGGGGTATGTCCACGACCAGGACGTACTGATGAAAATTGATGTTGTAATGAGAACTTTGACGATGTGCAGACCTTCAATGTGTGGCAATATCTCTGTAGCGTTGACAAACTGTTGGCAGTTGCCTTAGGAAAATGTCTGCTGTCTAATCTCTGAAAGGTACTGGCTAGACTGGAGATTTTCATGAACTGATCTTGGTATATAGACTCAGCTACTTGAGTATGTACTCTTGATTCATAAAATATGCTTTGGGGTGAGTTGAACTTGCTCGCTGTGTATGCCACTCAACTGGTAAATATGAAATCTTGATTCATTAAATTTGCGTTGTGGCGAGTTGATCTTGCTATAATTATGAGAATCCGCTTGGCAGTATGTACTGTTGTCTCAGGGAATACGTTATTGAGTGAGTTGAACTTGATGTAAATAAGAGAATCAACTTCTGAGCAAGTTATAAAAGATAAATACAATGCTACGCAATCCCAGTGTAAAACGTCGGGCGAGAAATCTTCCTTCTTAACTGAGGAAGTGAAGGATGTCCTAAATTGCGTATTCTGCTATCCAGGCGTACACTTTGCTAGTTTCTTTCTGGGTATACGCCAAACACATAAGGTGTAGACTCAGAGTTCTGTTGGACACACTGAAGACACACAAAGTGGCTTCGTAATTTTCACCTCTAATATTTGTCGTAAATTTATTTTGAGAGAAAAGAGTCGTAGAAATACTGGTCCGGTTTAGAGTGGAAAATGATGATGGAAAGCTCAGTGATAGAAAATGTAGAGATTTAATAGTTACTTCACAGCGTGCTGGAGGAGAGTAAAGACAGACTTATTTACGACAAATCGTGTCTCTCAATCTTCTCTTTCACTCTCCTGGTCAAACAATTATTTGCCAGTTTTCCAGACTCGCATCTGCGCGCACACCGATTCGGTGTTTTCAAACACACACACGACGTTGATACAAACTATATTAAACGAATAGGGGAAATGTTGGGCTTTGGGTATATCCAACACACAGAACTAAATGAGTTTAGGTGATTTTATTCACTTTAAACATCAATCACTAAAAATATCAGATATTACATAAATTATCATAAGTACACAACTGCAAATAACAAGTTTGGGAGGGGGTGAAGAAGATTGGTATCGACTAAGCCCTTCCCGCTCATTAGACAAAGACAAACCCAGTCCAGAAATAGATAATATCAGGAACACGGGTACGTTAACCTAACAGTAAAGTTAATTACTCTGAAAGAGGTGTTACCAAGTTAGGTATAAGTGATAGAAAAAAAAAACCTGTTCTTCCCAGCTGTTCTTCCCTTTACTAAGCAAATGGAAAGGAGGTGGTTTTAAACAGAGTTAACAAATTATCAACTATCCCACTTAAAGGAACAATGTAGGGTATACAGAAAAGATATATGTTACCAGGTAAGCAAGTTAACAAAATGGTCACACAAAAGAATTAATTTCCTGTCATTCATACACGCGCTAGCAAAGGCTTCACTCATCTTGCTCTCACTTACCGATTGTGAAAAAATCTTGCACTCCATAGAATAACACAACAGCAGTTACACCTCAACTAAATGTATGAGTGTTTGTTCAAGTTCTAGCCCCAGATTATCGGGTAGGCGGTCAGCACATAAAAGGGTCCCGTAATCGCTGGAAAATGAATCTGTAGTTGTGTCTCTTTTCTTAATAACAGTTTCTATGGGAGGGCACGGTCTCTGATACCGGGGTGAGGATGGTGTGGTCTATTTGACTATGCCGCGGATAATAAAATTCTTACGCGTGCTGGTACACTTTATCCGTGAGGTATGGTTTAAGTCCAGTGAGAAAACTAGTCACATCACTGTTCAGGAAATTATGAATTATCTCTCTGTGTCAGTAAACTAACAAAGCTCGGGCCAGTGTTCTTCTTCCCGTTACGACTTAAGTTGTTTGATGGTGCGTTAAATTTGTCTTTGGGTGTGCTTTCTTTGCTATAAGTTAGATAGCGGAATTCCAAACATAGAATCGCCTCAAAGATTAAAAATTCACACAGTCTCAACAAGTTCTGCGTCAGGGGAACTCTACACACTGTTTATGCTTTGCTTTGCTTAGATTGATTTCTTTATTGCTTTCTTAATGCTGGGATCGCACAGGTTACGATCACTCTGTATGAAAGAAAAAAAAAGACATGTAATATACCGAAAACAAATAACCTTCTAAAGCGCGATGAATTTCCCGTTAAGCCTATAATACACTCGAGTATTTAATTATGCATTTAATAAACACTGCGCGAGTTCTAGTGGTTAAAAACACACATCTATAAAACTCGGACTCAACTGAATTTATTAATTATAAATTCCTTCGCGACTTTAAAAGTTAATTTACGCATCTATTATCTTTTGAAATAATATAATAGATAGATCATTATATTTAAAACTGGAACTCTTGAGATGGTTTAATTAAATAGATTTAAATTAACACAGAATCCCTTTAAATAGAATGACTGAGCTAGACCACTGATCACTTTACACAATATATATTACCGCTTTGCACAGAATTAGAAATCACTGCAAATATATATAAAATCCAGGGGAAAATCTATAACAAGATTTCAATAAAGCTAGTGCTTCTGTAAAGGTCTGGCCAGCGAGTGATAACGTGTCTAGTTCTTCATGGTCTATTTAGCTAAAATGGAATGTAAGTTGAGTGGGACATGATAAACTTGACAACTTATTTGATCTCACGAACTTTTGGGGATCTGACCGCCAAATCAAGAGATGAAGCCGCCCCCTGGTCTTCGTATCCGCTCGCTGCTGCCCGTTTCGCTTTCCCCCGTTCGCTCGGTTCCTCGATTGACACCGAGACGCGAAATTAGCGGCAAGCAACTGCGTCTCGTATCAGGGAAAACTACTGTCTTTGATAGCGCCGATAGTCTCCCCTAAGATCCCTCGGTCTGTCTCTTTGATCTCGTCGCTGTATCCTACATGAGTCCCGGTGGAATGCGTTCTGGCAAACGAAAAGTTACAACAAATGTTCAGGGGTTCTAATGTTATGAAAAGCTAAAGGTCCCTTTAAATCATCCATCATATCAGGGAAAATTCACTAGTCAAACTAGACGTACGTCACAATATTAATGGTTAACATTCTGCTATAATACTCCTCACTACTTATCTCTATGAGTTTAATTCTCTAGTAATTATATATGACATGAGACGCGCATGAGAAGTGTTAAATATATTGCACATGGGAGTGTGTGCACATGTAAGTCTGTAATGATGATCTAACAAGCTAAATGAAAATGTGAAGTATTAACTATCAATTGCTTCCTAGCATTCTAGAGGAAACAGTTTTTGATTTAATTAATCATTTATGAGAAGGATTAATTGAAAAACTGTCTTCTGCACATTTAGCTATGATGCTAAGTGCAAAAGTAAATCTTAACTTAAAGACTAAAGAAAATTATTAGTAGTTTTTTAAAATATCTACTAACCTCCTTTTCCCTTTCGCAAACTCCTTTAAGAACACAATACACCACCGATATGAATTATTTATCCACAATGAATTAAGAGTATGCTATGCTTTTGGCGAAAGTCTTTTACGCCACACGGTTGGAAATTTCGTACTGACCACTGATGAGCCTATCGGTACATTATATTCCTGAATCGCCCATATGTTCCCAAATCTTGCCTGTGACGAAAAGCTCCGCCTCTTAACCAATCGCTTGGCCTCAATATTGTGACCTGTTGTATGCACCTCTTTCGCGCCCTATCAGCAACTGTCCCTGGCCAAAAGGAGTGGGGATTTTCTCCACCAACTTCAATTCCGTTTTATGGGTTCGTTTGCGTGACAACCCAGTGTTTTCGGATTGGCCAGCTAATAAAAAATCACCCGCCTTCTCCTGTCACAAATCCTGCTGTCCGTTGTGACTTTCCATGTATTTCCTGTTTTATTATCTTGCATGTGCCGATCCTTTAATCTCTCGATTTATTTTGCCGTGCTCAGTTTTCCCTTCTGGCAACAATCATTCATGTGTGCGTCCCGAGTCCATTGTTGCCTGAGTCCATTGTCGCGCCGGCTATTGTATTGCGAGGCAGTGACCGTCGTTTGTTTAAACAGCGGCTTAGCCATGAAAAGACTACCATATTGTGTCAGCCTGGGGTCTTCCAAAATAATCAATATTCCAAGGTGTCATGTCTGACGATATTTACACGGGGACTTAGATATCAAAGAAGTTGTCTATGACAAAGCTCGTGTTCCACAAGATTTATAACGAGGAGATGTGGGGTTCCGAAAGATAAGTCAAAGGCGAGTAAAGTTACCGTTTATTAAGAGCCAAATGTGGGTGAAAATGAAATAAGAAAGATGTTGGAAAAGGTAGAGAGTGATAAAGATAGACCTACTATACGACAATAGCCCCCTCCTAAAGTATGACGTGAGTCAGACTCCTGTAGGTCTAGCTTTCTCGCTCGAGGGTTATTAATCCTTTTCCACATCTTCGTTTTTCTTCCCTGTTTCCATCCTATCTTCCTTGCGTTTCCTTGATCATCCGTTGGCAACGAATTTTCGTTCACATCCGAGGGATTTATCTCGGAGTTGTAAAGGTGCCTTACGAATGTCAGTGAATCATCGTCTGTGTAATTAGCGATCACCACGGTCGTAATGTGGGCCTGTTCTGTAGAGTTGCGCTCGGTGAATTGTTTAAGCAGATTGATATGGTAAATCTTCCGCTTTCTATCCACTTCAACCTTAAAGTTTGTTCTATTAGTTTCTCGATAATCTTGTATGGATCTCTCCAGCAGAGTTGTAACTTGTTACTGCTACTTGGCAGCAATACTAACACTTTTTGACAGACCTCTAAATCACGATCATTTGCTAGTCTGCGATGATATTTGGCATGTTTGCGCCGGGCTTCGCGGCCCTTAGCTGTGGCTAATTTCCAGCCAGTCTTCAGACGTTGCTTCAAGTCTGTGACATATTGGAAAGCTGACGTGACAGTGTCATCTGCCTTGGCATATGTCCATGTCCTTAATAAAACTTCCAATGGACCTTTAATAGGTCTCTCGATGAGTAATGTGGAAAGAGGGACTCCCGTGGAAGCATGGGGTACTTCCCTGTAGGCAAATAATACGGCGGGAAGGTATTGATCCCAAGTTTCTGGCTTCTCCTGTGCCAACTCTCGGAGAATAGAGGTAAGCGTTCCGCTAAACCTGTTCTACTTGCCCGTTACTCTGAACGTGATAGGGCGAAGTATGAAAATGCTTAGTCTGGAATATCCTAAGCACCTCTTCTGTCAACTTGCCTCGAAATTGTGACCCGTTGTCTGTGAGAATTTGGTGCGGGAAGCCTAATCTTGTAAAAATATTCAGGGAAGCGTCGGCCACATTCACGGAGTTGCATGCTGGCATGGCTATAGCTTCACCTCACATGGAGTATGTGTCCACTACGGTAAGGATATGGGTGTTCCTCTTCTTAGTTCTCGAGGTCCAATTATATCCATGGCCACTCTTTAAAATGGGGAGCCCAGGATTGGCATTTCCCCAAGTGTCGCTGGTGCCGTCCAGTGTTTTGGTGCAACTTTCTGGCACTGAGGACAAGACTTGACGAACCGTTCCATGTCTCCTGTGATCCCTGGCCAATATTACTGGCAGGCAATCCGCTGAGACGTGGCGTTCATTCCCATATGTCCACTAAATTTTATAGAATGGCCCATCTCAAGCACCTGGTTCCTATAGGTAGCAGGAACTACTAATTGGTTGTGTTTATGTCTTTCGTTTCCAGCCTTGCGATACATCAATCCATTCTGCATAAAGAAGCCTACCTTGGTAGGTGGGTTGTGGGTCCTAGGTAATTTTTTTAAACAGGGCGCCAGTGAGGAATCTTCCTTTTGGGCCCTCTCCAATTCCTCTCGGAGGATATTGGTAGGAGGTTCCTGCTCAGTGTCCATATTTGACTGTTCTCTAGTCTGTACGGCCGCCATGACTAGTGTTTGAGTAGGCTCTCCAAGGAACACATATCTACATCCCAAGATTAGAGAGTAGATTGGTTCTTCCATTATGGCTGCACGAATATCTTCTGTCACGTAACGAGATTCCAGTATGATACGTGCAATTGGCAGTGTCGTGGGTGCTACATCCTTCGACAGACCTTGAATGTAGACACTCTCTTCTGTCGTCTGTTCGGAGGTGACGAGAGATGCCCTATCTACTGCATCGAAAGCAAGTCTGTGTCACAAAGACATTACACGGATTGACTATTTACCAGGACTGATTCGATAACTGGTGGATGAGAGATGTTTCCGGTTGAGGAACTCTGCTACTTCCGGGGTGATTTTGTCTGCAGACATGCAGCATGTTGAGGAGGAGGTCTGAGTTTGCACTCATTAGTGTTGTGATTGTTTAAGCGACATAACCTGCACCATGTATCTCCCTGTCTCTGGTGTTGCACAGCATTTCTCTTGTTGTTTGTTTGGTAGTTATCCTGTTCAGCATACTTTTTATGCGAGGGATGTGGTCCGCTGCTTTATTGGGCTGATTGTGAGCGAGCTGGTTGTTTCGGCGCCTGCTCCGGAAACTTCTTCCGGGCTCCTTGGGATTCCTTGAGAGCAATTTGGAATCGCTCTGCTAGTGTAAGAATAGTTTCCAACCGGTCAGCGCCGTTTTCAGTGAGAAATCTACGCATTTTGACCGACATATACTCCTTTAGTTGCTCTATCACAATCAGCTCTTTCAACACGCCATAATCCTTGGTGAATTTTCCAAGTATACACCACTTCACTAGGTAGTCCTCAATACGGGCCGCAAACTGTGAGAAGGACTCTCCTGTCTCTTTCTTAGAGCTTCTAAACTTTTTTCGGTAAGCCTCTGAGTGAAGTTCATATCTCACCAAGAAAGCTTTTTTCAATGCCTGATAGTCATCTTTCTATCCTGCCGGCAGTTTATTAAGACCTCGTAGGCTGCTCCTGTCAGCCCTGAGAAAGTTTCAAGTTCCTTTTCCCTTCTTCCAATTTAAACTCTGTTGCAAAGCGTTCGAAGTGGTCCAAAAAGGCGTCCATTGTATCGTTCCTCTCTGAGAAAGGTTTCAGCAGAAAGTTCATGGCATTGGGTGGCACAGGTTGTAAAGTAAGCACACCGCCTGAGCGGGGTGAGGACCCTCCATCGGAGCTAGAAGCTGCTGCACTTTTGCCAGCTCTATCTGATTGGTCTCTTCCTGGATTTCCAGTCGCTTTATTTTAAACGCATGCTCCCTGTCTCTCTTCCGCTCCGCTGCTTCCGTTGTGAGTTTCTCTTTCCGCTCCGCTGCTTCTGCTGCGAGTTTCTCTTTCCACTCCGCTGCTTCTGCTGCGAGTTTCTCTTTCCGCCCCGCGGCTTCAGCTTTCCGCTCCACTGCTTCTGCTGCGGATTTCCGCTCGGTTGCTTCTGCTGCGGCTTTCCACTGCTCTGCATCTGCCTTCTCTTTCTCCATTGCAAGTTTCTGTAACTCCACTTCTTTAGCATGGAGTTTATCGGTCTCTTCACTTACAAATTTCATCAGCTCTGTTCCACTTAACCCGTGTTCACGGCCTGCATCCATTAAACTAGTTCTAATTTTTGAGGAATCTGCCATGATATGCAGTCCTGGTTCGCGAAGGGAAAAACTGGCTGTGACCTCCGACCAAAATTATTTGACTCACATAAGTAATTATCTCTTTAAAACCAGCTAGGTTTAAAATAGGAACCAAGCTCAAATTCTACTTTAAAAATTCACTCACTCAGCATATTTAAAAAAATATAGATACCAAATTATCTAGCAGTTACTATGAAAAATTTGTCAAGCAGTTATGATAGAAAGTTTTCCCACGAGTTACGGAAAAAAAAAGAAAACAATTCTAATTTTCTGCAGTATTCTCTGTTCTCAAAACAATGGTTACACTATCAGTTTGATACTTAATTTTAAGAAACTAGTATAACTCTTGCTTTAGAGATATAGATTAATCCCACTACGAAGTAGACAATCTATAAAGATTCAGTCTAAGAGGTAATCCATGAAAAACGTCAACAAATGTTGCTATTGACGCAACTGTATGGCGGGGTTCTTTAATCCCGCGACGAGCGTTCCAATTGTCGTAAGTTGATATTGGTGTAGCTGCAACAGTAGTTGTTGCTGGGATGGCCTATGAAACGTTAATAAGAAGGCCTCCAGAAATTGCCTCGTTAATAAAGAAAGAGACCTATTCGAGATAAGGACAAGAAGAAGACAATGCGAATGCTTTCTACTAGATAATGTGTTCTAGTAAATTATGGAAAGTGTTCTTTTTCTCCACGACCTTAGCTTTAGTCCTCAGATCCCGTAAAGAAAGAAAGAGCCCCCATTCTCATCTAAATGTAGAATTTTACCTATTTGTAAATATTTAACACCGACATCACGAGTGATTCATTAACGAACTAGATAATGATCAAGCGGTTATTAGGTTTATTAATTAAATATTTACACATACAGGGTTAGTAGAGAAAATAAAAAGTTATGATGTTGAAAGACAATTCACACACACACACACACAGAGATGAGATATAAATAATGTAGTTAGTTAACTATGAGAATGAAAACGATGTGAAGAGTGAAGTAATGATGTGATATATGAGTGTTACCACACTGTTGAACGCTGTTTACTAGATGTTAAAGGTTGGTTTGTGTAAATGCCCAGATGTAACGTACTGTTTGGTGTGTTATGAATGTTAGTACTTCGAGCGTGTCGTGTTGTCCTGGACAGTACCAAGTTGTAGCGAGAATCTAGGTCACTAGCGCGAGGTGCCGCCAGGGTATAGTAGACACAGTATTCATGTAGATTCAGACTGTAGTACTTGTATTACAATGTGGTTGATCGTGTAAGTGTGTAGATAACAGTGCTGATAACACGAAAGCCGTATAGGCTCTTGGACGTCTCCACATTAACTCACACAACCACACGTAGAAGTCAGTGAAGTAGGGAATGCTGCTGACGGTTACAATATTTATTCATGACGTACGATAATACGATGATGATGGACGAAACAGTCAATAGTATAAGATCGAGTACATAATGTGTGTAGTTACAAAGGTCAGCTTCAGGCATCACAGATCCCAGACATGTAACAATGTCTTGACCACTGTTTACTGTTTATGCAATAGCTCTAATCCCTGACTGAGCCCCGTCAGGTAAGCCCTAGCAAATATCTTGCTTAGTACGGGCAATATCAGTTATTTAAACAAAGTCAATGCCATTGTCCTACAATTAGCAAAAGACTTCAGACTGGCCTCACATGCCAGATACTTCATTCTGGTGAAGAGAATTGGCCGTAAATACGGACCAATTTTATGACAACGAAATAAGGCCGCAGGTCGCAGGCCTCGATAATCAGGTCATTCTCAGTTTATACAAGCTTCTGAGATTAAATATATTTTCTGCCAAACCATATTCCGCCTGCATTGCGGATCCATAAAGATGATTCCTAGGCTTATGTATGTAATGGGTCAACTTAGACCTCGTCCTTCAAATATGAAGCAATACTGGGGCACAGTATAATACCTCCTTGTGAGCTTCGCTCACTATGTCGCCATCAGCGATAAATGTACCTGTAAGATCTAAACGAGACGAAAAGATCGAATAATGTTTCAGTTACCTTCTTAAAGAATCCTTACACTCTAAGGTAACACAACACAGCCAATACTGGCATAAAGAAACACTCAGGGACGGAAAAATGACAAACAGTCATTCCCAGAATTTCCAATCCCTATCGAAAACTTGGCAGAGAGGAATATACGGATCGGTACATCCGTTCTAAGCCTTAGGTACACTCTCTCTGAATCAGTCTCTCGGCTTTTGCCACCAAGACCCCGCGCATGCCCAAAGAGCATGGACCAGATGAGGCAAACCCAGATCAGGCGTTTCCGCCCAAGCGGGAGATAAAGATACTCCGTAAATGATCCTATAAATAGACTTAAGACATGTCAACTATAAGACATTGCCTGAGACAGGACAACATACGACAGGAGAAGATAATCACCAGTCAAACCTGTCACAGAAAGACAATCAACATTTATCTCTCTTTGATCACGTTAAACCAAACATACATTAGGTTGGTGTTTTTTTTCCACCGTCAAAAATAACGGCAACATTACCACACCTCCCGGGGAAAAAAAGGCACATTTTTTTTTTGAAATACATCTATAAGCCAGGTGCATTAAGCTCATAACGCATGAGTAATGCGCCGATAAAAGGATCACCAAAAAATATAACATCATAATGTCAGATCCAATCGACGCACCGTCGAGCGTCTGGTGAGAAGAAAAAATCTCACTAGATAGGAGAAAATATTTTCTCAAAGTAAATATATCCGGGGAGGTGTTACCAACCAACTCAAAAGTGCAGGTAATATTACAACAAAAATTCATATCAATATGTGTATAAATGGTGAATGACAATTTCCATTAAGAAATTACACCAACATCGAAATCTCACGATGTATAATGCGTATATAACCATAAATTCAAATGGTCAATCATTAACAACATTGCAAATTCTTTTTACAAACATATATTATACATGTGTATAGAACTAATATCTGATGACGTCAGAAGAACATGACGATGCTCTATTCCGGCGATGTCTTGTACGCAAAATCCTCAAGGAACATCAGGACGTCTATAGAAGTCATCGTAGTTCTACATCGTTCCAAGATATCACACCGGTTTGCTGAGAACAATACAAATAGTACATTTCTTAGAATGTTATAATGTACCATAGTCACTTAATATATATCTAAACTATAAATGTGGCCGCATTAACTTTTTTAACCTTTATTTCATATGAAACAAAGCCTTCCTCTGTTTTACCGAAGACGGTAACAGAGAAAGCAAGTAATCAATACATAACCATGAGTTTAAACAAAGTGACAACAAGTGTTACAGAAGCATGTTATTGCAAGAATAGATCATAACTTTAGATATGTAACAGTAGATCTAGACAAAAGAGCTAAGTAGCTTCATGTGGGCATCGAGACAATATGTCTGCCATCACATTATCCGAACCACGGATAGCTCGTACCGTGAAATGAAAAGGTTGAAGAGCAATAGCATATCGAGTGGATCTCGAACTCTTCAAATCCCTATTCTGCATAGCTGTGAGAGCTTTTTGGTCGGTTTCTACTACAAAATGCGCGCCGAGAAGGAATCTTTGGAGTTTAAGAATTGCCCAGACCATAGCTAGCAATTCTCGGTCTAGAACAGAATAATTCCTTTCTGCCGCATTCAGTTTTCTCGAGACATACCTTACAGGATGCAGAGTCTCAGATTACTCTTGCATCAGTGCCGCTCCGATCCCTATTGCTGAGGCGTCACTACGAAGGGCAAACGTCCTATCGGCTGTAGGTAGTCTTAAAATAGGAGGAGACGAAAATAATGACTTAATCTGATCCAATGAAGATTGGCATTCTTGGGACCAACGCACCATATTAGGAGACCCTTTCTTCAATAGGGTTGAGAGTGGTGCCGTAATAGAGGAAAGATTCGGAATGAATCTTCCGTAGAACTGTATTAGGCCCAAGAGACTACGGATCTGTTTTTTAGTCTTAGGAATAGTGATGTTCAGTATCTTAGAAGTGTTGTAGTCTTCTGTCTTCAAGAGACCATGACCAACACGATGACCAAGAAAAGAAATCTCACTAAACCCAACATAGCCTTTAGAGGGTTTAGCTGTCAAATTATGCTCACGTAAAGTAGACAACAGTTCATCTAATCCCAGATAGTGATCTTCCCAAGAATCGCTAAAAAGACGGATATCGTCCAAGTATGCAATCACATCAGACCGATATGCCAGTATTCGACGCATCATGCGTACGAATGTAGCCGGGGCATTCATAAGGCCAAAAGGCATAAAGTTCCATTGGAACAAACCCCTAGGTGTGGAGAAAGCAGTGAAAGGTTTGGCTCTTTCGGTTAGAGGAACTTGCCAGTATCTTTTAGACAAGTCCAGCTTTGTAAAGAAACGAGAATTGGAAAGTCTAGTAAGTAACTCATCCAACAGAGGCATAGGTTCTGCATCGAACTTCGTTACTTGATTTAGTTTACGGTAATCGACGCAAATGCGTATGTTATTGTCTTTCTTTCGGACAATAACCATAGACGACGAGTATGCCGAATTGGATGGTTCAATTATTCCTAACTTTATCATTTCATCCAACTCTTTCTCGACTTGAGTTTGGAAGTGGATAGGAATAGGGTAAGGTCTGACCCTGATAGGAGTATGGTCAGTCAATACAATGTCATGTTCAATGACTGTAGTGTGTCCAGGAATGTCCGTGAGAACATCCTGAAATGCTTGTAACATGGAAGAGATTTGTGACTGTTCCCTAGTTGATAAATTAGGTGAAATTGCAACATCCTTCCATGATTCCGTAGAATGCAGTGGAATCATCGGAAGAGGAAGATTAACATCAGAGAAAGTAGATTCCTCATCCTGTATGACAGACAGCGATGAGTAATGGCCACGAGCGACTGTAGCGTCGTCCGTCGCTTGAAAGATAGGTTGTAAGTACTCTGGACGTTCATAAAATTCAGTAAGCATATTTATGTGAAAAGTTTTATGCTTTCCGTCAATATCGACGACATAGTCGACATCAGAAATTTTGGATACAATCTCAAAAGGACCTTTCCAACCAATAAGAAGTCTATTTTCCCTGGAAGGAAGTAACACAAATGCTTTGTCTCCAGGACAAAGTTGACGTAGGCATCTATTTTTATTTGCAAACTGTCTTGCCTTTGCTTTAGCAAATTCAGATGCGGAAGTTGCTAATTTGCAAGCTTCAATGATTTTCTGCCTGAGAGCAATGACATACTCATAAGAAGATTGTGTGTCATCACTAATGTCATCGACAGCTATTAGATCGTGAAGCAAGGACATTGGGCCGCGCGGACGCGCGCCAAAGATGAGCTCGAAAGGAGCAAACCCGGTATGTTCATTAGGAACCTCTCTATAAGCAAAGAGAGCAGCGGGTAAGACTCTGTCCCAATCCTGAGGATGATCCTCAGTTATTTTCCCAAGTAAATTTTTGAGAGTCCTATTGAGACGTTCGACTAGTCCATTAGTCATAGGATGATAAATACTACTCAGTGATCTCTTGATATTAAGAGTAGACATCACTTGCGACATTGTCTCAGATATCAGTTGGGTGCCATGGTCTGACAAGATTTCCCTAGGGAATCCCAACCGCGAAAATATCAGCCAAAGAGCGTCTGCAATATCGGCAGTTGAAATGCTCTTCAGAGGTATGGCCTCTGGCCATCGAGTACACATGTCAACACATGTAAGAATACATTGATGTCCTCTGGCTGATTTTATTTTGAAAGGACCAATGATATCTATCGCCATTTTCTGAAATGGACGCATAGGAATGTCCGCAGCCTGGATAGGTGCTGCATGGCGAGGACCTTTCGATTTTACTTCTTGACATACTCTACACGAGCGACAATAAAGACGTATGTCTCTGTTGACGAATGGATAAAAGAAAGCCGCAAGAACTCTCGACTTCGTACGTGAAAATCCCATATGACCAGCGCATTGGGAGTCGTGAGCATGTTGCAGTATTCTAACTCTCATGTCTTTCGGAACAAGAATTTGTGAATGTATAGACATGTCTGAGTGCTGTACCATACGCACTAGTACGCCATTCTTTATAGTGATCCAAGATTTGTTATGTGTGTTCATATTTGGGTCACCTTTTTTGCCAGAACGAAGAATTTTTTTAACGAACTGTCTTCCTGTTGACTTTTGATAAAAGAATCACGTGAAATCACATCATGATCATCTTGATCACGTACCTCAACACCTTCGGTCGATGTAGTCTGAGACATATTCTGAGCCTGAGCTCTCGTGATAACTGCATTAGCAGCTTCTAAGTTATGTTCCTCTAAAGCAATAATCTGCTGCGGGGTACACTCTTTAATGCCGTGTATACGCCCGACGATAAGATCCGCAATAGGATTCGGAAGCAGACATGCTTGGACCTCTCCCGTAAAGAAGGGAGTAGCTATACGAATGATAGCGGTAGAGTATTTTTCCACTGTGCCACCAAATGTTACACATTTGATCACTCTTCCAGTGGCACATGAAGGATCTACTAGAGATTGTCTAACCCCAATAGTGGTACATCCAGAATCAAAGAGGACTGAGACTCGATCACCATTCATTAGACCCCTATGTAGAATAAGAGAACCTCTCCCGTCAGGAGCCGCTGCGGCAGGAAGAGCGGGCAGAGGATGACCGCAACTCAAGGTAGATATAATAGTAGGTTCAAATAAAGTGGTGCACTGAGGGCATTGAGATGCTCTCCCATAATCAAAGGCAGAACAAGAACTAGCACTAGCGCTAGGTTTACTATTGTTTTGTTCATTACTAACTCCTTGTGACTCTTGTTCAGCACAGTTAGTATGATGACATGATCTGTTATTATTATGCTGCCATCTACCTCGATTACTATTTCTTTTCGAATTATGGTAATTACCCCTATTGCTATTATTATTTTGGTTTGAACCGCAGTTTTCACAATTGTGATTGTGATTTACACCTTGATGAAAATATCTATCAGACTGATACTGCTGTCTTCCTAAAGAATTATGGCGAGGATAGTTTTTATTGTGGCTACCCCTTTTAAAGTTACCAAATTTGTTGGAACCATAATTATGAGGGCTATCAGATTGCCTCCAATTCCTAGAAGACGAGCCTCTTTGGCATGAATCAGTTTGATCCTGTCCAAAGTTACGCTTACTTTTCTTATCGAAGTTGCGCTGAGTACCTTTAACTTTACCTCCGAAATTAGAATTATATGGAGTCGCAGAAGCCACGGGTAAACCTTCTTTAATCTTACTATTGCTAATCGTTTGTTGAGGATGAGCAGTGACGTATTGGCAACAATATTGTTCCATTTCTTTTATGTCCTTAGGTTTACGTTCGTGTATAAAGGCAAGAAAAGACTCATTAACAGATGACATTACTTTGTCTCTAAGCAACAAGTCCATAAGTGCCTCATAAGTATGTTCATTCTTAGACAACTCTATCCATCTAGTGAAAGTAAGGCGTATCTTTCCTATAAAGTCCGAGAACTCTACACCAGATTCTGGTAACATAGTCATAAAACGAAGACGGTAATCATCTTCTTTAAGCTGATATCTTTTCAATAAGGCTGCTCTGACAACTTCATAATTAGTTCTATCATGTTCTTCTATTGCCATTATAATATTTAATGGTTCACTTGTAAGTGAATTCAACAGTTGTCTAACATATTGTGCCTTATCTACTTTATATGTTACACAATTAAGTTCTAGTCTATCTAGATAGAACGTTATGTCATCTTTCGTAGGGTTAAAATGAGGAAGTTTGAACTTATAATCATGACTTTTTGTGCTCGAAGAAGTCGCTTGAGAACTACTCATATTCGTCACTTTTAGTTTCTCTACCTCCAAAGCCATGAGTCTTTCTTCATGTTCCATTTTCTGTTTTTCTTTCCTCTCTTCAGCTTCCCTTATTAACTACTTCTCCTCAAATTCTCTGTCTTGCTGAATCTTTCTTTCTTCAGCTTCTCTGTCTTGCTGAATCTTTCTTTCTTCAGCTTCTCTGTCTTGCTGAATCTTCCTTTCTTCAACTTCTCTTTGATGCTGTTTATCTTCAAATTCTCTGTCTAGCTGCGCTTGAATCTTTTTCTCTTCAAATTCTCTGTCTAGCTGAATCTTTTTCTCTTCAGCTTTTTGAGCTTTGGCATATTGAGCAAGCGCAAAATCCTCCAATTTCTCACCAGCTTTGCCGAGGGCCAACCCTTGCTGGATGAAGAAATCTAATGTAGACATCCTGTCTACAAATGTGCTGTCAATATATCTGAAATAGCAACACAAGTTATCCCAATCTCAGTGGGAGATGAGTCTTTTATAAAGACTAAGTACAATTACCTTATTTATTAAGTCACCAGTAATCAGCTCAGTATATACTTTGCATCATATAATTAACAGTACATGATCAAGTATACATGAAGACTGTATATATCACCAATATCACGATAACTAAACAAAGACAAGCATCTAAACAAACGAAAACATTCGCAGAGGTCAAAAGAAAATACAGCTTAACTAAATCAAATGTTGTGAAAAATCACAATGATAACTGCGAAAAATTCACAATTATACAATGACAACACAGTGTATAAACAAAAGGGTGTAAAGAAATTAACAATAGAAAAGAGAGGGCAGACAAATACAAACAAAACGAATCAAAAAACTAAAGTACCGAGAAAAAATAACGAAAACAACACTAACACATCTCGTCACAGCTAGGAAAAAAAAATAAATAAATAGCAACAAAAGTCGCTTGCAATTTCCACTGAGAGAAATATGCACAATCACTAAAGAACGCTTACAGTAGCCCTCGGTTGAGTGGGATATTTACTGTAAGACCCTCCAACCTGAACTCGCAGAAAAAAAATACACATTAACTCAACAAGTAAACAAAGAACAAGTAAACAATAGAATGCATATAATGAATGTAACGAGGACGGCTTATTTGCACACAAAATAAAGGCTAAGTTTAACACGTAAAACCAGGCCACTTATCTTTAAGCGTAATCCTCTACAACCGCAAAGATGCAGTTCATTGCAGTACACGTAAACACCAGTAGACGTTCCACCGTTGAAGGTCATCGTAACTTGACAACAGGTGTAGTAGTCTCCAAAGTGAAGCTATCAAACCAAACTCGACTTCCGTTGAGAATGTTTGTAGAATGTCGTAGTAAACAACAGGTTGCACTGTTCTATGTTTACAATTCGAGCTTGCACGTAAACTTGTGACGTGAACTTTGACACATATGTCCTTCGACGATTGTCACAGTGTTGAAAACTTCGTCAGCAACTGTAGTCTATGTAGCACTATTGTAGCAGCTGTGGTCCATGTAGCAATGCTGTAGCAGCTGTGGTCCATGTAGCGATTCTGTATCATCTATAAATGTATACGTCGATCAGCAGACGTTGACCTATTTCCTACTGTGTAGCTGTCAACCAAACGTCAATCTTGTCTTCCGGATGTATACATCCAGATGTGGGCAGGAAAATCCGTGTCGTTGACAAAAAACACCCACGAATCTGGTCTACCAGATGTTGAACGCTGTTTACTAGATGTTGAAGGTTAGTTTGTGTAAATGCCCAGATGTAACGTACTGTTTGGTGTGTTATGAATGTTAGTACTTCGAGCGTGTCGTGTTGTCCTGGACAGTACCAAGTTGTAGCGAGAATCTAGGTCACTAGCGTGAGGTGCCGCCAGGGTATAGTAGACACATACATCATGTCAGTATTCATGTAGATTCAGACATGTAGTACTTGTATTACAATGTGGTTGATCGTGTAAGTGTGTAGATAACAGTGCTGATAACACGAAGGCCGTATAGGCTCTTGGACGTCTTCACATTAACTCACACAACCACAAGTAGACGTCAGTGACGTAGGGAATGCTGCTGACGGTTACAATATTTATTCATGACGTACGATAATACGATGATGATGGACGAAACAGTCAATAGTATAAGATCGAGTACATAATGTGTGTAGTTACAAAGGTCAGCTTCAGGCATCACAGATCCCAGACATGTAACAATGTCTTGACCACTGTTTACTGTTTATGCAATAGCTCTAATCCCTGACTGAGCCCCGTCAGGTAAGCCCTAGCAAATATCTTGCTTAGTACGGGCAATATCAGTTATTTAAACAAAGTCAATGCCATTGTCCTACAATTAGCAAAAGACTTCAGACTGGCCTCACATGCCAGATACTTCATTCTGGTGAAGAGAATTGGCCGTAAATACGGACCAATTTTATGACAACGAAATCAGGCCGCAGGTCGCGGGCCTCGATAATCAGGTCACTCTCAGTTTATACAAGATTCTGAGATTAAATATATTTTCTGCCAAACCATATTCCGCCTGCATTGTGGATCCATAAAGATGATTCCTAGGCTTATGTATGTAATGGGTCGACTTAGACCTCGTCCTTCAAATATTAAACAATACTGGGGTACAGTATAGTACCTCCTTGTGAGCTTCGCTCACTATGTCGCCATCAGCGATAAATGTACCTGTAAGATCTAAACGAGACGAAAAGATCGAATAATGTTTCAGTTACCTTCTTAAAGAATCCTTACACTCTAAGGTAACACAACACAGCCAATACTGGCATAAAAAAACACTCAGGGACAGAAGAATGACAAACAGTCATTCCCAGAATTTCCAATACCTATCGAAAACTTGGCAGAGAGGAATCTACGGATCGGTATATCCGTTCTAAGCCTTAGGTACACTCTCTCTGAATCAGTCTCTCGGTTTTTGCCGCCAAGACCCCGCGCATGCCCAAAGAGCATGGACCAGATCGAGGCAAACCCAGACCAGGCGTTTCCGCCCAAGCGGGAGATAAAGATACTCCGTAAATGATCCTATAAATAGACTTAAGACATGTCAACTATAAGACATTGCCTGAGACAGGACAACATACGACAGGAGAAGATAATCACCAGTCAAACCTGTCACAGAAAGACAATCAACATTTATCTCTCTTTGATCACGTTAAACCAAACATACATTAGGTTGGTGTTTTTTTCCACCGTCAAAAATGACGGCAACACACACTAATGTCGAATCTACACTATCTTTGTGTCTCTTAGTGCTCCTCCACTGTATGATGATATACTGGTATGCATAGACTGTCCAATTTAAGTGGATGGTATGTTGTGTGGGTTATCTCCAAGACGAGGACGTACTGATGAAAATTGATGTTGTAATGAGAACTTTGCCGATAAACAGTCCTTCAATGTTAGGCAATATCTGTGTAGCATTGACATATAAGTCTGTAATGATGATCTAACAAGCTAGATGAAGGTGAAGTATTAACTATCAATTACTTCCTAGCATCCTAGCATACTAGAGAAAAAATCTTTTAATTTAATTAATCATTTATGATAAGGGTTAATTGAAAAACTGTCTTCTGCACATTTAGATATGATGCTAAGTGCAAAAGTAAATCTTAACTTAAAGATCAAGGAAAATTATTAATAGTTATTAATAGAAAAGACTAGTTATTGTGTCAGCCGGTCGTCTTCCAAAATAACCAATATTCCAATGTGGCATGTCTAACGATATTTACACGGGCACATAGATATTAAAGAAGTTGTCTATGGCCAAGCTGGTGTTCCACAAGATTTCTAACGAGGAAATGTGAGGTTCCGAACGTTAAGTCAAAGGCGTGTAAAGTTGCCGTTTAGTCTTGATTAAAAGATCACTTGAACAACGATGAAAGAGCCGAATGTGGAAGAAAATGAAATAAGAAAGATGTGAAAGATGTTAGAAAAGATAGAGAGTGATAAAGATAGACCTACTATACGATAGACATATCAAAATATTGCGGCACAAAAACGCCCGCAAGCATAGTTTTGATTAGCTCTAACACTTCACTCCCCTACGGTAGTATCTGCTATGGAAATACCTTTACCGTTCCTATCTCCTGTCGTCAGTCGTAGTCGCCGTTAATTTAAAGGAAGTATGAAAAATAGTCCGCAATCTTTATCCTGGCTACAGAAAGTGTTTACGTCTACCTCTTTCTACTTGACGTCTGCCTCAAATAATGTCTGTGAAGTGATAGCCAATGGTTTAAATCTTTATTTAATTTTTTTTTTTTTTTTTTTTGGAGCATGCGTAACTTTGGGCAGTCTGGTAACGTATTCTTAGATCACAGTACAAACGTTTATAAAAGTGTTCATCGCTGCAGTTTACAAGATGTAGTTGCAGCTATTATCTTGCATTCCCGCGACATCATCTTCCCATCTGACTGTGTCTGCAGGTTTATTAATTTAAATTAGATTTTCTGGCGTGTAGTATCTGCTGTTATGTAACTATTAGTGTCGCAATGTTTTACGTCTCTTTGTGCACATGGGTTGTACAGTGAGTGCGCATCAAATATCGAATGTGAGCTGAACTGAATATGGATGGGCATGCGTCTGGAAGCCGTGCAAATGTGTGCAAAAATAGGATTGAACGGGAAGCCTGTTGTTGTTATTGATGAACAGAATCGACATAATTGCATTCCGGGCAAACCCATAGGTGCTCAGTATATGTCGAAGAGTGTGAATGCTAACTGTTCCATGTAGCTCGCTCGTTATAAACACAGTGGATGCATCCTCTCCTACGTCCATCCCTGCTAGCCTGACGTTTGATGCCAAATTCCAACAGTCTTAACTTTGATGATTCATCTATTGTAGTGTCATTCACTAACAGGTGATTAATAATTGTTCTCAGTATCTATCCCTTATCAATATTAAAGTGTCCCAGCTGTTGGTTCTCTTGATGATAGTCTGTTAGCTCTCTCATTGCCACGTACCCCTGCATGACCAGGACAGTAGATCCAAACCAGCTCCTGCGGATTCAAAGCTTCTATGGAGGTTTTCCATTCATGCCTTAGCCAACCATTTTGAACCTTTCGAAGCATGGACTAAGAGTCTGACACAATGACTGCTTTTGTTACTGAAGTTTCAGTTAGCCGCCTTAAGGCTGCAGTAGCTGCCTCTACCTCCATTCTTATGCTGAAAGTTGTTATCTTGTACTCCCCGCTATGTTCGGCGAAGATTCTGCCCTTTACCCAAGCAGAGAAGCCCCAACCTGATTTCTCACTATGGATCACAGACCCATCAGTATACACAGTGGCATCATTATCCCCGGCATGATCAAGTATCAGTTGATTAATTTCCATTTCCGCTTTCCCATTGCCCCAAGTTCTACACTCTCTGCCAAAGCTGATGACGACTTGCTGGTAGGTAATCCAGTTCTCATCTGCCTTACTCCTCTCTTCCACTTTCAATATATTTTCAACTGTGGGCACCTGCTTGATCGTTGTTTCTGCCTGTCCCATCCATGAAATTCTCCTCTTTATTCTTGCTCCTTTGATGTCAGCTATGTTTCCATGCAGGGGATGCCGTTTGCCTGTGGTTACTCGCATATAGAATTTTGCCTGGGCCATAGCATATATGGATCTAATGGACAGCACTCCAAGCATGTACTTCATTGTCACAATGGGGGTATCACACCGTACAGCCCAAGACAATAAACGTCCCTTCATTTTGAATGCATTCTAGCCGTTCACATTGTGTTACTGACAGCGTTAGTGTTCCCAGCCCATACTCACTGACTGTTATGACGAGCTGAGGATAAAGAAGAAGTAAGAATCTCTGCTCCAGATGCGCTGCGGCCATTATTTTCAGTGCTGCCAGACCTCTCCTGCATTTCAGTATGATGTGATCAACATGGTACTTATACGGTAGCCTGCGATCGAATGTAATTCCAAAGTATTTCAGATTTTCTTGCCATTCAATTTTCTGTCCATTAATAGTAATATCTGGAAGATATGTTTTCCCTTTGTAGTTGTTTAAGGAGCAGCACATCACACAGGCCTTGTTGGGATTGACTTTGGAGTCAGTTTCCTCGCACCAGTTAAACACCTCCTGTGATGTCCCATGTATGCTATTAACCATTTCCTGTCGGTCGGAGCCAGTTCTGTAAATGAGTATGTCATCTGCAAAAGTCAATGTTCGTCCAAACCCAGTTGGCTGAATGGTAGCTACTTTTGCTGTATAGATATTAAACAGCACCGCTGATAGTGGAGAACTCTGTGGTAGTTCCGGGCAAATACGCTTTTGTTGACTAATTGGACCGTTCAATTTTTTTCTTCCATTTATTCTCTCTTCTCTCCCCCCCCCCTCCCCTTCTATTATTTCTCACTTTCGCTGCACAGAACTCTTTAATATAGTCCTTGTTTCCATTTGTCACACTTAACTTCTTATGTCCAGACAAGCGTTTTGCCTATCCCAAGACATTAATCGAATCACTAAACGCAATAATACCACTGTGACTCCAGGTAATGCGAGCATGAAATGTTTGCTCAAGATTGCGTAATCACTTCCGATCCGACAGTAGAATGGATTTGAAATACGGGTTTAACTGTATAAAACACGATTTGTCTAGACAGGCAGTCGGATTTGCGACAAGCCATTTGATACAAATGAGCGGAAATGTCTGATAAGCCAGACATCCAGACTGCCGAAATCTCCTGAGATAACATTATGGGTAATCTCAATCTTGGGAGATATTCGTAGAAGTTATTTTGCAAATGTGATAATGGAAACATGTGGAAATCACAATTCCATATATGGAAAGTGACGTTTGATTTCACTACGTCATTGTCACGCAGAAACAAATTCGATAAGGAATTTGGAATATGAATATTCTGTCATAACCGGCACTTTTTGAATGCCATTGGCTAGCATTTTAGAAGCTGTTATGCATTCATTCTCATTGGAAGGCTGTCGGAAATGTCATGAAGTAACCAACATGTGAGCGCAGACTGGAAGCTGCGAATATAACTTAGCACATTTCGGACATACCACACTGCATTTCCTTAATCATCAAGTAGACAGCTCGGACTGAAGCCAGGAAACAATAGAAGTAAAGATTCTGAATTTAAATAGAACCGGATTTAGTGGAACACTTCTGAACACTACAACAAGGAAACCCTAAGTTTGTTTATACAAAAACCTGACTTATGCAGGACTTACGCACAAAATCGTAGAGGGATTTTTACTATAACTAAATACTCTGACGTGTGTTCTCGGCATCTATATCAAGTTGCCAGGACTATTTACCTGAGCAAGAAGTCTAAGATTCCTAGTTACTAGATTTGTGGTACCAGCACGAAGCGACCCGACTATTTGTGGTACGAACCCGAAGAGACCATTTGCTGTACTGCCATTCTGTGGCTCAAAGCTTGTAACTGACACTTGAAACCTACATTCCACGGGTTGTGAAGATTCTTGCCTTGACCAGGAGCGGTTACTTCCTGGTTGATCTGGAAACGTGCCTTCACCACAGAGACGAATCTTTGGATCTTGCAGCATCGGCACTTGAGCATTTTGGCAAGTCCCATTTTTAGCTGGCCAAACAAAGAACTTTCTTTTCTAAAATTAAGCTTACGAAAGCCGATATATTCCATGAGGAGACTTACTTTTTATTAATCACCAGTTCTTATTTATTTACTAGTGTTAAAGTAAATGATCATTAAATTTGTATATGATTTTTTAAACAAATTCATAGTTGAATTAATTATTACAAAGAGTAGTGCACACGTGTGAATAAGTATTCTAAGATACATATATACATATATATAGTTATATCTACATCTAAAGAGTCAATACGAGCAATAATAATAATAATCAATGGAATTTTACTGTTAATTCAGTTGAGGGCTTGAACGAGCTACTATTATATCTCTCCACAAAAGGCAGCGGGAAAGATAAAGATTTAACGTGCTCATACCCATTCAGCATTGCTCTCGATTACTTAAATATCTTGTGGACACTCCCTCGAGGTAGAAGCATCATCCTTCTATCTGCATCTCTGCCAAAGGTCATCCTTTGCGAAGGTAGACACCTTTGAAGACCCACATTAGCTACTCTAGGTTTTGGCCACTTTTGGACCATTACTGCAGAGAAAAGGGGAGGCAACCCGTGACAGCATTGGGTCTGATGTCCATGTTTCCAAGCGAAATGCCACTAATGTCTCAGTTAAGGCAGCTTCTATCCGTCTTGTAAGCCAAGGGTTAACACCGCAAGCCATTACAGAGTTCATTAATGTTTCAAAGTTTACACTGTTATAAGCATCTTCTAGGTCGATTACTACAGCAACCTTTTCTCGTTTACCGTGGAACCCCTCGTACACATCATAAGCAAAAGTTCCAGCGTTACCCCATGTTACTTTCATGGGCCTATAGCTTCCGACAGTATCAGGTAGAATCTGTGCAATTTCGAGGCGATTCATTATTTTCCTGATGAGGTAGAAAGGTGTCGGTTGGCCTTCCAGAAATGACGAACAAGATTTATTTTATCCACTTTATGGCTGCTGAGTTTTATGCAGCGCATGGGCTTTGCATCTTTGATTATTAATAGTCTACTTGTCATTCTAGTAAGATAATGTATTTAGCGGTAATGGGAAAGTGGGAAAGGCAAGGCTCACAGTGATGCTGCTTGAGTCAACAGATGACGTGATTAAGTCCATTCAGCTCACACTGAAAACGGGAAGGAGGTGGAAAGTGGAAGAAGCTGTTGATGCTGCCCAAGAGTCGCTCATGCTGTGGGAGGAAATCGGATACACACAAACAAATAGACGTGAATTTGGTCATGGAGACATCCGCTGGTGGTCCCAATGCATCAAGCAGGGAGCGCAGAGACATGGTAGTTCAGGAGATACGAGGAGCTGAGAATGATAAGAGGTTGCAAAAAGCGGTGCAGCATGCCCAACAAGGCCAATGGACTACACGGGAAGGAGCCCTGTAAAGGTCCTTGACATGGAATGATATATGGCATATGGCACCTCTTATGCGCAGCTTCATTATTAGATCAATGTATGACCTCCTGCCATCGTCCACAAACCTTGTGAGATGAGAAAAGTCGGATGATGAACACTTCCCCCCTGTGCCATGAGAGGCAGACACTTGAACACGTGCTCTCAGCTTGCAAGGTGTCATTAGGCGATACACATGGCGCCACAACAAAGTGCTAAATGAGCTGGCTGCTACAATAGATCTGGCAAGGATGAAGGCGAATAGCAATGTCAGGCCGAACACCGCAAACACATACTTATGAGAGCAGGAAAGTCAGCACACCCCAAACCGAGTAAATCAGGTAGCAAAGTACCATCTCTCCTTGACTGTGCAAATGACTGGGAGATGGCTGTAGACCTACCTGGACGAGGGGCACATCCAGAGAGTATCGAGAAATCTCGAAGACGGCCGGATGTAGTGCTGCATTCTTCATCATCGCACCAGGTTATATTGATTGAACTGACCGTGCCATTTGAATCCAGATTGGACGAGCAACATGTGTTCAATGCGGCCAAGTATAGTGATCTGGCCGCGGATCTGAGACACGATGGATTCACTGCAAGGGCCATGGCTGTTGAGGTGGGTGCAAGAGAGCTCATGGCTGCATCAGTGTATGATTTATCGAAACTGTTGGGGCTGAGGGGACAGTCGAGAACAAGGGCACTGAAGAGGCTTAGTGAAACTTCGGAGAAGGCATCATGCTGGCTGTGGAACAACCGCAATGGGCTATGGAACTCGGGACAGTAAACTCTATCCCCACCTGCGTTACAGGAAACATCCGGAAAGTGGAATTTTTCGAAGTCCGCAATACATTGAGTTTTTCGTTGTATTGGTGAAAGGACAGTGGCTTACAGGCAACACGCGGAGTATATTATATGAGGTGTCTGGCGCAAGTAGATTTCAGTTGCTAGCGCGAATCTTTGAGCCTCGTTGGCTTTGCGCAGGTGGGTCACTATCTGTACCTAGTCGTGGTGTGCCGTGGAACGACCGCAATAATTATTTTTCAACATAAGGGTTACTTTCACAATTGCCTCCGGCTGGCAGAATTGTGGATTTTAAAGCTGCAACCAAGGTGGAGTGGGTTCATTTTCTACATAAGACAACAGGAGGCGGAGAAATGTGGGAGTCATGACTCAGATGGGCCCGCCCCACTTAGAGTTTAAAGGAGATTAAAAGGCCGAAACACTTGATCGACGGGGGACTACTTCTGATGATCAGATTGCCTCCTGGTGTATCGCTCTGTATAGAGTTTCCTATCATAGTAGTCTATTGACCCTATCATTATAGTTTATTCTCATATACCAACTGTTCGCCATATTGTAATGTTGAGCTTGAGAAGGTTAGACAGCTATTTATGTTGTAGTTATTGTGACCGTATGGCCTACTATGATAGCATTATTCGTGCTAAACAACATTAGAGAATAACAATAACATTACATTTTTTTTTTTAAAACGAAATAGTACTAGAAGAAGTGGCTTGATCATTTAAGTTCCAAAAACCCGCTGTTTACTAAAACGTCTAGTTTAAAACAGACTAATCTCCAGAAATTAGACGTAAACGCCGCAGTGTTCCCTCAGCCATGAAGTGTCAATGATGTAGGTGGGTCGCCCAACGCTACCTTTGGCGGGAATCTTTTCTAGGCAAACGGCGTTGCTCTAATATCTTCACTTTAGTCCCTGACAGAAAGCCGTTGGTGATGGTCGCTTGTAGATTCTGTTGAAGAATCCGTATTCGAGTTTTTTCTCAGATCTACAATGGCGTCGGCTTTCTCGTGTATATTCTGAAGACATCAGAAAAGAAACTTACAGAAGTTTTTTAATTGGCAGAGAATCGCAGTTGGTGCATTCTCCAAGATATCATTCCCTTGTAAGTACCTCTCGATTTGACATAGTCATTTTTCAGGAAATATTCAGCTCAAGAAATGTATATTAAATGTCTTACTTACTTACTTACTTAGTCGTTCCCCTTCTACCGTGAGGTGTAGAGGTTTGGAAGAGAGAGCGCCAGACTATCCTATCGGCTGTCTTCCTCCTGACCTGGTTCCATTCTAGTCCTCGGTCCTTCAAAGATTGTCTAATGTTGTCCTCCCAGCGGACTCTGGGTCGTCCTGGGGGTCTGGATCCTTGGCTCTTTGTTTCCCATGCTTGTCGTGGTAGCCGATCTTCTCCCATTCTGCAGACATGGCAAACCCATCTTAATTGGGACTGTTCTACTTGGGTCTGCAGGGGGTAGGATTTAAGGCCTTGACGTATCGTCTGGTTGCGTACCATGTCTCTTCTTGTTACTTCAACCATCTTCCTCAGATACCTCATTTCTGAGGTTTGGATCTGGCTTTTATTAAATGTCACAAGAAGTAACTGCTACTGAGCGACAATTACAAGAGATAACACAGAAGGTAGAAGCCTCCATTACTGTTACGCACAAGAAAGATATAAACGATATGGAAAAGTCAGAATATTATCAAGGAATTTATGTACCAAATGTACTTGAGATAAGAGATGGAAGATGGATTATGTATGCGGATTCCACATTTTTGGATGAAATCCAACAACTGTAAATGACTTGACTTTTGATCTTGGATGTTAAATTTTGTTCAATAAATGTTTTAACTGGAACTCCAGACGGTTGTCTTGATCACCACAGTTACAGAGTTATGATTGTTGGCAGAATCATTTACCTCTAAGGAAACTCTTTACAGAGCGATACAACAGGAAGCAATTCTTCTGATGATCAGATTGCTTCCTGTTTTATCGCTCTGTAAAGAGTTTCCTATCATCATACTACTTAGTCGTTCCCCTTCTACCGTGAGGTGTAGAGGTACCACTAATACTCACACTATTTAATATCAAAGAAGGACACGAACGAACCTGGAAATATAAGAATCTTCGATCAAGAATTAACACCTCTGGAAGATTGGTCCAGTACCTCATAACTTGCACGATAAACGAAGAAATATAAAATTCTACTGGGCCTGCCATCAGCCACCTAGTAGAATATTCCCAAAATAATAATCACATATTTCATGTGAACGGTGACATATCACTAAGTGGTGCCGTGAAACTACAACAGGCCACCGGTGATATTATGCAGTCACACGGCACATTGTATTACTGTAACTGTTCATCCACCATTTTGTAACTGGTCACTTTGGATCCCCATTGATAGGTATTAGAATAGTGATGGGTGACAGTTATCTGGTTGAGTCTAAAACGCGAATGAATTATAGAAAATCTCCAAGAGTCAATTCAACTTCAATAGTGTCAAGGACGGACACTAGAACTCGTGGTTGAGTAATGATACCATCAACGGTTTATTTGACAATACGTAGACGTGGACAATACGAGAGTTCATGCATATACATAGTAGATTAACTTGTGACATATGATATTCAGCTTCCATCATATACTTAGTGAAGCATCATCAATAGGCATCGACATATTCATACATGTTTATCTTGCTATAAATGACTTGACTTAACGAACGTTCTGGGAGCCGCGCTGGTGTAATGGCTTCGGCGTTGTACTGGCGACCAGGTGTTCATGGTTCAAACCCGGGCGTCAGCGTTTGAAGAAATGTTTACGGCCAGAAATGTGACTGAATAACCTGAACGGCTCCTGTGATAAACCCTCTGTGGATGGGAAGGAGCGAAGCTCCTCACCGGGTTGGAAGGAAAGTCCTCAGGTTCCCCAGCCTCGCAATGACATGTCATTGGGCCGAAGGGCTGCCTGAAAGCCCAAGTGCCGCTGGTTAAGGGAAAAAAAAAAAACCGAACATTCTATACGACTGTTGACCTCTCAAGGGCAGTCCATCATATTACAATCAAGGGTATACAACCCATTACGGAATACTCCTTCTTAGTTAGTTTGACAATAAAAATCCGACTTCTGATAAAGCAGTATAACTTGTGAAGTGTATACAAACTTCTAACTGCTGACGTTTTGTTTCACCTCTCCATATTATCCGTTACTCGCATGACGGCTACTTTAAATATTCAATAACGCAGATCCCGTTCATTCCACAAACAATGTTCATATATTAAACATCTTCAAAACTTCCAGTGCATTGACGTTACGACTTTTATCCATTCTGGTCCCAACATGTACGGGTACCAGCTAGAGGTCGACTTAACTGAAGAAAGTAAATGACGAAACTATTCTTACAACATTATCAATCAATTATAATATTACCTGACTTGAGTGACCTGAGGGCTCTGACTTAAATTGCAGTGAGCCAGTCACCAAGTAATTACAATATGTCCGAATGAAGGACTGAAAAAAACATCAGACTCCCAGTCTGAAAGGAACTCTGCCTTGCTCCACTACGGAGATACGTCATCCGCCCCTTTGGTAACAACCGCGCTAATTTACCAATATCAAAAATGTGCGTTCTCGTGCGCAACAAACTATATCACTAACATCTGAGTTGGTGTGTACACATATTTAACAGATGCAGGACCTGGGACTGCAATTATCTGTTAATGCCTGTTAAGGACATAAAATGTACGCAACAATTACTGATTATTGTTCTTTTATTTGTATGTGTCCATTATAGTTCTGTGACCGTGTGGCCAGAAAGGTGTAATGTTAGACTGAGTAATTAGTTGTCGTTCTAGTCTACGGTGTGAATTTGTGCTCATGTTGGCATTCTCACCCGGTAATGGGCGATTTAAACGAAACACACCTTCGCAATCCGTGAAGAAGACAGACGTGTGAGACGCAGATGTAACAGGAGACAGACATCGGTTGTTAGACATCCTGGCGCGGTCTGATAACACATCTTGTTGAGCACTAAAACCGTGAGGTGTGACTCCAGGCAAGTGATATCGTGGGAATGTAATCATTAGTGGGCGGACCTATTGTGAACGTCTAGGAAAATAATCTTTACTAAAATGTGAACTCATGTCATCCAAACTGAGCATAGGACTCCTGATTTGCTCCCTAGAGAGATGGGTGGAGTTTTCCCTGACATTTTGACGTAGCTATCATGTGGTGCATGGTTGGAGATGCAGATTTAAACTGAAACAGTGAGAGGCTTCAAGGAGAGAGCTGAGAAGTAGCAAGATCGTTCTTGTGCAAAATGCGCCCTCGTAAGATAACCAACTGAGGTTTGGGCTTTTGCATAGTTGCGTCTGTGCTAAGAGAACTAACGACATAGAGAGAGTCCAGCAGTCTGTGCTGGGTTATTAGATGGTGTTACCTAAATAGCTTGGTTATATGGTGTTGCTTAGGAATTGTCTTCAAAGTAAACTTGCGGACAACATTGTTTCTGTATGATTCTTGTGCTACCTGATAGGGTTTCATTAATAAAAGTGGGACCCCTGTCATCAAGAGTTTTTCTGTGACTGCGGAACGTGTGTGAAAGTAGGCCAGAGAGAGTGACGACAACATTACACACAAATCCTTATTCTCCTTCACACATCGTCTTAGCACCGTCACAGTTCTTTAGATTGTCAGAGCGTCTTTGAGTTATTTTGTGTATGTGGCGTATGTAAGTTATTTGATTGCGTGACCTCTCGCTATGCGTCACGAGCCAAGTCTGGAAGACTATGTCATAAATTATACTGTGACAGTTAGTTTCCCAGATGTCTTCATATATGTGTTTTAATCCCTTGATTTGATGCGACAGTAGTTGGAGGGTCAAGTTATCAAATTAGCAAAAGATCGCTGTTGACCTTCAATTCGAAACGGTGTAAGTACGTGTAGACAGATTGTGTCAAACGTGTGTCCCTGCAACTTGTTGATAGTCATCGGAAATGTTACTCGAAAAGGGAAAAGCTTACTTTCATATTTAAATGACATGGTGAGATAGTGAAACTAGTGTATGAGAACATGTTCTTTATTTACTGAATCTACAATTTTTGATTCTGTGCATTATTCACAACTTTGTAATACTGTCAGTGTGTGTCAGTATCTTCTTATCTGTTTTTGTACTGGCACTTGAAAAGTCACTTTCTATGTTTAAATTGTTATATTCTCACTTGTATCTAGTGATTATATATTGCATAAATATCAAAACTATCAGCAATAAGTGCCATTTGAGTGAATAGGTTTTTATTTTTTAATTGTTATACTTTAATCCCCAGAAACAAACAAATAAGTAAAATAAAATCTAAAGTGGCCAATCAAGAGACATTACAAAAAACAGCAAAAATTTGCTGACCGCTCTGGCAGCATGTACTGAACACTCTCACTGAGTTGTAAAGTTAATGTATCATAAAATGGCAGTTAATTCTCTGTATTTTCACATGTGTTTTATATACGTTAGTTGGATAGGAAGGGAGAAATATCAATTAAAAAATGTAATTTGACTTTTCAATCACCCAGTACAACAGAACTCGGCTGCTTGGGTTTAGATTACTTGAACACAGTTTCAAGTAGCGAATATTTTTCAACCAAACACCAGTAAAAGGGGAGACAAATAGCCCTAACTGTCGATGCAACAGACGAGACATTGTTTTAACAAAGAAATACTTTGAGGTGCATTGTTTTAGCGCCATCTTCTGCACAGCACTTCTGGCAACGATGTACTTGTCTGACGCCATTTCATATTTTAGGCGTAGTCGGAGCGAAATTGTTCCTCGTCTACGAAATGATGCTCGTGAGTTAGAGAAGGCAAAAGAAAAGAGAAAGTTAACTGGTCACCCCACCTCATTAAAGCTGGACCTAGTATGGTAAAGTCTCTAACACATCACTCCTCAAGGCAATTTCCGCTATGAGATTACCATTACCTTTTACTTTTTACTGACTTCTCTTATCTGTGTCAGTATTTGAGATGTTTGTCTTAAGGCATAGATGTCATGTTTTGTGCTATTCAGATTTTTTTTTTCCCTTAACCAGCGGCACTTGGGCTTTCAGCCCTTCGGCCCAATGACATGTCATTGCGAGGCTGGGGAACCTGTGGACTTTCCTTCCAACCCGGTGAGGAGCTTCGCTCCTTCCCATATACAGAGGGTTTATCTCAGAAGCCGTTCAGTTTACTCAGTCAAAATCCCGGTCGTTGACACTCCTTCAAATACTGACGCCCGGGCTTGAACCTTGAATACCTCGTCGCCAGCGCAACGTTGTAACCATTACACAAGCTCGGCTCCCGTGCTATTCAGATAAGCTTAGTTAACTTGTTTCTGTAATAAATATGCTATCCTTGCGGTTTTCTTTTGTGAGTATCACTAAATAAGAGCCGCAGTAGCGCGGTGGTTAGTACACTGGCTTCAGAGCTCAGTGGTCCATGGTTCGCTCCCAAGTTGAGGTGGGATTTTTTTAGACCGCAAACGGCTGCAAGGTCGAACCAGGATCATGAAGAGCAACTCTGGGAAGGTTAAAGTCGGCCGGCGTGATGTTGACCACATAACCCCTCGTGTGCTGTATGGTCAAGAAAATATAGGTCTAACACCATTGTTACCAATATGACTCAATGGGCTTGTAAGGGGACCCTTTAATTTTTTTTTTAACTATATAAGATAGTCTGCATTAAGTCGATTATGAAAACTGGCAAGTCCAATCGGTAGCAAACACGCTGACTAAAGGAATGGCTAAGGCAGATAAACTTCAACAAAATGTTTCAAAACGTAAAAGTACACACAACAACCTTCTGTCAATACTAGTGGATCATGAAAACAACACAGTCCAACTTGGCAATGTTTAGCCAGTGGGTACCGAGTTCTTCTCTAATGTAATCTTTTTTGTTTTGTTCTGGCAAACAACTTGTTGACTGCGGTCAGGGAGGAGACAGTCTAAAATCAATGTTTAAAAATGTTGAATTCATTTTGTCGCTGACACAGTAGCAAAACAGAAGACTTGTCGGCAAATATGACTTCATCAGCAGAAAAACAAACATGAACGAATTAAATACTGTAAAAGCACAATATAATACTTGAAGAAACGTATGATAACGAGAATAATAATTGAAAGAACATAAAGGACACAATAAGTTAGCTGAGAATGTCTAAGAAGGAAGCACCACTATTGGGGACGACACACGCCGAATATAGAACATCAAACCTTTAAGGTTTAGGGTCGTCCACATATAACGTCACGCAATTTTTTGCCACTTTTCAAACCTACCCCCGTTGTCACACTGTCACAAAAACTCAGACCCTCCCCCCCCCCCTATGTGACGTCACAAATTTATTTATGCCCCCCTTTTCCCCCAGTTTTTAATTAATCAGGCTTTTATCATAACCGTTTTGCTGGTCAAATGTTACTAAACATATTAAAAATATGGCTCATTTTAGCTTCATTCAATTTCAAACAATAAAAATAAATTATATGTAAAGTATACACGTCATTGTGGAAGATACTTACAATCTATGGTTTTCCAACAAAATATGTGAATATAATCAAAGCGCTATATGACAATGCAAGATGTTGTGTTAGAACAAATAAAGGGAATACAGAATGGTTTACAGTAGAAACAGGGGTGAAACAAGGCTGTATTATGTCACCACTACTTTTTGGAATAGCTATTGATTGGGTTATGAGAAACTATACCCACAATGAACAATTGGGTATAAAATGGACAAATGGAAAATTCCTGGGGGACCTGGATTTCGCAGATGATGTAGCATTCTTAAGTTCAACACCAAGACAATACCAAGAAGCAATAAATAATTTGTGTCATCTCTCGGTTAAAATAGGTCTCCAAATAAATGCCTCTAAAACTAAAGCTATGAACTTTTCTAACGAGACCTTTGATATCATCTTGAACGGGGAAAAACTACAGAAAGTTGAAAGTTTCAATTATTTAGGCAGTAAAATGACTCAGGATGGTGACACAACAAGAGAAATCCATACTAGAATTGCTTTGGCAGCTAGCGCCTTCAATAGATTATCTAACATTTGGAAATTACGATCATTGAATATACATACCAAGCTTCGTCTGTTTAATTCAAATGTTATCTCAGTGTTAACATACGGCTGTGAGAGTTGGAAAATAACAAAATCATTGGAGAACAAGCTGAATACATTCGAGAACAAATGTCTTAGAAAACTCATGAACATCAGTTGGAAAGAATTCAAGACTAATCGACAAATAAGAGAAGACTCTAGGCAGAAATATGTCTCCGACTATATAAGGAAAAGACGATGGTCTTATATCGGTCATGTCCTACGAATGCAAAACAACAGAATACCACTACAGGCGCTCACTTGGGTTCCTGAGGGTAAGAGGAAAAAAGGAAGACCAAAAGAAACACTCAGAAGAACAATAATAAGAGAAGGAAGAACGTTGGGCCTAAATAATGTGCAAGAGCTAAGAGGAGTGGCGTCACAACGAACAACCTGGAGAGCACTGGTTTCTGCCTTATGCGCCGTGTTTGGTGCTTAAAGAATTTATTATTATTATTATTATACACGTCGATAATTTTAGTTCTTAGTTATGTTAAAGTTGCTTAAAATACTGTTAGACGAGAGAAAATCCCCAAATAAATGTAATGGACTAAAAACTGAAGTTGTTGTTAATGAATGATTTATCTTAGTTATCATCATCCTTCATAAATGTATAATGATCATCCATTGAACGAACTAGAAATACATTTGCTTCCGGATCAACATCGTTTACTAGAAAGGTCTGTATTACATTATATTAACAAGAAGAAAATGTATAATAAACACAAATGAGATTATAATATTAAAATAAGTCGTCCACGAGGGAGTTGTTAACTATGCGGATAAAAGTAGATTATGCGGATGAAAGTTACAAAGTCGATATCCGACACCATTTACGAAAGAAGCTAATAACACATAAGGAAGGGAAACCCGAGGCCTGTAAACAGTAAATTAATATTAGACAAACATAAAGGTATGTTTTCAGGCACTCGTAAGAAATAAAGAAGTAGAACACTTGGACAACAGAAAAACAACAGACGTGAGTGGCTTACCCAGGGTTCGAACCCCGTACCTTCCGTACGACAACTCCGCCTAGCTATACAAGCGAATCACACTGACCCCACGGCCAGCTAGGCATCCCCAAAAAAGGTTGCCACGACGCCAGAATATAAAACAAGTCCATGTGCTAAGGCTTTCTTCATACAACTGATTTCTAGTTTACAATATTTTGTTAACCCAAAGTGGTGCATGATCTCGCCACCTTTTGATTGGTTATCTTAATATTTTATGATTTATTTCATTGAGCTTAGCTTCGCTGTTCCATAGACAATCCTGGCTATTCTCATTTACGTCACTATTTTGCTATGGCAACGCCCGCCTTAGGAAGCGTTGGGCTGCCCCCTTGAACTAGTTTCAGTTTCAGTTTCTATCTTATTTTATAATAGCGTAACTTACACTTTTATTTGATGTAGTGTCGTAACTGCTTTTCCTATTCTAAGTCATATTAATAGCACGGATAATGCTAGCGTAGGCCATCCTGTTACAAATTATAAATGTTACATCTTTACGTGATAATATATTTAAAAAATGTTTAACTGATGACAAGAATCAGACACGTGCCATTGGAACAAGAGATGACAGCTCAGTCCGCCTCTGGCTGATGCTATTACAGCAACAACAACAACTGTTATTGCTTCTGTTACGCTGCTAATATTAATGTTATTATTTATTACCTTTATAATTACATCTGTATACTTTCACTTCTGTTACTTCTACTATTATCACTTCTGCTACTGTTGTTAATTCTGCTGCTGCTAATACTACTTTTACAACAATTACTTCCCCATAAACTACATCAACTAATGCTAGTGTTTCTAATTTTTCTACAACCATTATCATCATCATCCCCGCCACCACCTCTTGTACAAATGTTATTAGTATTACTACAACTACCATTTGCACCGCGTAGTTCACGGAGGTCTCTTATGAGACAAGAAAAAATAGAACCATTGCCCCCTCAGGCATCTCGTAAGAGCCGACTCATATGACATTGTACAAGAGAGCTGGCAGCATCATTACGTAAAAAAATCTCTACAACAACCACTGTTGTAAGACCGCATGAACGCCTTCCTGTAATCTTCATGCAAAGAGGGGGGATCAGCTGTAGTGGTGGGTCCTTGACCTATAAAGAGCGAAAGGGAAATGTAACTTCCCCACTACTACCACTAAAACAACTACCACATCTATAATGGCTACGACTAATTCCTCAGCTGTTACTACAACAACCACTGCATATGTTTTTTACTACCGATTCCCCCACGTCATTAGTAACATTCTGTTTTGTTCACCACTCACTCTAGCAGACGTCCAGCCCACGGTGTCAGACCCTGCTGCTGACGTCAGTCAGAATGGAGGTTACGCCTTCGATGCTGCACGTAATATGCTATGACAACAGCTCCATCACCTTGGTTGTCAAATGTGATAACAGTGTCTGGTGAGGAAATTGCTTACGTTCTTAACCTGTATGTATGTATGCATATATATATATATATATATATATATATATATATATATATATATATATATATATATATATATATATATATATATATATATATATATATATATATATATATATATATATATATATATATATATATATATATATATATATATCCAGCCATTACAGACCAATGTACAGTCAAAAAGGTGTTATCTTAAATACTCCTATTTAGCTTTTCATTAACATTGGACCATAAGTAAAATATTGTGTCTGCTAAGTTCCATTAATAACAATGATTACAATAAATAAACACTTTTTTGCGTAATTTTGTGAAGTAATTCTTGAGTTTTAAAAAATTTCTGATAAGATCTGATTTTATTTTTGAAGTTTTAAAAAAATTGTATATTGTTTTAAACTTAAATATTTGACCATGTTAACAAAAATGGTGTCCCTATGGCAACTTAGGTTACAGAAATAAAGAAGGAAGACACAAAATATTTTTTCATTGACATAATTTGTTTTTTCCTCGAACAGCAGCTTAAAGCAAGTCATACAGTATAGAAGTTGTTCTTTTTAATTCGAATTCAGAGCCAAGCCAATACAAATTTCAGATGAAAAAAATTTGGCATTAAGAATCAGAGATTTAACTCTCGTAGAACTAAGAAATGAACGTCGGCACAGAATAGCCAAGTTAAGCAGGCGTAAGTCAGAACATATATAAACAGATAATTTAAAATCGCCACCTGTCTTTAATAACTGTTTTGCTCATTGTTCAAATGTCTGTTTATATATGTTATTTATAACATTCAATGATGTCAAATATCATATCAATATTTCACTGTTTTCTAAAAGTTAACCATTTTCATTCTTTACCCTTATTTCAAAAGTATTTCATAAATAAATATACGTGTGTATATATATGTAAATATAAATCCTTAGTTGGAGTTGATAACTTGGTTAAGTGAATTTGATGCCTGCACCTGTATGACTAATTTTTTTAAAACAAATGCTTATGAACATAGAGAGGTTAATAATTTCATTAGATTTTTGCTGACTTACCTTCGGCTGGGGCTCATTAAATACCAGTCAAGTGTTACATCGTGACACACACACACTGTGGTAAGTGGGATGATATAAATATTTATAGGGACTTAGTGTACTGACTGAGATCAGCTGTGAAGATATATGTATCTAATAAGTGTGGTGTTTTACAGATGACCTTACTGTGCTACCACATGTAGACCTCAGTCAGACTTATTCTGGAATATATGTGATGACTACGTTGAATGTCTAGGGTTATGATAGTGATGAAGTATATGGTCACAACAACCAACAGACAGATAAACAATTTAATTTAATCCACAATACTTTACAACACTGTGACACTCACATACATAGAACACTCTATAAGACTATCTTAATAAGTCCAGTGTTAACTTTTAAAATATGTATTAATTCCTTTCAATAATAGATATCCTGATTCAACTACAAAGTGAACCAGGAATCACAATCAAATGTAATCACAAGTTGTATGTACACAATTTATACACAGGATCTTTGTATTGACATATATTATTATTACAATATGTGTGTAAGTAGTGATGTAGTACTATGAGGTAATACTGGCTTTTCAAGCTAGGTTGTTGTTTGTCATCATGACTTCAAGTGTTTGTTTCTGGTGGAAATAGTATTTGAAAGGTTCACAGTTTCTTTTATTTTGAAACAAATAACTGTCCCTCTTGATTTAATGTACAGTCAATTTTTGAGAGGGGTTATACACAAGATTGAGCTGCTCTGGCCAACGAAATCTTAACTTCTGTGTGGGCGGCAGGAAACAGTCTCCACTGCTCGCTTGCTTCACCGTTTTCTTGAGAAACAACACTGGTCGATATCTTGACCAAGGAGTATGCTACCAGCCTCTGGATTCAGCACAACTCAGACCAGGTGCTGCTTTAATACTTTAGTACCACGGTCCCTGAAACAAGAAGGTTGTACCTCCTACTTCAGAACTAATTTATAATCTATTTCCACACTGAAACACAATACATAACAAACACCGAGTTCAGCGCGGTAGGCCAACTGCTAGCTTCTCATGTATCAATATACACCAGTATTCCTCTCCCTAATGGTTACAACGCCTCTGCAATTCCAGCATTATTTCCTGCTATTCAATAAGATAGGTGTCATAGTACTATTTGGTAAGCCCATGCAGTTATACTCCTCTCCGACAAGTTTTTTCCGTGATGGAGCAATATCTAGGCTTTGCCTCATGTTTGTTACTGAACCACACACATACAGACATAAATTATCAATTCACATTCAATTTTCATCAAAAAGATATCAAATATGTCTAGCTTACCACAATTCAAGGAAATATTAAACAAGTACGTTGACTGGCGATGAGTTATGGCACAATTCCGATCTGCCTCTGTCCCAGGCTTTTTATAAGAAAAATATGAGCTGGTTCTCAACGCACTTGCTGTTACACAGTTTATTTTCAAAAAGTGGCACTGAACAGACGCTCCTAATTGACTATATTAAATGGTCTAGCCAATGAGACCATGTTTACAAAAGCATTTTAAAAAAGTACCCTTCCTATCGTTTCCATTAACAACCAAAAATAGTATCTGCAATCGACTAATCATGTTTAGCCTTACATATTATTCTAGCCAATCAAATCGGATTTAACGTGGTGGCCTCATTTCCTCTAAAGCAGTGTCCAAACACGCCATTATGAGCAAATATGATCCTGTGTTGTCAGACAACACCACTATAGTATTTTGGCTATAATTTGTTAATTATTAGACTATTTGCTTAACACCTAACATATTCTTTGTCAGCAAGTATTAAGGCACCCAAATATATAAGTTTAATGGAGCTAAGTGGCTGCGTTCAAAATATGTATTTTCTTCTACCACCCGTTCACTCCTATACGATGGGGTGTCTTCTGTACTGTCAGGCTAATGTCAGGATTTCAGACGTAAAACAGTATTGGGTCGTGTTTCCTAATAAGCATTAACCATGTTTTTTTAAACCTTACCTCGTATTTGTAGTGATTTTTGTCACTGTTTATTTGAAAAATTCAGGTCTTGTTGCCTTTCGCGTGTGATTGGCATTAATTTCGAATCGCGAAGCGACGTGGTAGTATTGCATGCGTTCCCCCGTTCATCTCTCTCTCTCTCTCTCTCTCTCTTCTAAGCTCGTCTGTCTTTTCGTTTACGTAGTGCATAAAATGACATTAATGTAATATTAATCTAGGTCATTACGCAGTGTCTATCAAGGTTTTCTAAGAAACACAGTACCAGTTTTATTTTTAGAAACGCGTGTATTTGTTGCAGTAGGCTTTACTAGCAAACGTGAAAGCGTTACAATTTTGCAGACGAAGTAGAAAAAGGGGATTCCTTGTTTAACTAGTATGACGTTCTATAACACAGGCGTACGCTATTGGAAAGCACTGGTCTTACACCATTCTTCTTTATTTTTTATTGAATTAATTCGTCAGGCTTTACATTTACTTTTTAATTTATATATGTGGATTTAGAATGTTTCACGACACACACACCCAGGGAATACAAAATTTACAACAAACTTAGAAAACGCAGTTATTATCCTCTTCATTTTAAAATTCTCGTGAAACTCCCTCAAATAGGAGCACCATCCTCCTATTTACTTCACTGCCAAGAGCAATCTTGAGATAAGGTTTCTACCTGTGAAAACTCATCCTTTTACTCCACTGTCTGGCCATTCGTGGACAAGATAAGGCAGAAAACGGGAGACATTCCCAGATAATGTAACATGGAAAATAGCATGCATCTCTTTCACATTAATTATCATTAATGTCCTTGGTTTGACCATATATTCTTGTAAGTTATCTCAGTATGCTGCAAGTGTCATACAACCCGACCTGTTCTGCTCCAGATATGTAGGCCACTGTGGAAATTATTAGAGATTTAAATGCGTACAATATCGCTTCGTATGATAGTGAAAGATTCTTTCTTCTTCAAAAAAGAGTGAAAACTCTAACTGGGTGGATCGGAATAGTCAGCCTGGTGCAAGCATAACTTTCAAGGAGGCAAAGAGTTTTATCAGAATTAGATACAGAAACAAATGAGATGTAGAGCATCCAGGTCACACACAAAATGATGATGCATACTACCAGCTCAACAGAAGAGAACAAGTGATAACCGTCAGACTCCGCACGGGCCACAACATATTGGTGTCGCATAATGCGATTGGGATTCGATATCTAGGTAATCAAAACTAAGTGAACTCCGTCGAAACATGTGTAATGCTAATAGCTCGACCAATGAAACGAGAGCTTGCTACACGGAGATCGTCTAGGCATAACAATCGGGTAGGGAGAAAATCTGTGTTAGGACCGCGCAGTAAATAATTCATTAAAAATCAACGGACTGACAGACGGCTATTCTACTTCACCAGGTCATAGAGGAAGAGTAGACCCAGGTGTGGGTATAGCCAGGAAGACAATATCTTTTATAATTCAGGGGATATGATTACCCAAGTGGGTCAAACAGTTCGGAAAATGATGAAAAGTGCGGTTGTAAAATTCATAGAAAAAGGAAGGACAGACGGATCTTGGTAAGATTGATATGGAAAGAAAGCCGCATGTTGTCCGAGTAAAACGGGATATCCCCAGAGGCAATAGCTTTGGTAAGGAATGAGAACTACTAGTTATTGGTTTAAAAATTAACACAGATCACATACCCGAAGTGAAATACGAGAAATATTTTCGACCGAAGTTGCTTGAAGGCATAGCCAATCAGCGCGGAGCCACGGATTCTCGCAAGATGGCCGACCAAGCGTATAAATACGCGGGTAGTTGGAAGTGAAAGGACACACACGAACTGAAAGAACGCAGAGGACAATAGGAAAGAGCTAGTCACGTATTCCTTCATCATTGAATATTTGTGCTGGCCTGCCTTTCCCAGAAGTAGTCCTGTTAGTACAAGGTATTTCCGAAAAGACCAGAGGGTTTCGGTCATACATATATAGACGTAAGCCAGAAGTGAGAACCCAAGTGTTATTCTGCATAGCGACACGGAGCACTACAGCTGGTCTACCTGGTTGTGCTGGTATCCCTACTACATGGGAACATCAGCCAAGTCTATATAGTCGTGTGGAGCTCACCGTCATTTAAGGAGCACTCAGTTAAGTGCAGAAACAAAAGAACATTCGATCAATTTATGTGTGAAGAGTCAAGTCATAAGAAGAAAAAGACTGGTTAACGTTTTGTCAGAAAAGCAGAGACAATGCAATTCAGTAAAGTGACTACTATAATATCACTGATTTCTGTGGATATGATGTAAATAGAAAATTCATATACCTATAGCATTTCTATCTATTTCAAGAACAGAAGATAAGAGAATCATTATGAATAAATTGATTTTAATTGTAACTTGGTTTTTGTTAATTTCATAAAGTTACTATTGAGTTCAATTTGAATTTCATTGTTATTTAAAGCATAAAATAGTTATTACGAGAAGACACTCTAGGCTCTTGATCTTCTTATTACCACCGGACCAGGGGTCTATACCGTCTGACTATCATTTGTGCTGTCATACACCAGTGCTCATTTCTGAGAGCGGGGTATATCGGGTAGTTTATTATTCTTTATTTAACTATCATCGACTGTCATCAAGACAACAACTATAATACCATCTCGTTACACTGGGGGCTCGTTCACGGGATATCCTTGATTCTCCTGAGCCAAAACTCTATCTTCTTTCTTAGATATTTTTTTTTTAATTTTTTGAATATATTTTTTTCAACAGTGGAAAAGAAAAAACAAAAAAAATAATAATAATAAATAAATAATTTTTTTTTTTTGTTGAAGTACCATTGAGTACAAGTAGACAGACTCTCACATAAATTGTGACAATATTCATTAATTAAGTTTAATTTAATTAAGCTTGAATTAATTAGTTGAGTAAGACTATTCACCCTCTCAACAGCAAGACAATGGCTGATCTGGTAAACGTTAAGTCTGCCATTATACAAATGGGGAAGGACTTTGGTCTAAGTGGCGATGCTCTTATCCAGTATGTCACTGTGGAAAGTGATAAGATTATGGACATTGAAGCTAAGAAATTGGAAGCTGAAAGGGAGACAAAGAAGCTTGAATTAGAAGCTGGAAGAGAAGCTAAGAGAATGGAAATGGAAGCTGAAGAAAGGAGATTAGAGGTCGAGAGAGAGGAAAGAAGGATTCTGACTGAAAGAGAACATGAGTTGAAGTTAAGACAACTGGAAATTCAAGCAACTGCAAGTATAAATGGTAGCAGTTCTCCTCACTCTGACAGTAGCTCTAGCCAAGGCCCTCAAAAGGGTGCTATGCACTTCCATTAGGATGCTTTTATGGAGAAGGACGATTCTATTGAGGCCTACATAGACAGGTTTGAGCGACTTGCTTCATCATATGGCCTAGAGAAGGAAAAGTGGAGTGTTAAGCTCTCTCAAGGATTGAGGGGTATTTCTTATGAAGTGTTTTTGAAACTACCCAAAGATGATCAGGAAAACTTTGAGGCTCTGAAGCAAGCATTGCTTGTTCGCTATGAGCAAAACTCAGAGGCTTATAGTAAGAAATTCCGAACTGCCAAAAAGGAGGCTGGAGAAACGTACCAACAATACACAGCTCGGTTAGAAACTTACCTACTGAGATGGTGTACACTGGGAAAATTTTTGCAAGATTTCGAGGGACTCAAGGAAATGATTCTGATAGAACAACTTTTAGATTCCATGACCCCTGAAACGAAGAAATTTCTGGTAGAAAACCGATGGGATAGGTTGGAAGACATAATCAAATATGCTGAAAGTCACCAATTGGCACATTCTCTAACACAAGGAGCAAAAATTAAACAAGGAGAATTTCTCCAGAAGTCTCACAACCACTTCGAGCAGGACGAAGACGAACTGCCAAAAAGGAGGCTGGAGAAACGTACCAACAATACACAGCTCGGTTAGAAACTTACCTACTGAGATGGTGTACACTGGGAAAATTTTTGCAAGATTTCGAGGGACTCAAGGAAATGATTCTGATAGAACAACTTTTAGATTCCATGACCCCTGAAACGAAGAAATTTCTGGTAGAAAACCGATGGGATAGGTTGGAAGACATAATCAAATATGCTGAAAGTCACCAATTGGCACATTCTCTAACACAAGGAGCAAAAATTAAACAAGGAGAATTTCTCCAGAAGCCTCACAACCACTTCGAGCAGGACGAAGACGAACCCACTCGAAACCACTTCCATAAGACCAACCACCGAAACCATCAGCAACATGAAAGAAACCCTCTGGCATACGATAAGAAACCTTCAAGAAAGGAAGAGAAATGGTGTAAGACTTGTAGAATGAGCTACCATAATACTGCAGAGTGCAGAAGGGAAAACCCTCCTCATTATGCTGCATGCTTACAGGTGAGGACTTCTGATAGGAAGGAACTGACAGTGAGTCAGAATAGCCACGATCACCCACCTACACAGGAGATAGTGACTGTGAATGGCAAACAAGTCACAAGAATGTATGACACAGGTTTGTCCTATGACGCAGTCGTGTGTGCATCTCTGGTGCGCCCTGAACAAATCACCACAGAAACAGTGGATATTCAAGGGCCACTCAAGGGAGCATTACCCCTAACTTTGCCCATAGCGAAGATTCAAGTCAGTTGTCGCTATGTTGAAGGGGAAATAAATGCAGCAGTACTAGATGATCCCTTCTACCCCCTGATGTTGGGACGTAGATATGTTTTTTTGGGAAATCCTATAAAACCTGCGGTTGCGGAAGACACCCGGACCAGGTCAGGGTCCCAGAATAGAGAAGAGAACACTCATTTAAAAATTCATTCAACTGAGATGAAGAAGGCTCAAGCCCAAGATAGTACATTGAAGCCCTGCTTTGGCAAATTGCCAAAAACACATAACCCTCCCAGAAAAGGGGATTTCTATATGGAACATGGACTCCTGCACAGGAAAGCTGGCAGAGGGCCAAACGGAAATGGGCAGATTGTTGTACCATCCACATACAGAAACAAGGTTATAGAATGGGGGCATGTTGCTTCTTTGAGTGAACACCTGGGTAATGGTGCCACAAAACAAAGGATAGCCACCCATTACTACTGGCCAGGTATTACTGAGGACATTAACTGGTTTGTAAATTCCTGCCCAGAGTGCACCAAGGTAGATCCAGTGAATCAACATAAGCGGTATCACAACAGATCTACTGGAAAACCAGCGACCATGGGTATTCTCGGTATTGGCACGAGAGGGGAGAAGAAATATCCCAGACAGTCTAAAATACAGGCTGAACATCAGGAGCTGGATTTAAGGACACAATCCTTTTGCCAAAATCAAAAGTCCATGAAATTGCGAGGGAAACCCGCAATCACATCTCATGCAAAACAGGGCTGTACTTTTCAAATGAATAACACAGACCCTAGTTATCATGCTATAGAGCAAATAGAAAATCTTCTGGGGAGGACCCAACTGTAAGAGCCTGGATGATCAATCGAACGGCAAAAGATAATTAGAAAATATAAATCGCTATCAAAGAAAGCAGAAGGTGGGGGCAAATTCCTTTTGTTGGCATCCCACTTATCAGATTCAAGATAGACGGAAGGAAACTAACCGCCTATAGGCATGATTACAACGATATCGTTCCCAAATTTAAGCTCGAGATATCTCTCGCTTAGAAAACGGGGGGACTATGTCGCATAATGCGATTGGGATTCGATATCTAGGTAATCAAAACTAAGTGAACTCCGTCGAAACATGTGTAATGCTAATAGCTCGACCAATGAAACGAGAGCTTGCTACACGGAGATCGTCTAGGCATAACAATCGGGTAGGGAGAAAATCTGTGTTAGGACCGCGCAGTAAATAATTTATTAAAAATCAACGGACTGACAGACGGCAATTCTACTTCACCAGGTCATAGAGGAAGAGCAGACCCAGGTGTGGGTATAGCCAGGAAGACAATATCTTTTATAATTCAGGGGATATGATCACCCAAGTGGGTCAAACAGTTCCGAAAATGATGAAAAGTGCGGTTGTAAAATTCATAGAAGAAGGAAGGACAGACGGATCTTGGTAAGATTGATATGGAAGGAAAGCCGCATGTTGTCCGAGTAAAACGGGATATCCCCAGAGGCAATAGCTTTGGTAAGGAATGAGAACTACTAGTTATTGGTTTAAAAATTAACACAGATCACCTACCCGAAGTGAAATACGAGAAATATTTTCGACCGAAGTTGCTTAGTGCCCTAGATTTCTATAGAGAGTTACGACAACTATGTCAGAATCGAAAACGAGGATGAACGACGTAGACGCCATTTTCGGCAGAACAATACCAGGGCTAGAAGGTTAATAAGCGTCGAGTAAGATTTTTTTTTTTTTAAATTAATGAAGAAAAATATCCCGTTCAACCTCTGATGGGTTATAATTAGGATATATATTGTTTTCAATTCCAAATAATATGAACAACTGCCGATGAGAAAGTGGCATCACATTTGTCAAATCATTGTAAATAGGGAAAATCACAATTATGCTAATACGTTAAATAAATAAACAAAAAACAAACAAAATCAAGATGAAACTCTGAACAAGAATTATATTAAAATGGAGCGGTGTAAAGGCCTGGTGGTTCCAGTTATATATATACATATATTATTTATTTATTTATTTATTTATTTATTTATTTATTTATTTATTTATATTTATTTATATATTTATTTATATATTTTATATAATCTATATAATTTTAAATTATATAATATAAATTATATAATTTTAAAATTATATAATTTAAATATATAAAATGATATAATGTAATAAAATTTTATATTTTTATTATTTTATTAATATTTTTAATTACAATAAAATTATATAACATTATATAATATTATTATTATATAATAATACAAATTATAATTATTACTATAATATTTATATATATATATATATATATATATATATATTTATATATTTATATATATATATATATATATATATATATATATATATATATATATATTTATTTATATTTATATAATTATAATTATATAATTATATAATATAATAAAACTATAATAAAAACTCCGGTCCAAAATATGTAATTAGATTTTGTTAAAACTATCTGTACATTGTCGCATTTTTAATGAAAACATAAACTGATGTGATTATCTGGATCTAGTAAAACTGTCAGTGTCTACAACAGTCATTCACCAGTTTCCACATGTCAAACTAGGTAAATAGTTCAATTCGAAGGGAGTATGTTTTGCTAAGTGTTGCAACTCTAACGGAATATTTGTTGCTAAATAGTGGAATTCTAACGGAATATAACATTCAACGGAGTATGTGTTAAAAATCCACGCTACTGATTCCTTTCAATAAACCGGTAAGTAAACTAGTTTTCTTCTTTTTGTTTTGTTAGTTGAAATACAAATAATAGTCCAAATATGTGCTACTGTATTTGCATCTAATTTTATTTCAAATTATTAGCTAACCTAAACGAAAATGCAAATTGGGTCTGAAACTCGCGATTGGGTCCATTTTCCTGCAATACGGGTACGGCCGAAAATGGCGGCCAAATTTTAGTTAGCGTAACTCTCTATAGAAATCTAGGGCACTAAAGTTGCTTGAAGGCATAGCCAATCAGCGCGGAGCCACGGATTCTCGCAAGATGGCCGACCAAGCGTATAAATACGCGGGTAGTTGAAAGTGAAAGGACACACACGAACTGAATGAACGCAGAGGACAAAAGGAAAGAGCTAGTCAAGTATTCTTTCATCATTGAGTATTTGTGCTGGCCTGCCTTTGCCAGAAGTAGTCCTGTTAGTATGTCCGAAAAAGACCAGAGGGTTTCGGTCATACATATAGACGTAAGCCAGAAGTGAGAACCCAAGTGTTATCCTGCATAGCGACACGGAGCACGACAGCTGGTCTACCTGGTTGTGCTGGTATCCCTACTACATGGGAACATCAGCCAAGTCTATATAGTCGTGTGGAGCTCACCATCATTTAAGGAGCTCTCAGTTAAGTGCAGAAACAAAAGAACATTCGATCAATTTATGTGTGAAGAGTCAAGTCATATGAAGAAAAAGACTGGTTAACGTTTTGTCAGAAAAGCAGAGACACTGCAATTCAGTAAAGTAACTACTATAATATCACTGATTTCTGTGGATATGATGTAAATAGAAAATTAATATACCTATAGCAATTCTATCTATTTCAAGAACAGAAGATAAGAGAATCATTATAAATAAATTGATTTTAATTGTAACTTGGTTTTTGTTAATTTCATAAAGTTACTGTTGAGTTCAATTTGAATTTCATTGTTATTTAAAGCATAAGATAGTTATTACGAGAAGACACTCTAGGCTCTTGATCTTCTTATTACCACCGGACCAGGGGCCTTTACCGTCTGACTATCATTTATGCTGTCATACACCAGTGCTCATTTCTGAGACCGGGGTATATCGGGTAGTTTATTATTCTTTAATGAACTATCATCGACTGTCATCAAGACAACAACTATAATACCATCTCGTTACAATTGGGATACCATCTACTAAACAAGCTAAAGATAGGAACTACCGATCAGTGTAACTGTGGCACTGATAAAGCGACTGCTGAACGTCTGCTTCAAAGATGCCCAACATATGAGGAACAGAGAAGGCGCATATGGCCAGTACCATTCGTGGAAAAGCTCTACGGAGATGCAAATAGTCTTAAACTGACTACTGCTTTTTTTGAAAACATTCAAGTAGATGTCTGTGAGTGTACGAAGAAGAAGAAGTTCTTCATTTTTTCTTCTTTTTTCCTGTTCGCACCTTAAGCAGCTATTCATCTTGCACGAAGCCTGCACGAAAGCATTCATTTACTCTAGCAGCATTGATTTATGTAGCAATTTCTTTGACATGATGAGGTTACAAGCCTCATAGATTATTTGAATTCGTATTATCCAACATAGCATAAAAGGTTTTGTCACAGGCGTGCAAACTGGTTTGCTATTCAATTCTGTTGTGATATGTTAGGCCCAGCATAAAAGAATTCCTTTTTCTAAATAAGATCATGCAATGTTTTTTTTTTTTTTTCTCTTAACAATTTTTTTATCTGTTATCGTATTCTTCATCTGGACAGTATGATGAATTCTGTTTTCCTAACTGAAATTAAAAGGAAAATGTAGTCCTATAAAAGATACTGCCGTAGGTGGGTGAAATGTTAGAGACTTAACTATACTAGGTAAACGTTTTATGAGGCGAGGTCACCAGTTCCCTTCCTCGCTGCCTTTTCTTCACGAACTTAAGAGCTGAGTCAGGTACTCATTTACAGTTGGAGCGTGACAACACAGGGTTTCAAACCCGGCACCTGACCGCTCTGCCAATCGGACGCTCTAGCTGATGTATAGATCTAAATTTTCTGGGGGTTTCTTCCTCACTCTTCTAAACCTGTTTAATTTTACCTTCTGTTAACTGTGGATGGGAAGGAGCGAAGCTCCTGACCGGGTTGGAAGGAAAGTCCTCAGGTTCCCCAGCGTCGCAATGACATGTCATTGGGCCGAAGGGCTGAAAGCCCAAGTGCCGCTGGTTACGAAAAAAAAAAAAAAAAAAACCTTCTGTTAAACAACCCCCCCCCTCCCCCCCCAACCACCACCCCTTTCCCCCAGCGATGTTGGCCACACATCAAAGGATTCTTATTTTTTTTTAACACGAGTTTGATGTGGTCTCTCTCTTTCTCTCTCCCTCTCTCTCTCACACACTCTCTCTCTTTCTCTCTCTCAGACACTCATTCACTCTTTAAAGTCTGATGACTTCTAAAACTAGATTAAACAGAAAGGTAAAGGAGTCATCACCCTGTTGTATACCTGCTGCAACTGTACAAGGGTTGGATCTTTTCCTTGAAAGGCCAGTTACCTGATCTAACTATTTACCATGTGTTCTTACGCAAACACGCAAATTTTACAAGAAATTAGAGCAAATCTATCTCTTCAATGTCTATTTTGCAGTGGGGGGGGGGGGGAGAGTGTGTTGTTAGTTTCTTTAATACTGGTGAGTCTATTATTTCTCATTGTTTGTTGTTTATCAGTAATGTTAATATTACTTTTATCGGATTGGAACTTGAGACACGTCTTCTTGGTGCTCATTATTAACATGCAAATAATGGTGCTTTTTTATCTATATCATTTAATAGCCACTGAGTATTAAATTCCGTAATCTTTTTTCCCCAAATTTTGATTAATTCTACAGAGATGTTCGACCAAAATCTGACTTATCATTTTCCATAACATTTTTATCTATAGCACAAAAGATAAAAGTACATCTCCCCCTCGCTTGTTTTGCAAGCCATTAAGCATATGTACTGTCTGACTTTTCACATCTTAAATGGCCTGCCTGTGTTGTAATCAATTGCATGGCCTCTCTAATTTATTATCTTTTACACGAAATGTCTAACTTCTCCCTTCTTACACAAACTGTTATTCTTTTCATCTGTTACATGGACTGTCTGACTTCTCATCTGTTACATAGACTGTCTGACTTCTCATCTGTTACATGGACTGTCTGACTTCTCATCTGTTACATGGACTGTCTGACTTCTCATCTGTTACACGGACTGTCTGACTTCTCATCTGTTACATAGACTGTCTGACTTCTCATCTGTTACATAGACTGTCTGACTTCTCATCTGTTACATGGACTGTCTGACTTCTCATCTGTTACATGGACTGTCTGACTTCTCATCTGTTACATGTACTGTCTGACTTCTCATCTGTTACATAGACTGTCTGACTTCTCATCTGTTACATGGACTGTCTGACTTCTCATCTGTTACATAGACTGTCTGACTTCTTATCTGTTACATGGACTGTCTGACTTCTCATCTGTTACATGGACTGTCTGACTTCTCATCTGTTACATGGACTGTCTGACTTCTCATCTGTTACATAGACTGTCTGACTTCTTATCTGTTATATAGACTGTCTGATTTTTCATCTGTTATACGGACTGTATGACGTCTCATCTGTTACATGGACTGTCTGACTTCTAATCTGTTACATGTTTTGTCGCTCTTCTCAGTTATTATATGGGCTGTCTGACATCTCATCTGTTATTTGGACTGTCTGACTTCTAATCTATTACACGGACTGTCTGACTTCTCATTTATTACATGGACTGTCTGACTTCTCATCTGTTACACGGACTGTCTGACTTCTCATCTGTTACACGGACTGTCTGACTTCTAATCTATTACACGGACTGTCTGACTTCTCATTTATTACATGGACTGTCTGACTTCTCATCTGTTACACGGACTGTCTGACTTCTAATCTATTACATGTATTGCCGCTCTTCTCATTTATTACAAGGACTGTCTGACTCCTCATCTGTTACATGTAATGCCGCTCTGACTTCTAATCTGTTACATGGACTGTCTGACTATCATCTGTTACATAGACTTACTTCTCATCTGTTACATGGACTGTCTGACTTCTCATCTGTTATATGGACTCTATGACTTCTCATCTGTTACACGGACTGTATGACGTCTCATCTATTAACATGGACTGTCTGACTTTTCAACTGTTACATGGACTGTCCGACTTCTCATCTGTTACATGGACTGTCTGACTTCTCATCTGTTACACAGACTGTCTGACTTCTCATCTATTACATGTATTGCCGCTCTTCTCATTTATTACATGGACTGTCTGACTTCTAATGTGTTACATGTATTGCCACTCTGTCATTTATTACATGGACTGTCTGACTTCTAATCTGCTACATGTTTTGTCGCGCTTCTCAGTTATTACATGGACTGTCTGACATCTCATCTGTTATATGGACTGTCTGACTTCTCATTTGTTACACGGACTGTATGACTTCTCATATATTACATGGACTGTCTGACTTATCATCTGTTACATGGACTTCTCATCTATTACATGTATTGCCGCTCTTCTCATTTATTACATGGACTGTCTGACTTCTCATCTGCTACACGGATCTCTTCTTTTCTCATTTATTACATGAAACGCTTCTCTTCTCTCATTTTTTACATGGACTGTCTGACTTCTCATCTGTTACATGGATCGCTTCTTTTCTCATTTGTTACATGGACTGTCTGACTTCTCATCTGTTACATGGATCGCTTCTTTTCTCATTTATTACACGGATTGCTTCTCTTCTCTCATTTATTACATGGACTGTCTGACTTCTCATCTGTTACATGGATCGCTTCTCTTCTCATTTATTACATGGACTGTCTGACTTCTCATCTGTTAAACGATCGTTTCTTTTCTCATTTATTACATGAACTGTTTAACTTCTCATCTGTTACATTGATCGTTTCTTTTCTCATTTATTACACGAACTGTCTGACTTCTCATCTTTTACAAGAAATGTCTGACCGCTCATCTGTTACATGTATTGCTGCTCGTCTCATTTAATACAAAAAACGCCTAACTTTTTAATTTTTTGCACGGACCGTCTGACTTCTCATCTCTTACTGAACTGCTTCTCTTTCTCATCTCTTATTTCAACTGTTTCTCTTCTCATCTCTTACACTAGCTGACTTTCATCTTATCTCTTACATAGACCGACAGACAGACAGACAGACAGACGAATGAACGGAGCATGCATTCAAAGCCAAACTACTGCAAGTAGGATGCTGATCTAAAATGAGATACTGACAACTATCGTTCATCATTATTTGTTGTTGTTTGATATTGCAGGTATGAGAGAATCATGGGATTCTGCAGCAGCTATGATCTCAACATCGGAGAAGCTTTTATGGTAACACTTTTCCCTTTTATTGTAATTTAACGTGTGTGACATTGTTGTTCTCTCTTCATCTCTATCCTCTTCATCCTCTCGTGTTTTTTTTCCTTTCGTAATACTCTACCTTGCTAGCCGTGAATTACTGATCTAAATTCCCTGGGGTTTACCGATACTGACTTGTAAGATATCTACATTTCATTTGTACGGGTTAACCCACATCTCTCTCTCTCTCTCTCTCTCTCTCTCTCTCTCTCTCTCTCTCTCTCTCTCTCTCTCTCTCTCTCCACTGTCTGTCAGTTCATACATCCCTCTAGCTCATAATGTCTCGACGCCGTTGTCTTCCTCCATACAGGATCAACCTTTGCCCTCTTCATCTGTGGTTTTCCACCTCGTCAAGTCCAGGACAATTCTAGACTCAGCCAGGGTAGAAATAATAACCTCCGAGCATCTTGCCCATTACAGGATTGCCGTCTGGGGAAATCACAACACCAGGTTTGGTTATAACGCTGTTGTTATTGTTTGACTGTCTTATTACTTTCAATTTTTATTGATGGGTTAAATATGTTGTATTGCTCTGTATAGAGTTTCCTATCATAATTGCACGGTCAGATCAGTGACAATCGGGAAAAGACCGATGGACTTCTGGAAAGACAGATGACACTGGGAAAGACTAGAAAACCGGCTGACCGCGTTGGCACCCCGTAAGCTGTATACAATTGCTACAGGACCCAAAAATGATAGATGCCCCCAGGATTCACCGAAAACAAGGGGGGGGGGGGAGAATGATGAATCCACAGGCGCCTCATCGGAATCGACCAAACCCGTTACACGGATTTCGAGCTCTGAACAACGGCTGGAATTTCCATGTGCCTGTGGTAGGAAATTCTCTACACAGAGAGGAATGAAAATCCACAAAACGAAAAAAGAGTGTGGGAGTTCATCAGAGGTTAAGACGTTAGAAGAACTCAGCCAGGATTCAATCCACAGTGCTGAGTACATTCAAGTTGATCGGCCTGATGATGATCTCACACACTTCTTGGACGGGAAGAGAGATGCAATCATGTTTCCACCTGCCAAAAGCTGCATCCAAGGTGGAATGGGTTCATTTTTTACACAAGACAACAGGAGGCTGAGACACTTTGGAGTCTTGACCCAGGTGGGTCCGCCCCCCTTAGAGTGTAAAGGAGATTAACGGACCGAAACACTTGTTCGACGGGGGGACTCCTTCTGATGATCAGATTGCCTCCTGTAGTATCGCTCTGTATAGAGTTTCCTATCATGACTGAGTTGACGCACAGACTAAGATTCTTCATTTTTTTTCTTTTTTTAATACGATGCCTTGTAAGCTACTGGCTTCAAAATATCGTTCATGTCATTCCATTGCTTCATATTTCAGATTCGTGATTGAAATAGCGAGGAGGTGTTCAAGGCCTCCAATCAACGACTTTACAGTGGCTGGATATAACCAGCAAACATTTCTTGAGGACACTTCACAAAAATTACCCTTTATCCATAACCGGAGTTATTTATCAAAATTATCCTTGAAGCCAGCGGAAGGCGTAAGCGAGCCAGGTGTTACAGGTGGCAGAATTCTCAGAATTCCTGAATACGTTCAACAAAGTAATCACTTGGGGAACTCGGAAAGTGGCAAGAGCAGTAGCACATCAGAATATACATTAAAACAGGTACAAAAGTCGTTTGTGCAGGGGGATATTTCAGAAGGAGATTCGACCACACATAAGGAGAGTTACTGGTCTAAGTTATCGAAATTTGATTTCAGCAAAAACAGTGTCCCATCTTCAAATTACTTGTTTCCGTCTGCCTCTGTTTTTAAAAGCAATACAGACGATCTCCAGACACCTATACTTAAGAATCCGTATTTCGCAACCAACTTGTGGATGGACGACAGAAGGGTTATTGACAACAGTTTGTATCCTGAAGCTCCAGATGTTAATCTTGGTGACTCCACAAACCCATCTCTAGAGCAGAATGAAGAAGAGGTCTATGTCCATGCCCCATCTCTATCCACAACATCTAAAGAGCACCACAGAGACTTCTATGCTTATACTTCAGCTCATGAATTTGACAGGTCACAATATTTACCCCAGCATTATGAAGATCTCGATGTAACCCCTATAAGTATTAACTCTGTGACAGAAGGCAATTATCCAGAACCTGTCTTGGATCAAGTCATAAGTTCAGAAAATTCTTTTTTGCTGCACGATGTTACTCCAGATTCTCCAATCACATCGTATTTTAATCAAGCACAACATAAAAAACTTCAACGGCGCCAACTTAAAACTGCGCCTATTCTTTTGAAACAAAATAATGACACTAATCTGGATTTCTTTCAAATTTTGGAACCTTCTGTCCAATCTAACTTGGCCCTGACTCAACCTACCGCTGGGCCTGCTCTTGTGGCGGATGAGACAATAATGGATGACCACAAGCGGACTATAAAAAGAAGCTCAGAAGATAATGACACCATCCTTGGAAGTGAGACTATTGAACTTTCTAATTCTGGTTCTGATACAGTTCTTCAAGACCCAGTCGTTGTTGATCCATCTGCCTCAACATTACTGCAGCCTCCTGATCGTGCGAGAATGTTACTTTACGGTACACATACTCTTTTAGGTGAAGTTAGTAACGTTCCGTCGTTTATATCTCTACACGATCCAGTTACGGCCACTGAGGACCAAACAGTTTCTAGGCGGTATGGATATACATATCAAACGGAGCTTGGAACTCGGTCTGCAAGCATTGTCTACGGTTCAAGTGGTTCTGACCCGCAAGATTTTCATAGTCTCACTGAAACTGGAGATAGCGAAGGCGTGAGTACACCTATTTTACTATCACCATCCGCTACAGTAGAAACTGAAATAAAGACATTTGATATCAGAACAACAACGAGTCTACATAGCTTTACCTATGAAGCATCGACAAAAAATGTAATATATGAATCTGATGAATCAGCAGCGCGTAGTGTAACTTTTGATGCATACTACATATTGTTGTCACGGTCTCCCACATATTCGCCAACGCCAACTAACGACTGGTTTGAATCTCAGATATCCAGTAGTCTGGCTAGCTACCTGTCTGAAAGCAGCATCCCATCGAATTTTATACAAACCATACCGTTGGCAGCGAGTAACAATTCTTTGCACCCATCTGTTGAACATCCGGAGTATGAACAAGAAATAGCTTCGCCTACATATAATAGCTCCATAAGTTTTACATCATGGCTTACGCCATCAACTGGAAGTCATGATAGCGTGACACTGATAACGGATCCAACAGTTTCATATATGTCGACGTCTTTGTATTCCTCCGTACCTCTCACTTTACAATCGTCAACCTACTTGTCTGCTTCTGAAAGTAGTAGTCTTCAGCATTTCATACCCACAGTTCCGTTTTCACGGAGCTCTACTTCTTTGAACCCGTATGTGGAACAATCCAGCTATGAGCACAGATTATTGTCACCTGTATATAAAAGCTCAATAATTTTAACATCAAGGAGCACACCTTCGACTGGAAGCCATCATAGCGTAACGCTGCTGAATGAACTTACAGTTTTAAGTCTTTCTTGGTTTTCCTCAGTACATCTCACTTCAGCACCATTAGCTACTCAGCAAGTTCCTGTTCATTCAAACCACCAAATACCCACCGAATCAACACCTACTGCGAATATACATACTGAAACCAGTGTTTCTTCAACAATGGCGCACACGCACACATCGCAGCCTCCAAACTTGTCAACGACATCACAGATTCCACGGAATAATAGTACGTCCCAGGCCAACAATGATGATCAGACGGGACTGGAGGATGACTCGTTCTGGCCGGCAGTGGCAGCCTTGGTGATCGGTGTCCCTGCTGTGATTGTTCTCGGCATAGCGGTCACTGTGATCCACAGAAACAGGTTGGCTGAGCCTGCGCGACTTGCTGGTCTAGGGGTAGTCTCTGCCTCCCTTCACCACTCGCTTTAACACACCTTATATCTTCCGCCCACCCGCTTTGCTTTTCAGCACCAGGTATATAAAAAAAATTATACATGGCTCAGCAAATTTTTAGCATTGGGTTTCTTCTGCGCTCAACAACAAAAATAGTATATATTGTGTAGAAAATATTAATTTACTGCTTTGCCATACTCTCTCATAAAAAAAATTATACATGGCTCAGCAAATTTTTAGCATTGGGTTTCTTCTGCGCTCAACAACAAAAATAGTATATATTGTGTAGAAAATATTAATTTACTGCTTTGCCATACTCTCTCACAATTCATACTTATATTTAATCAAATGATTACTTTTTGTATGATTGCACAATGACGCTGGTCTATATGCATGGTATGTTACTGAAGGCATCCGTACTTTCGCTTGTTAGCTTTTGGAGTACTATACCGAAGACCTAAGGGTCGTTTATATTTGGACATGCGCTCTAATATAACCGACTAGGTTGAACGGGACGCGCCTCGCCAAAACGAGGCAAAAGTTTTACATTTTCTTTCTTAAATAAGCGGAAAAATTTGTTGAGCCCTGTCTATATGCTTTCTAATTCACACACTCACACACACACACACACACATATATATATATACTGAAGCACATTAAAAACGCACCACCTGTATAATCCAGGAACAGAGTGTGAAATGTAAATATAAGTTTGTACAAGTTTACATATTTGGAATCTTTATTCATTTTCCTATGAATCCATGCTGGTCATTAATTTGTACATTTGATTGTTATGAAATTCATTGCATTCTGTGCAGGCAAGGGAGAAAACCAAAAATACAAAAAAATGCACGTGCGTTATCCTGCTGGAGAAGCTGCAAGTCTGGATAAATTGTGAACGCAGGAGCAACCAGTGCATCCAGAACCTCATCTCGATATGTCACAGCATTAACATTTCCACGGAAGACGTGAAGAGGCAAACGATGGTGAAAACTGAATCCTCCCCAAATGTGAATACTGCCACCTCGAAATCGGTTGACACAGCAATCTGCAAAGCGCTCTTCACACCGTCGCTAAATCCGCATACGTCCATCTGCAAAGGATATGTTGAATCTGTTCTCGTCTGTGAATAGGACAGCATTCCACTGCAGTCTAGTCCATCTGATATGTTGCTCTGCCCATTGCAGGCGCTGCTAACGATGTCTGTGAGTCAAGTTTGGCCCAACATAAGGTCGTCTTGCAGTAAGGCCTGTATCTCTGAGTCGTCGTATGACTGTCATTCGAGAGACTTGCCCATGTCTACCCACTATTGCTCTTGCTGTTTGACTTGCCGGGAGAGTACGATTCCTTAGGTGACTCAGCACAATATGACGATCTTGCGCAGGGGTAGTAACTCGTGGTTGGCCACTCCGAAGTCTATCCCGGGCACTGCCAGTGGTTCCGTAACGTTCATTGAGACGTACAATAGTGCTGTAGTGTCAATTCATCCTTCTGGCAATGGCCCGCGAGCTCATTCCGGTCTCCAACATACCAATGGCTCGTTGGCGTTCGTTTTCAGATAGTCGTGGCATTTCAAGCACATGTACTGGGTGTTTTGTCTCAACGGCCTTTTTATACCGAGTATACTGCCACAACGCGTACACATTTTCAGGGTCATAGCTGTTGGGAATCGTGTTGCACGTGTAACTTTCATCGTTTTCATGTAGTCTGTACACACACCCGTGGGTTGAATCTTGCACTTTCCATTCCAGCAGCCATTCGCTCTCTACCTCATGGCAAACACGGGGAAAATCCATTCCCACACTTTTTTTTTGCCAGCTTCTCGGCATCAGTATATATAATAGTGGTGCGTTTTTAATGTGCTTCAGTATATATATATATATATATATATATATATATATATATATATATATATATATATATATATATATATATATATATATATATATATATATATATATATATATATATATATATATATACTTTTTGTCTTAGAGTGTTATTCATATTAACCAAACGTTTTCATTTCTTCGTACGCCAATTTGTATAGTTGCTTCTAAAATGATTATTATGTTATGCTATTTTTAACCGACAGTGGCAGTGTAGTTAGAGTTATTGCTTTTGAAAGCAACGAGACCGGGTGCTACACCTAGTCTTGTCACGCTCCAGTCTATTGAGCTGTAAAAATGGATACCTCTTTCTACTCAGGAGTTAAGCATGGCAAAGGCAGCAAGAAAAGGCAATGGTCATACCAGCTTATAAAGTTGAGACCTACTATTGGCAAAGTCGCATATACCTCACTTACCTACGGGATATTTTCTATGTGACTGCCAATTGTTAAGGTAGTCCCATAGCAAAACATGCCATAAGGAGACTTCTTAATAGTTGGTTCAGCTTTATGTGGTGAGGTGATCAGTTTCCTTCCTTGCTGCCTTTGCCTTCCCTAACTAAAGAGCAGAGTCACGTATCCATTTACATCTGGGTAAACAGGAGCGTGACGCAACCATATTTCAATCCCGTTACCGTGTAAGTTTGCCTCCAGAAACAAGCGCTCGAACTCTTAGCCAATCGGACGCGTTTGTGACTACCTTTAACTTTTATTTTAAACCCAGGTGTTGTGGTATTTTAAGATCCGAAAAAGTATTTTCTAAAACACTTACCGCATATACTCCAGTATTAGTCGAGAAATTAATTCCCATTTTGAACCTTAAAAAATATGCCCCCACTTATAGTCGAGTTAAAAAGAAAAAATAGTGTCATGAAAATGACCAGTGTTGATCCCCCGCTATTCCTGTCGCATACTGGTATCCTTTAGATATAAACTTGCTGCTTCTTTAAATGTTTTTATCAAAATACATTATATGATACATGTTTTAATTCTTATAAAGTCGCAAATTTTAATCTGATGTACGCTTTGCTGACCATCCTATTTCATTTGATAAATCATCTGTTCCATTACTTATTTCACTAGATTCACTTTCATCAGTGTCACTGTCAGACTCTTATTCAGACTCTTATTTAATATTCACACCTGATTCAGCCGAACCGTTAGCGTCATGATCAAATAACAGGTCACTTCTTAATTCCCAGTGCAAGTATTCGACTGCCCGGAGAACCACGATATTACAAAAATCCCGAACAATCATAATGTCGATCGATTATAAACAACAAAATTCAGAAAACAGAAGCTTTAAATGTACCGGAAACCTTTTTATAACTCAGATCTCGCTAAATGCCGAGATCGCTTTGCTACTTAGCAACGACCCACAACAATATTCAGGCTTTCAGGGCGGGCGATTTCAGGCGTTTTAAACGGGAAAGAGTGCTGAAAGTGATAGAATTTGCAGAAAGCCGCGATAATTCCAATGCGTAGTGACAAGATGCATAGCAGACATAGGCAGACTATGACTTGAAAATCACAGCATGGCGTCATCTATTAAATAGCAGTGAATTTATAGACACATACAATGAAGTTCGCCCCGTGTAGTTCAAGGGCGTCTCGGAAGAGACATAGAAAGATAAGATCTTCTGCAACTTCAAGCATGTCGTACAAGGCGATTAATATGAGGTACTGCATGGGACTGGTAACCTCATCAAGTAAAACACAGTGCCACAGAAACCTCCCCCACCCCTGTAAGTGGATGTGACTGTTTGGTGCAGGCTTCCTGCATGGAGACCAGCAGCAGTGGAGGCTCAATACTCCGTAATAAGCCGAAAGGAAGATGATGAAGATGATGATGATGATGACCGTGAAACTGAATATACACCTGTGACTTAAATGATACGGTGTAACATAAGAATCACAGTGTTACAAAAACCCCACATTGACCCATTAGATGTAGTGACAGAAGATACACACAGATTATAGACAGAACATAAAATAGACAGCGTACAAAGCAGCACAGAGAGATTATTAATGAAGACACACAGTGACAATAGAAATACAGAACGATACACAAGCAAGTAGTAACATAAAATGTATGTATACAGCGGAGTAGAAGACAGTCATTTAAAGTACAAAAGGCACACTGACACATAAAAAACACCAAGATACATTAGGCAGACAATAAAAATACAGTGCGATTACGATGTACGCAATCTCAATTTATGCGAATTCTAAATAATGCGAGCTGGAAAAAAGTCCGAAAAATATTTTTCCTACTATTAACATTCATAATTATCTCGTGCTTTTATTTCAATGTTTCTTATGATTTATGCTTGTTTTCCTATGCGTGTTATTGTAACTTTTATTTATTGTTACTATAATCCACCTTGCATGAGATCTCCATAATTGTAACATACTGAAATTCTATTGAGAAAATTATCTCAGTTTATGCGAATCTCATATTATGCCCGCGTTACCGGAACGTAACCCTCGTGTAAATTGCAGTCACACTGTAATAGACACACAGTAACCTGGAAGATAAATATTAGACAAACATAAAGGTATGTTTTCATTGTCATACGCGGCAAAGAAGTAAACACAGAAGACGGTGGTATAAGCAGTTGGGTGGTGACTTAGTAGAGAAACAGTGACAAGAAGGGCATACAGTAAAATGTAAGACACACAGTGACAGTAGACACAAAGAGTGGACACACAAAGACATAGCAGTTAACGCAATGAGGTAAAAGCATAAAGCAAATCATATGGAACGTAGAACACAGGTAATGACATAGTAAATAGAGAGTTTCATAATAAACACACAGTGACATGGTAAACATTCAGTGGCATTGTAAACACACAGTGGCGAGGAAAACATAGAGTGATATGGTAAATATACAGTGACATGTTAAACATACAGTGGCATAGTAAACACACAGTGACATAGTAAACACACAGTGACAGTATACATACAGTGACATAGAAAACATACATTGACATAAAAGACAGGCGGTGACGTAATAGACCGACAGGCACAGAGTAGATACTCAGTATCTTAGCATGTGCTCAATGGCACAAAGACAGTAGCATAATAGAAACAGAGACATAATAGACACTCAGTAACATATAGACATACAGTGATATAAAAGGCACACGGTAGCACATAGACACAGCGACATAAAAGACACACAGTAACATATATACACACAGAAACTATATATACACACAGTAACATTTCGACACAGTGACATACAGACACACAATGTCATAACAGACATCCCATCCCAATCCCACACACACACAACTTACATAATTACCGATGTATGTTATTCTTTCACGAAACTAGTAGCGCTCGACAAAGAAAAAGTGCGTAAAAATTGGTGTGCATGAGCCAATAACATACCAAAGTGAATTGTATTTGAACGGTTTGACACATAATGATCAAGATGAAACACTCTTTGAAAACAATCCACGCACTTTCACACGAAATGTTGTCATCAAATTACTTTTAAATTGAATCTAATCTAAAATAACACAATTCTCGCCGTTTGTACGTTGGTCACAGCTGAGGAATGCAACCGTGTTGAAAAATGTTATTGTTTCCATTATATATACTCTCCCGAAAACAGTTACAATCAACAAAGAAAAGCGTTCAAATGACGGTGTTCATGAACAGTTTGATTACACGGTATAATGGAAAGAAACCATAAACACTCTAAGAATGTACTTCTATCTGCTCATCCGGGAACGGAAACAGCACACTATAATTAAAAATCCGTCAAGTGTGACGGGTTATTGCAAGTAGGAACATAATAGACACACTGTGATGTGATAAATGCACAGTAGTATAAAAGACACACAGCAAAATAAAAGATGCACGGCGACAGCGATTTAAAATTAATGCTTTGATCGGTATCCTATCTAATTTAATCATGTTAATGGGAGCAGTTGGATCATGTACTAAGCTCGAAACAATCGGTTGATTCCTGTTAAAATCCAGATTTGACATCATGTTCCAAAATGTAATTAGGTGATCCACAATGCAAAGGTAATCCTTATTTTAGAACACGTCAGGCTTGAAATAGCCTCTCGTTTATTATTGGTTCTAGTATTGTACCTATGTGAAAACTTCTCAAAAACTAGTCTGCATTATTAGCAACATGGTATCCTTTCCCGATTTTAGTGTTGGAAAAATAACTGAAATTGTCCACGCCTTTAGAATGTATCTATGTTCCAAATCCTGTTGAACGTGGATATTATAATTCCATTTTTTTTTTTCAACATTTCATACTTTAAGATATTTTGTCATGGTACCATATTCAGTTCTTTCGTTATTACATTTTATACTTTAAGATATTTTGTAATGGTGCCATATTCAGTTCTTTCGTTATTACATTTTATACTTTAAGATATTTTGTCATGGTGCCATATTCAGTTCTTTCGTTATTACATTTTATACTTTAAGATATTTTGTCATGGTGCCATATTCAGTTCTTTCGTTATTACATTTTATACTTGCTCCACTGTTATCATTGTCGTCACCATTTTCCTTTTCGCTTTGTGTGGATCAAGACGCCACCAATGTAGCTGGTCCCCTTGCAGGAAGTCTGCATAACACATTGACATACTCTTGCACCGTTTGTTTCTATAGCAACCTGTTTCCCAAACTGGAGTTGCCAACCCCGTGTACAACCTTAAATTAGTCGCCTTGGACTTTTTTTGGTTTCAAAATACACCCCTGGGAGTTACACCGTGCCCCACTGCTGTTGTGTGTGCATTTAAATATGATTAATGCTGTGAATTTCTAAGTGTTTAAGAGTGTCTTTGTTGAGTTTTGGTGTCAGTCGTTTTCTACTCTTGTTTTCTCTCTAATCACGTTTTTTCCTACATATTTGACCAGTCAATCAATCAATATCCTTTAGCCCCCAAGGAGCATAGGCCTTCAACAGTCACGTGACATCAGCTGAAGTTCTTTCCGCGTCTTCCTCATCATTTTCACTTGTGTCTCCAGTTCTCTTCCCTGTGTGTTTTTGATTTACGTCTGCCTCTCTTACCTTAGGGATTCCAGAACAAGGACTGCCTTGAAATGCTATCAGAAGGTTTCCCCAGTGTGTGATCTATCCATCCCCAGCGTCTTCTCGTCTCTTATTTTACTGCCACTTGTCTGGTTCTTGTCAGCATTTCACATTGGTGACCTTGTCATACCATTTCTGTTCTGCGCAATCGCCCATTTATGAAAGTCTTTAGCTGTTTGATTGTTGTTTTTTGTTGTTCTCCATGCTTCAGAGCCATACAAAAGGACTGACTTGACATTCGAGTTGAATATTCTTATGTTCGTGTTAGACTTGATTTCTCTTGATCTCCATATGTTTCCCAATGCAATGAAAGCTCCACTTGCTTTTTGTATTCTTATTTTGATATCATTGTCTGTCCCTCCAACTTTGTCTACATTGCTGCTAAGATATGTGTATGATTCTACGTCTTCTAGGGGTGTTTCTCATTATCTTTGGCTTTTCCATGTGTATTTTCAGACCCACTTGTTGTGGCCTCTCATCGAGTATTTTCATTTTGTCGTGAATCTGATGATGGTTGTGGGACAGAAAAGCCAAGTCATCAGCAAAATCAAGATCATCAAGCTGTTTAATCAGATTCCACTGGATTCCATTTCTGTTGTGTAATGTTGGTGTTTTCATAACTTATTAAAATGCTAGTAAGAAAAGAAATTGAGACAAGAGGCATCCCTGTCGCACTCCCGTTATTATCCCAAACGGTTCTGTAAGTTGTCCTTCATGAAGAACTCTGCATGTCCTGTCTTCGTAAGTCTCCTTTTTTACATTAATGATCTTCCTAATGCCTCATCAATGTCCAAAGTGATTTTCTGTCTACACTGTCAAATGCCTTTTCATGGTATACAAATCCAATGTATAAAGGTGAAACCATACTATACTTAATTCAACTATTATTCTCAACGTGGCTATCTGGTCTGTACAGGATCTGTTTTGTCGAAAATCTGCTGGTTCATCTCTCAGTTGCTTGTCTATGGACTCTTAAATCTCTTAATGACGATTCTGTTTAATAATGTTCCTGGTATTGGTGTTAGCATTATTCCTCTTTAATTTGTGCACTCTTGTAAGTTTCCCTTCTTAGACAGCTTAACCAGATATCCTTCCTTCCATTCTCCTGGTATTTCTTCCCTTTCCCAGACTTTACCAAGTAGTTTGTAAAATCTCTCTGTAGAGGTGTCGATATCTGTTTTGATGGCCTCTGCTGCAATACCAGCTGGACAAGCCGCTTTTTCATTTTTCAGAAGCTTGATGGCTTTCTTTATTTCTTCTTTACTTGGTCGTTCACAATTGATTTATAGCTCATCTTCTGCTGGTTGGATGTCTGGGGGATTTAGTGGAGTTGATCTATTGAGAAGTTCCTCAAAATGTTATGTCCATATCTTCATTTGTTCTTGTATATTACTAAGCAATTTTCCATTATTATCTGTGATGAGGCAATTTGCTTGCTTATATTTCCCTCTTATCTTTTTGTGTTGTTGTAAGGCCCCTCATATTTCCTTTGGCTGTAGCTTCCTCTGTTTCCCTTGCCAACTTTTCGATATACTTCCTCTTTGTTCCTTTGGATGTTTCTTCTTACTTTCTTGTTTGCTTCTATGTACACTTCATGAGCCTTGGCTTTAAAGCATGTGGCGTGATCTTCTTCCCTGCTCTGGAGTAGTGGCCCAACAATTGCCAGACTTAGAATATAATGATGAGGGTATTCTAAGGTATCAACCTTCGCTCAAGATTACTCTTGGCAGAGATATACATAGAAGAATGGTGCTTCTATTTAAGAAAGCCTTATAGGATGTTAAAGAAAAGCAAGCATAACAACTGTATTGGAACTGAGGTTTGGCAGAATTTAGTCTTGTAATTTTGTTTAGTCTTGAATTTTGTTTTAAATTTCTATTTCTTATTTATTATACGTTTGTATTTTTTTAGATTTGTGTCTGTTCTGTTCCTTCTGTGTTTTTGAACGCACGTTTTCTTTCTCTTTCTTTTTTTTTTTACTTTATTTTGTTCTTCTTTTGTGTGTATTTGTCTGTCTTCCATGGTAGTGGACTTCGATTCTTTCGGACATTTGTTAATTTTGGAACTGTATTGCTGAATGGTTAGAATGTTGATATACGTTTTACAAAAGGACAGACTCTGCAGCATGAGAACAGTCAAACAGATTCTCAGAAGCAACACAAGGGAAATCTGGCTGAACAGATGGGCAAACGGGCCCACTGGCCAAAATGTCTTTAATGAAATGACCCACCCAAAAGATAACGACAACATAAACAGACTCAGCAGGAGAAATCGAAGTCTTATCTTTCAGTTCCGAACAGGACATGCCAGAGTCAATAGCCATCTAAACCGTATCAACCCCTGTCGTGAAACGAATGTGTGTAACCCCACTACTTTGTTAAATCATTATGTCGGGATACAAATTTGCCCCAGCCAATCAACGCACAGTTGCTGAGCCGGAATAAATTACCTGAAGTTACGCCAGGAAAAACTTAAGCTCTGTTTTTTTTTTCGGATGTGGGTCGTGGCCATCTTGTTCACGCAAGATGGCGGAAGAAAACTGAATAAAATTAGGCTGTACGAGCAAAAGACGAAACTGCAGGAAACCAATCAGCTTGCTCCGCCAGGAACCAACCAAACGCTTTCTTTTACCAGTAGAAGTTATTTTACCTGCCTATATAATCGGGCTGATTTTATGCATAATCACACATCACCGACCACGAAGCCAGAGACGACCGACTGAAGAGAGGAGCTGTCAGCTTTGATTTATAGCTTACCTGAGGGCATCGACCTGCAGCCTGCTTCGCTAAGTCGAGTCAAAAACTGGCCTGTTTGAATCTTAGAGGGTAAATATATTTACGATAACCTTTAGGAAAATAGGCCTTCAGCAGGTATATAATGTTGGTATTTGTTGTGTGTCATTATACTACCTACACCTGTATATATTTTATATAAATTGTTTCAATATGAACGTATCAGGTTACTGATTGTATCTTAAGGGTATTAGGTATAATGATTGTATTTCCTAATATGATTGAATAGACGAAGACTAATAGGACTCATACTTCAATCTATTGTCTCCTATAACTTCAATCTATTTTCTCAGACCAACTGCAATATAACCAAAACAGTCCTTGTTAGGACTCAACCTATTGTCTCCTATAACTACAGTCTATTATCTCAGATAAAACCAACTGCAATATAACCAAAACAGTCCTTGTTAGGACTCAATCTATTGTCTCTCTATCTATTGTCCCCTATAACTCCCACCTGATATAACCAAACAGTCCTTCTCGCATATACCCCTATCATAAGAACATAACAATATTGTTAGGATATATGTTACCAGCTAGTATAGCACTTGTCAGAGAGGGCTTGGTATACTATAGGGGGAATGGTTGTATCACACCTAGGTGTACATATTATGGGATGTATTCATGTATTGAATGTATTCATTTATTGAATTTATATTATTGAATGTATTCATGCATTGAATTTATATTATTGAATGTATCCATGTATTAATTTATCAGAAAGAATGTTTTGCAAGTAGACACCTGTCTTGTCTCGCTATTGCTAAATCATACTGAGCCATGTTGTCATTCATCCTACATGCAGACACTGAGACACGCTCATATCATATACAATAGAAATAGGTGGGCTTGAGGACAGAAATTAGCCCCTATTTTTCCTTGTTACAGGTTTATTCGTGTCATCAAACCTGAGGTCGTATGTCGTGTCAATCCAGCTGCCTGGAACGTCGCAGGAGCACAGTGATTGCACAGGATCAACCTCTTTAGTCCCCCTCAGTCTTGGGTGGGCTAACGAAACGACCATCAGCGGGTGTTTTGTGTCAACCAAACCAAGAAGGACAGACCTTTTTAAGAGATGAGTACACATTAGTACCATTTCTGTCGGCATTGTGAGCAAAAGCTAGTGTCAGTGACGAGAAAGTGAATTAGCGTAGCAAGAGACAATAATAAGATTATAGTTGATAAATTATACGTAATTAACAGCACAGCTGATACATGTACTATAATTGAATAACAGCACAGCTGATATAATTTTTGTTCCTATAATTGGAAAACTTGTTGTAATATATTTACATATCTATATAAATATAAATATTTGTAAATCATATGTAAACTTACAAATTCATTACGTTCTATTTTTCAACATTCACCCTTCAGCACAAGAGTAGATAGTGTATATACTAAATAAATAATAAGGAAATTGTATTTGAAGACTTGTCAATTTTATCATTGTTAAGTAAAATCTGTTTCCTTGTAATAATTGTCGTGGAATATTCTAATCCACATATATAAATTATTAGGTAAATATGAAGCCTAACAAATAAAATTAATAAAGAGAAGAGCAATGGAAAAATAACAGTGCTGTCACACAGAATGTACTCGAAATCCCCCTTGTTTTCTGCTACGTCTGCAAATTGTAACGCTTTCACGTTGATAGTAAAAGCCTACTATATTATTACCCGCGTTCTTCAATGAAACGTGTGCTGTATTTCTTGGAAAAACATTGAGATACCCAGCGGATCAATGACCTAATTTAAATATTTCATTCATTCCATTTTATACACGGCGGAACGAACGAACAGATGGACTAAAGGATAAAGAGAGAGGGAGGGCTGAAAATCAGGAACGCATGCAACACGCGTCGCGCGATACACAAATGCTGCCATCACGCGTGTAAGACTACATGCACTAACTTTTTTTCAGACGGACAGTGATAAAATACATTACCCATCCCAGAGTTAGGTTTATAAATCCTGAAAAACTCTTATTAGAAAAGATAACATTAGATGGGTTTACGGTTGAAAACATAACAGTACCCAGACAGCACATCTTCGAAACCGGAGGTAGAAGAAATTGCATATTTTGAACGCAGCCACGTAGCTCTTTTAAATTTGGATATTTGGGTTCCTTAGGGCTTGCTAACAAGGAATATGTAAAACGTTACGCAAATAGTCTAGGAATTAACAAGTTATAACCAAAATAAAATATTGGGGATGCCTGACAACATGAAATCATTTCTGCTCATAAAATTTTTTTTATAACGTGTTTGAAAAACCTCACGTTATAGAATTAGCCTACCATGTAAACTCCAAATTGATTGGAGCGCAACAAATGAAAGACGAACCACGATTGGTCGGACTATAAATACTATCTTTCGTTGTTAGGGGAGACGGGGGAAGGTAACATTTTTTCAAACACTTGTCGAAACGGGGCCTCATTGGCTAGACTCGCTGATATAATCACTTAGGAGCGTTAGTTCGAAACCACTTGTTTAAATAAGCTTGATAAAGCGACAGTGCGTTGAAGCCAGCTCACATTTTTGCTAAAATAAAAGCCTGGAACATAAGCAGATGGAAATTTGTGCCAGTAATTGTGCCAGAATTCATTGCTAATCAACGTATCTGTGTTTATTTCCATGAAATTGTGGTAAGCTTGAACCATTCAGTATCTTTTAATGAAAAATTGAATGTGAATTGTTAGTTTATGCCTGTATATATATGTGTAGTTCAGTGGCAAACGTGAGGTAAAGCCTATAATGCTCCAGCCTGAACAGAGGGTGTCGGAGGGAAGTAAAACGGCATGGAATGGCCAAATAGTACACTGACACCTAGATGATTGACTAGAAAGAAGTAATGCTGGAATTGCAGAGGCGTGGTAACCATTAAGGAGGTAAATACTGGTATAAAGTATTTCAGATGAAGCTAACAGTTGGCCTAACGCTCTGAACTCAATGTTTGTGTTGTATTGTGCTCAATGTAGAACTAGAGTATCAATTAGTTATGAAGTAGAAGGTACATCCTTCTTGATTTCAGGGACCGTGGTCTTGATGGTACTGAGCAGCACCTGGTCAGAGCTTTGCTGAATCCAGAGTCGGACAGCATACTCCTTGGTCCTTTTAGCTATCAGTGAGGTGTCTCCAGAGCCCAGAGGAGAATTCGAGCAGAGGAGTCTTTTCCTGCCGCCATCACTCAAGATAAGCAGAGTTGGCCAGCTGAGCTCAACATTATGCCCCCTCATCTTGAAATAACTTTATAAAAATACTATTCAGAGGGGAATTTACTTGTCTTAAAATCAGGAACTGTGAACATCTCCAATACTAGTCCCTAAAGACAAACTATTGAAGTCATGATGACAAATACCAACAGAGCTTGAACAAAACAAAACCAGTATTACCTCATTTACTACTACACAACTGACACACATAGAACATTTGTAATAATATATGTCACTACTATATTCATATTGGTAAATTCTGTACATATAACTTGTAATTTAAATTGATTGTGATTCCTGGTTCCCTTGTAGTTGAATCAGGACACATATTTATTCATGCCAGTAATGAATACATATTGTTATTTGAAAAGTTATCAGTGACTCTTTTAAGATATCCTTGTAGAGTGTTATATGTATGTGAGTGTCACAGTGTTGTCAAGAGTAGTGGATTAAATTAAATTGTTTATCTGTCTGTTGTTGTGACTTACACTTCATCATACACATACCCTAGACACATAACGTAGTCATCACACTATTCCAGAATAATTCTGACTGAGATATATAGATATGTGGTAGCAAGTAAGGTTATCTATAATACACTACTCTTAATAGATATAGATACCTTCACAGCTGATCTCAGTCAGTACACTAAGTCCCTTATAAATATTTATAACATCCCACTTCACCACATATATTGGGGGCTCGCTCTTGGGATTTTGAATCTTTCCCTATTAAAAATATTGGGGGTAATTCACTTCAGGGAATATAAGAATTAAAAGGTATCCTTGGGTGGAATTAAATAAGGTTGAGCTCACGGTGCCTGTGTTGTCCATTATATATATTTAGAATTTGAATTGTTGGTTAGACATTGTAGAAATTTACCTGATAGACAATGGCGGACCTGGCCAAGTTTCGATCTGCTGCTGTACAGACTGCAAAAGAGTTAGGATTAGATGGGCAAGTTATGGTTGCCTATGTCACTACGGAATGTGACAAATTTATTGAACGCGAAGAAAGAAGATTAGAAAAAGAGGCCGAAAGAAAGTTAGAGGCTGAGACTAAGAGGTTACAGTTTGAGGCTGAGACTAAGAGGTTGCAGATTGAGGCTGACAAAGAGGCTAAGAAATTGGAAGCAGAAAGGGAAGCCGAGGAAAGAAGACAGGCTGCAGAAAGAGAAGAGAAGAAAGTAGCTGCAGAAGAAAGAAGATTGACTGCAGAGAGGGAAGCAGAAAAGGAGGAGAAGAGATTACAAAGGGAACATGAGTTACGACTAAGGGAGTTTGAGTTTCAAGGCCATGCTCCTGAAAATGGTGCCAGTCCCTTTGCCTCTGATGCTACGGTTACTCAGGGAGCCTCAACCTCAGCTATGAACTTTCATTTAGATCATTTTGTTGAGAAAGACGATGATATTGAGAGCTATATAAATAGATATGAACTATTAGCTACCACATATGGGTTAGAGAGAGAAAGGTGGAGCTTAAAGTTATCTCAGGGACTTCGTGGGGCAGCTTATGAAGTTTTTGCAAAAATGAGCAGAGGTGATCAGGAAAATTATGATATGCTAAAGCAGGCTCTTTTGTTAAGATATGAAAAGAATGCTGAATTTTATAGGAAAAAATTTAGGAATGCTAAACTACTGTCAGGTGAAACCTATCACCAGTTCTCTGCACGAATAGAGACATACTTGGAGAAATGGACTTCTCTGGGGAAAACCCAAGATCTTAAGGAAATGGTCCTTATAGAGCAATTAAGAGAGTCCATGGCTCCAGACCTGAGAAAGTTTCTCATGGAACAAGGTGCAGAGAGGCTGGGTGAGTTGCTAAATGTTGCTGAAAGGTATCAAGCAGCTCAAGCAGAGGTAACAGGTAATAAAAAGAAACAAGTGGATAACTTTAGGGCACCACAGAACTTTAATAAATTTGATCCTTAGGATCAAAATAAAGGTAAGCACCAATTTGATAGGCCACGGTATGAAAATAAAAATAAATTCCCACAATTCGATGAAAGGAAATATGATGAAAGAAAATCTTTCAACCAAGGAAAAAGGTGGTGTAAAAATTGTCAGATGGACAATCATGACACTGACCGTTGCAGAAGGAAACCTGTGTATATGGCAACCCTTCAGGTCAGGTCGACCTCAAGACAGGAGGAGGATATTATGTTAGATACCACTCCAGAAGAGATGAGGAAGGCACAGGCTGGGGATAAAACACTCAAGCCTTGTTTCAGAAAATTGTCAACTTGTCATACAACTCCAGGCAAGGGAGATTTTTACATGAAAAACAAGTTGATGTATAGGAAGACTGGAGCTAGATCCAATGGTCACGGACAGCTGGTTCTTCCAAAAAGATATAGGGCAGACTTAATAAGGAGCCTACATGTGAAACCAGATGGGGACCATGAGAAGATAGGTACCATCATTCAAAAGGTGGCTCACAATTATTATTGGCCCAAAGCAAGATGGGACATTGAGAATTTTGTAGAAAGGTGTAGCATAGCACATGAGGGAACACCCACAAGTGGGAACATGGATCAGGACCTGGACACGCCCCGGGGCAAAATTAGGCCTGATAATAAAAAGAAATATAGATTTGATAAAGTGGACCAAATGGAATGGGAAGCCCCTTTTCACGGACAAGCTTCACTTAACTGTTTTACAATGGCCACTATGCGGAGAGTGCAAAAAGATGTCTTACCCCAGGATAAGCCGACAATCCCTCAATCGGACTTAAACAAACTGGAGGAAGAGGATGTAGAGAGGAAATCTCTCATCAAGAATTTTAAGTGGGGAGAAAGCCCCAAAAGAAAAATTGGTAGCGGTCGTTTTGTGAATGATAATTCTGGGAGGAAAAATCATCACTATAAAGCTTCGAGTGGAAGAGACCATACCGGTGCATGGACAAATAGGTCCACACAATTAAAGGTCCATATGTAGCTATGTTAAGAACGTGGACTGATGAAAAGGCAGAGGAAAACATTACATCTTCATACCAATATGTGAATGAGCTGACCACTCGGTTAAAAACTGGCTGGAAACTTGCCAATGAAAATTTGAAACAAGCCAGGAAGAAACATGCTGCCTATTATAACAGGAAGGCGAAAGACAGAGATTTGGCTGTGGGAGAGAAGGTACTGCTTCTTTTGCCTGGGAGTCAGAATAAGTTACAAATTGGATGGCAGGGTCCATATACAGTTCTAGAGAAGGTGTCTAGAACAAATTATAAGATAGATAAGAAGGGGAAAGAAAAAAATCTATCATGTGAATCTCCTGAAGAAATATTTGGAAAGAGAACATCAGGAAGAGACACACTTGTTGACCTTGTCCATCGCCATGGAGATGAAAAAGGAACCACTTTCATCATTTGAATATCCATTACACCCCTGTGAGACAGCAGCACAGGTGAAAATCAGTACACATTTAACGAAAACTCAGAAAGAGAGAGTGCAACAGGTTCTAAATAATCATGCAGAGGTGTTAACAGACCGACCAGGGCATACAAACCTATTGGAATATGATATGAAACTAATAGACTCCACACCTGTCTGTATGAAACCATATTCGATTCCGTTTGCTAAGGAGAAAGCTTTGAAGGAAGAGATAGACTATCTGTTGAAGGAAGGAATTATTTCGCACAGTGAGTCTTCGTATAGTTCCGGTGTTGTACTCTTAAGGAAGCCCTCTGGAGAACATAGACTCTGTATAGATTACAGGAGACTGAATGCTATTACAGAAGGACAGGTGGATCCATTGCCGGATACAAATCAGCTGTTTGCCAGACTAAATAAAGCTAAATATTTCTCAAAAGTGGATCTGAGTAAAGGATACTATCAGATTCCAGTAAAGCCTGAGGTTAGACCATACCTAGCTTTTAGTACCTCAGAAGGACACTATGAGTTTAATAGATTGCCATTTGGATTGAAGAATGCGCCTAGTGTCTTCTCTAGAATGATGAGAAAATTATTGGATCCTCTGAATAATCCCTGTATAACAAATTTTATGGATGATATCCTTATAGCAACAGAAACATTTGAGGAACACATTGACTCTCTGAACATGCTGTTTAATCGACTTAGGGAGGCAAATTTAACAGCCCGACCAACTAAATGTTGCGTTGGATGTAAAGAATTGGAATTTTTGGGACACACAGTTTATCAGGGAAACATGACCCCTGACCCAAAGAATTTAGAGAAACTACAGAAAGCCCCGAGACCACAAACCAAGAAGGACGTGAGATCCTTTGTCTCATTATGTGGTTTCTACCAGAAGTATATCAAGGACTTTAATTCCATATGTGCACCGTTAACTGAATTGACACGTAAAGGACATCCAGATCGCATTACATGGACACCACAATGTGAAATGACTTACCAAGAATTGAAGGAAAAGCTCACAAGTAAACCCATTTTGAAATTACCTGACTTAAGTCAAGAATTCATAGTAAGGACGGATGCAAGTAATATTGGGTTAGGTGCAACTCTACTACAGAAATCAGATGCATTGGATGGGGAATTAAGCCCAGTGGCATATGCTAGCAGAAAATTGAATAAAGCTGAAATCAACTACTCAACTAGCGAAAAAGAATGTCTTGCAGTAATATGGGCGATAAAGAAATTCAATATTTATCTATATGGGAAGGCATTTAAGTTGCAAACAGACCACAAACCTTTATCGTTTCTAGCACAGGCTAAGCATGAGAACTCTAGGTTACTCCGATGGTCTTTACTTCTGGCTCCATATAATTTTAGCATCGAGTATATATCTGGAAAAACCAATTTGGGAGCTGATTTTTTAAGCCGCCATCCGTGTGATGAGAATCACCGTAAACCCCAGAAATAATAATAAATTTCTCTATGTGTATATAGAATAAAGGACTGACATATAATGTCTGTTTTAAGAGGGGAGGTGTCGTGGAATATTCTAATCCACATATATAAATTATTAGGTAAATATGAAGCCTAACAAATAAAATTAATAAAGAGAAGAGCAATGGAAAAATAACAGTGCTGTCACACAGAATGTACTCGAAATCCCCCTTGTTTTCTGCTACGTCTGCAAATTGTAACGCTTTCACGTTGATAGTAAAAGCCTACTATATTATTACCCGCGTTCTTCAATGAAACGTGTGCTGTATTTCTTGGAAAAACATTGAGATACCCAGCGGATCAATGACCTAATTTAAATATTTCATTCATTCCATTTTATACACGGCGGAACGAACGAACAGATGGACTAAAGGATAAAGAGAGAGGGAGGGCTGAAAATCAGGAACGCATGCAACACGCGTCGCGCGATACACAAATGCTGCCATCACGCGTGTAAGACTACATGCACTAACTTTTTTTTCAGACGGACAGTGATAAAATACATTACCCATCCCAGAGTTAGGTTTATAAATCATGAAAAACTCTTATTAGAAAAGATAACATTAGATGGGTTTACGGTTGAAAACATAACAGTACCCAGACAGCACATCTTCGAAACAGGAGGTAGAAAATACATATTTTGAACGCAGCCACGTAGCTCTTTTAAATTTGGATAATTGGGTTCCTTAGGGCTTGCTGACAAATAATATGTAAAACGTTACGCAAATAGTCTAGGAATTAACAAGTTATAACCAAAATAAAATATTGGGGATGCCTGACAACATGAAATCATTTCTGCTCATAAAATTTTTTTTATAACGTGTTTGAAAAACCTCACGTTATAGAATTAGCCTACCATGTAAACTCCAAATTGATTGGAGCGCAACAAATGAAAGACTAACCACGATTGGTCGGGCTATAAATACTATCTTTCGTTGTTAGGGGAGACGGGGGAAGGTAACATTTTTTCAAACACTTGTCGAAACGGGGCCTCATTGGCTAGACTCGCTGATATAATCACTAGGAGCGTTAGTTCGAAACCACTTGTTTAAATAAGCTTGATAAAGCGACAGTGCGTTGAAGCCAGCTCACATTTTTGCTAAAATAAAAGCCTGGAACATAAGCAGATGGAAATTTGTGCCAGTAATTGTGCCAGAATTCATTGCTAATCAACGTATCTGTGTTTATTTCCATGAAATTGTGGTAAGCTTGAACCATTCAGTATCTTTTAATGAAAAATTGAATGTGAATTGTTAATTTATGCCTGTATATATATGTGTAGTTCAGTGGCAAACGTGAGGTAAAGCCTATAATGCTCCAGCCTGAACAGAGGGTGTCGGAGGGAAGTAAAACGGCATGGAATGGCCAAATAGTACACTGACACCTAGATGATTGACTAGAAAGAAGTAATGCTGGAATTGCAGAGGCGTGGTAACCATTAAGGAGGTAAATACTGGTATAAAGTATTTCAGATGAAGCTAACAGTTGGCCTAACGCTCTGAACTCAATGTTTGTGTTGTATTGTGCTCAATGTAGAACTAGAGTATCAATTAGTTATGAAGTAGAAGGTACATCCTTCTTGATTTCAGGGACCGTGGTCTTGATGGTATTGAGCTGCACCTGGTCAGAGCTTTGCTGAATCCAGAGTCGGACAGCATACTCCTTGGTCCATTTAGCTATCAGTGAGGTGTCTCCAGAGCCCAGAGGAGAATACGAGCAGAGGAGTCTTTTCCTGCCGCCATCACGCAAGATAAGCGGATTTGGCCAGCTGAGCTCAACATTATGCCCCCTCATCTTGAAATGACTTTATAAAAATAACATTCAGAGGGGAATTTAATTGTCTTAATATCAGGAACTGAAAACATCTCCAATACTAGTCCCAAAAGACAAACTATTGAAGTCATGATGACAATTACCAACAGAGCTTGAACAAAACAAAACCAGTATTACCTCATTTTACTACTACACAACTGACACACATAGGATATTTGTAATAATATATGTCACTACTATATTCATATTGGTAAATTCTGTACATATAACTTGTAATTTAAATTGATTGTGATTCCTGGTTCCCTTGTAGTTGAATCAGGACACATATTCATTCATGCCAGTAATGAATACATATTGTTATTTGAAAAGTTATCAGTGACTCTTTTAAGATATCCTTGTAGAGTGTTATATGTATGTGAGTGTCACAGTGTTGTCAAGAGTAGTGGATTAAATTAAATTGTTTATCTGTCTGTTGTTGTGACTTACACTTCATCATACACATACCCTAGACACATAACGTAGTCATCACACTATTCCAGAATAATTCTGACTGAGATATATAGATATGTGGTAGCAAGTAAGGTTATCTATAATACACTACTCTTAATAGATATAGATACCTTCACAGCTGATCTCAGTCAGTACACTAAGTCCCTTATAAATATTTATAACATCCCACTTCACCACAATAATATCACAGTTAGTTACACAGCGGAGGTGGCAAGTTATGTCGGTCTCCTCTCTACTAATTTTTCGAGATCAGAACATTCACAGCCGTAACTAATTTGTGATACCAGTAGTTCTCTCAGACACTGGGACTTCACCATTTTCTGCAGAAATTCTATTTCTGTAATTGTCAGTACTATACTGACCCTAGAGCCAAATAAAACCTCACGCCACACTGGGGGCTCGTTCCTGTGATATTTCTGTATATCTTGAGCCATACTTAGTCTATTCATCTATCTACACTCTATCTTGTGCCACCCATAGATAACATAAGGAATTTTTTTTTTTTTGAGAAAATCATAATAGAATTTTTTATTGTTTTCTTAGGAGGAGTACCATTTAGTACTCAGTAAATAGTTGATGCTCACAAAGTTGCACGGAAATTTTTTGTTCATTTAATTAATTAAGTTTAATTATAATATTTGGTAATAGTAAATTTACATACCCTATCTAAGTAACGCCATGGCTGATCTAGTGAAGTTCAGGACTGCGATCATGCAGATGGGTAAGGAATTAAATATGACAGGTGATGCTCTTACTCAGTATGTCACAACAGAAGTGGACAAACACATGGATAGGGAAGAAAGAAAGTTGCAATTAGAGACTGAAGCAAAGAAATTAGAGGCAGATAGAGAAGCAAAGAAATTAGAGGCTGAAGAAAGGCGGTTGCAAGCAGAAGCTGAAAGAGAAGCCAAAAGACTGGAAGCTGAAAGAGAAGCCAAAAGACTGGAAGCTGAGAAAGAAGACAAAAGACTGGAAGCTGAGAGAGAAACCAAAAGATTAGAAATTGAAGCCAAGAAATGGGAGGCTGAAAATGAGGCAAAGAAAATTGAAGCTGAGGAAAGGAAATTACAAGCAGAGAGAGAGACCATCAGTTGAGATTAAAAGAGCTTGAAATTCAGGCAAATGCTGGCAATAATGGTGGTAGCTCACCTCACTCTGAGAATAGCTCCATCCAGAGCACCTCAAGTGGGGCCATGAATTTTCATCTGGACCCATTTGTTGAGAAAGAAGACGCCATTGAGTCGTACCTGGATAGATACGAAAGACTTGCCACTACCTATGGCTTAGTGAAAGAAAAGTGGAGTCTTTAACTATCTCAGGGATTGAGAGGTGTTGCCTACGATGTATATTTGAAGCTCTCAAGAGATGACCAGGAAGATTACGAAATCCTGAAGCAGGCACTGCTTGTGAGATATGAAAAGAACTCAGAATCATATAGAAAGAAATTTCGAACAGCTAAACTTCTTCCAGGAGAAAACTATCACCAATTCTCTGCTAGATTGGAAACCTATTTGGAAAAATGGAGTAGTTTAGGAAAGTGTCAGGATCTGAAAGAAATGATAATGATGGAGCAAGTGAAAGAGTCCATGCCTCAAGAAATGAGGAAGTTTATCATGGAACAAGGAGCAGAGAGATTGGAAGATATGGTAACTGTTGCTGAGAGATATCAAGCAGCTCAGGCAGAATTAGTAGGAAGTAAGAAAAAGCAGGGTGAAAACTTCACATCATCACAAAACTATTCCAAATATGAACAAAAGGACCATACCACAAGGAATAAACAAAGATTTGACCAAAAGGACAAAAACCCTCTAAGATCGGATAAGACACCTTACCGGAAGGAAGGAAAGTGGTGTAAAACGTGTCTAATGAGTAACCACAATACTGCAGACTGCAGAAGGAAAAACCCTCCTTATTACGCTGCGTGTCTCACAACAGGGAACAAGGGAAGGAAGGAACTGGCAGTTAGTCAGAATGACCTCCATCATCCCCCTGTCTGTGAGGAAGTGACATGTAATGGCACTAAAATTCAGTGCTTATATGATTCAGGTTTGGAATTCGACTCAGTCGTGAGTGCAACCCTAGTGCACCCTGACCAACTTACCACAGAAACAGTGGACATACAAGGGGCAATGCAGGGAACCGGCACCATGACACTTCCCATAGCAAGGATCAACGTGAGAACTCGCTATGTGGAAGGAGTGATAAGAGCAGCAGTAAGTGATGATCCTATATATCCGCTGGTAATAGGATGTAAATATGTCTTTTTGGGTGACCCAATAAAACCTGTTGTCATGGCAGCAAACCATACCAGGTCGAGCACCAAAAAGGAGGAGGGAGATCCAATAAACATTCATCGTACAAAGATGAAAAAGGCTCAAACAGCAGACAGCACATTGAAGCCTTGTTTTGGCAAATTGCCAAAGGCCCATAACCCTCCAGAGAAAGGAGACTACTATATGGAAAATGGCCTACTCTACAGACAAGCTGGAAAAGGACCTAAAAGGCATGGACAGCTGGTAGTGCAAAAATTCTACAGGGAGGAAATTATGGAGCAAGAGCATGCTACATCAGGCAGTGGTCACAGGAAAAGGGGCCACTGGTCAAAATATAGCATTGCGATATTACTGGCCAGGAATAATTGAAGACATAAGTCGGTATATGAAATCCTGTTCAGAATGTAACCAGGTAACCTCATTCAGAAGCGTAGACCAGTTACAGGACCTAGGGAAGCATTGTTGCGGACGTAGGCCCACAAAGAAAATACACCAGAGAAAACAACAGGTAGATGCAGTGATAAAGAGAAAACAAAATCACAATAAGTCTACTGTTACACCAGTAACCATGGCAACTCTCCGTATTGTACAGAGAGGGGACGAGAGACATCCCACCCCGACTAGATATTTGTCGGAACACCATGGCCTGGATCCTTTGGAAAATTTGGTTAGTCAGCAACCAGTATTAAAAAAGCTGCAGAAACAAACCGTAACCAAAGGAGGTAGGAACCAGGGCTGTACCACACAGTTGATGGAGACAGGCCCCACTTCGGTATACTGCCCCTTACAATAGAAATAGGTGTGGGTCCGGCAATGTGGTTGTATTGCCGTCCCCATACACAGTCCACTGGAAGCATTGCTGCGGACATGGACTGAACAATAGCAAGCACAAGCACTCAAGGATGAGATTGACTATCTCTTAAAAGAGAAAATTATTTCAAAGTCTGAATCTCCCTATAGCTCAAGTGTGGTGCTATTGAGAAAACCGAGTGGTGAACACAGGTTATGTATTGACTACCGGAAGCTTAATGCGATCACTGAATCTCAGGTGGACCCATTACCTGACACCAACCAGCTGTTCTCTACACTGAGTAAGGCTAGGTATTTATCGAAGGCAGATCTAAGCAAGGGATACTACCAAATACCAGTGAAACCAGAAGTTAGGGAAATGCTGGCATTTAGTACATCAGACGGACACTACGAGTTTAATGTACTACCCTTTGGGCTGAAAAATGCTCCCAGTATCTTTTCAAGAATGATGAGGAAATTGTTGGAACCTCTACAAAATCCCCATATCACTAACTTTATGGATGACATTCTTGTTGCTACAAACACATTTGAAGAGCATATAGTAGCGCTCTCCATGTTGTTTGACAGACTGAGAGCCACTGGATTGACTGCAGTCCAACCAAGTGCTATATCGGTTGTAAGGAGTTGGGATTCCTAGGTCACACGATTTCTACAGGTCATGTCTCCTGACCCAAAGAATATAGAGAAGTTAAAGAAGGCACCCAGACCTCAAACGAAGAAAGATGTGAGATCATTCGTGTCATTATTTGGGTTCTATCAGAAGTACATACCCCACTTTAACTCTCTGTGTGCACCATTAACTAACTTAACTAAGAAAGGACAGCCTGACAAAATCCAATGGAATGCTGATTGTGAAAAAGCTTACACAGAGCTGAAAGCAAAACTCACCAGCAAACCAATCCTTACGCTACCCGATATCACACAGGAATTTGTATTAAGGACGGACGCTAGCAGTATAGGTATTGGTGCAACTCTCTTGCAGAAATCAAAAGCCCTGCCGGAGGAACTTTTACCAGTCGCCTACGCCAGTAGGAAGTTGAATGCAGCTGAGTTGAACTACTCGACCATAGAGAAAGAATGTTTGGCTCTAATTTGGTCCATCGACACATTTTCACCTTACCTGTATGGGACACACTTCATTGTCCAAAGCGATCACTAACCTTTAACTTTCTTGGCTGCATCTAAAAAGTTAAATTCGAGATTGGTAAGGTGGAGTCTGCTTCTGGCGCCTTATTCCTTTACCGTGAATTACATTCCGGGAAGAGACAATGTAGGAGCTGATTTTTTTAAGTCGACACCCTATTACTCTGGAAGGACAGACGCAAAATGATTAACTACAGCAGGTGTTTACACTTCAGCTATGACAGGTCACAGCTAGGAAAAGATGGGGCTATATCGTGAAACAAATGTGTGTAACCCCACTACTTTGTTAAATCATTATGTCGGGATACAAATTTGCCCCAGCCAATCAACGCACAGTTGCTGAGCCGGAATAAATTACCTGAAGTTACGCCAGGAAAAACTTAAGCCCTGTTTTTTTCGGATGTGGGTCGTGGCCATCTTGTTCACGCAAGATGGCGGAAGAAAACTGAATAAAATTAGGCTGTACGAGCAAAAGACGAAACTGCAGGAAACCAATCAGCTTGCTCCGCTAGGAACCAACCAAACGCTTTCTTTTACCAGTAGAAGTTATTTTACCTGCCTATATAATCGGGCTGATTTTATGCATAATCACACATCACCGACCACGAAGCCAGAGACGACCGACTGAAGAGAGGAGCTGTCAGCTTTGATTTATAGCTTACCTGAGGGCATCGACCTGCAGCCTGCTTCGCTAAGTCGAGTCAAAAACTGGCCTGTTTGAATCTTAGAGGGTAAATATATTTACGATAACCTTTAGGAAAATAGGCCTTCAGCAGGTATATAATGTTGGTATTTGTTGTGTGTCATTATACTACCTACATCTGTATATATTTTATATAAATTGTTTCAATATGAACGTATCAGGTTACTGATTGTATCTTAAGGGTATTAGGTATAATGATTGTATTTCCTAATATGATTGAATAGACGAAGACTAATAGGACTCATACTTCAATCTATTGTCTCCTATAACTTCAATCTATTTTCTCAGACCAACTGCAATATAACCAAAACAGTCCTTGTTAGGACTCAACCTATTGTCTCCTATAACTACAGTCTATTATCTCAGATAAAACCAACTGCAATATAACCAAAACAGTCCTTGTTAGGACTCAATCTATTGTCTCTCTATCTATTGTCCCCTATAACTCCCACCTGATATAACCAAACAGTCCTTCTCGCATATACCCCTATCATAAGAACATAACAATATTGTTAGGATATATGTTACCAGCTAGTATAGCACTTGTCAGAGAGGGCTTGGTATATTATAGGGGGAATGGTTGTATCACACCTAGGTGTACATATTATGGGATGTATTCATGTATTGAATGTATTCATGTATTGAATTTATATTATTGAATGTATTCATGCATTGAATTTATATTATTGAATGTATCCATGTATTAATTTATCAGAAAGAATGTTTTGCAAGTAGACACCTGTCTTGTCTCGCTATTGCTAAATCATACTGAGCCATGTTGTCATTCATCCTACATGCAGACACTGAGACACGCTCATATCATATACAATAGAAATAGGTGGGCTTGAGGACAGAAATTAGCCCCTATTTTTCCTTGTTACAGGTTTTATTCGTGTCATCAAACCTGAGGTCGTATGTCGTGTCAATCCAGCTGCCTGGAACGTCGCAGGAGCACAGTGATTGCACAGGATCAACCTCTTTAGTCCCCCTCAGTCTTGGGTGGGCTAACGAAACGACCATCAGCGGGTGTTTTGTGTCAACCAAACCAAGAAGGACAGACCTTTTTAAGAGATGAGTACACATTAGTACCATTTCTGTCGGCATTGTGAGCAAAAGCTAGTGTCAGTGACGAGAAAGTGAATTAGCGTAGCAAGAGACAATAATAAGATTATAGTTGATAAATTAAACGTAATTAACAGCACAGCTGATACATGTACTATAATTGAATAACAGCACAGCTGATATAATTTTTGTTCCTATAATTGGAAAACTTGTTGTAATATATTTACATATCTATATAAATATAAATATTTGTAAATCATATGTAAACTTACAAATTCATTACGTTCTATTTTTCAACATTCACCCTTCAGCACAAGAGTAGATAGTGTATATACTAAATAAATAATAAGGAAATTGTATTTGAAGACTTGTCAATTTTATCATTGTTAAGTAAAATCTGTTTCCTTGTAATAATATCACAGTTAGTTACACAGCGGAGGTGGCAAGTTATGTCGGTCTCCTCTCTACTAATTTTTCGAGATCAGAACATTCACAGCCGTAACTAATTTGTGATACCAGTAGTTCTCTCAGACACTGGGACTTCACCATTTTCTGCAGAAATTCTATTTCTGTAATTGTCAGTACTATACTGACCCTAGAGCCAAATAAAACCTCACGCCACACTGGGGGCTCGTTCCTGTGATATTTCTGTATATCTTGAGCCATACTTAGTCTATTCATCTATCTACACTCTATCTTGTGCCACCCATAAGGAATTTTTTTTTTTTTGAGAAAATCATAATAGAATTTTTTATTGTTTTCTTAGGAGGAGTACCATTTAGTACTCAGTAAATAGTTGATGCTCACAAAGTTGCACGGAAATTTTTTGTTCATTTAATTAATTAAGTTTAATTATAATATTTGGTAATAGTAAATTTACATACCCTATCTAAGTAACGCCATGGCTGATCTAGTGAAGTTTAGGACTGCGATCATGCAGATGGGTAAGGAATTAAATATGACAGGTGATGCTCTCACTCAGTATGTCACAACAGAAGTGGACAAACACATGGATAGGGAAGAAAGAAAGTTGCAATTAGAGACTGAAGCAAAGAAATTAGAGGCAGATAGAGAAGCAAAGAAATTAGAGGCTGAAGAAAGGCGGTTGCAAGCAGAAGATGAAAGAGAAGCCAAAAGACTGGAAGCTGAAAGAGAAGCCAAAAGACTGGAAGCTGAGAAAGAAGACAAAAGACTGGAAGCTGAGAGAGAAACCAAAAGATTAGAAATTGAAGCCAAGAAATGGGAGGCTGAAAATGAGGCAAAGAAAATTGAAGCTGAGGAAAGGAAATTACAAGCAGAGAGAGAGACCATCAGTTGAGATTAAAAGAGCTTGAAATTCAGGCAAATGCTGGCAATAATGGTGGTAGCTCACCTCACTCTGAGAATAGCTCCATCCAGAGCACCTCAAGTGGGGCCATGAATTTTCATCTGGACCCATTTGTTGAGAAAGAAGACGCCATTGAGTCGTACCTGGATAGATACGAAAGACTTGCCACTACCTATGGCTTAGTGAAAGAAAAGTGGAGTCTTTAACTATCTCAGGGATTGAGAGGTGTTGCCTACGATGTATATTTGAAGCTCTCAAGAGATGACCAGGAAGATTACGAAATCCTGAAGCAGGCACTGCTTGTGAGATATGAAAAGAACTCAGAATCATATAGCTAGAAATTTCGAACAGCTAAACTTCTTCCAGGAGAAAACTATCACCAATTCTCTGCTAGATTGGAAACCTATTTGGAAAAATGGAGTAGTTTAGGAAAGTGTCAGGATCTGAAAGAAATGATAATGATGGAGCAAGTGAAAGAGTCCATGCCTCAAGAAATGAGGAAGTTTATCATGGAACAAGGAGCAGAGAGATTGGAAGATATGGTAACTGTTGCTGAGAGATATCAAGCAGCTCAGGCAGAATTAGTAGGAAGTAAGAAAAAGCAGGGTGAAAACTTCACATCATCACAAAACTATTCCAAATATGAACAAAAGGACCATACCACAAGGAATAAACAAAGATTTGACCAAAAGGACAAAAACCCTCTAAGATCGTATAAGACACCTTACCGGAAGGAAGGAAAGTGGTGTAAAACGTGTCTAATGAGTAACCACAATACTGCAGACTGCAGAAGGAAAATCCTCCTTATTACGCTGCGTGTCTCACAACAGGGAACAAGGGAAGGAAGGAACTGGCAGTTAGTCAGAATGACCTCCATCATCCCCCTGTCTGTGAGGAAGTGACATGTAATGGCACTAAAATTCAGTGCTTATATGATTCAGGTTTGGAATTCGACTCAGTCGTGAGTGCAACCCTAGTGCACCCTGACCAACTTACCACAGAAACAGTGGACATACAAGGGGCAATGCAGGGAACCGGCACCATGACACTTCCCATAGCAAGGATCAACGTGAGAACTCGCTATGTGGAAGGAGTGATAAGAGCAGCAGTAAGTGATGATCCTATATATCCGCTGGTAATAGGATGTAAATATGTCTTTTTGGGTGACCCAATAAAACCTGTTGTCATGGCAGCAAACCATACCAGGTCGAGCACCAAAAAGGAGGAGGGAGATCCAATAAACATTCATCGTACAAAGATGAAAAAGGCTCAAACAGCAGACAGCACATTGAAGCCTTGTTTTGGCAAATTGCCAAAGGCCCATAACCCTCCAGAGAAAGGAGACTACTATATGGAAAATGGTCTACTCTACAGACAAGCTGGAAAAGGACCTAAAAGGCATGGACAGCTGGTAGTGCAAAAATTCTACAGGGAGGAAATTATGGAGCAAGAGCATGCTACATCAGGCAGTGGTCACAGGAAAAGGGGCCACTGGTCAAAATATAGCATTACGATATTACTGGCCAGGAATAATTGAAGACATAAGTCGGTATATGAAATCCTGTTCAGAATGTAACCAGGTAACCTCATTCAGAAGCGTAGACCAGTTACAGGACCTAGGGAAGCATTGTTGCGGACGTAGGCCCACAAAGAAAATACACCAGAGAAAACAACAGGTAGATGCAGTGATAAAGAGAAAACAAAATCACAATAAGTCTACTGTTACACCAGTAACCATGGCAACTCTCCGTATTGTACAGAGAGGGGACGAGAGACATCCCACCCCGACTAGATATTTGTCGGAACACCATGGCCTGGATCCTTTGGAAAATTTGGTTAGTCAGCAACCAGTATTAAAAAAGCTGCAGAAACAAACCGTAACCAAAGGAGGTAGGAACCAGGGCTGTACCACACAGTTGATGGAGACAGGCCCCACTTCGGTATACTGCCCCTTACAATAGAAATAGGTGTGGGTCCGGCAATGTGGTTGTATTGCCGTCCCCATACACAGTCCACTGGAAGCATTGCTGCGGACATGGACTGAACAATAGCAAGCACAAGCACTCAAGGATGAGATTGACTATCTCTTAAAAGAGAAAATTATTTCAAAGTCTGAATCTCCCTATAGCTCAAGTGTGGTGCTATTGAGAAAACCGAGTGGTGAACACAGGTTATGTATTGACTACCGGAAGCTTAATGCGATCACTGAATCTCAGGTGGACCCATTACCTGACACCAACCAGCTGTTCTCTACACTGAGTAAGGCTAGGTATTTATCGAAGGCAGATCTAAGCAAGGGATACTACCAAATACCAGTGAAACCAGAAGTTAGGGAAATGCTGGCATTTAGTACATCAGACGGACACTACGAGTTTAATGTACTACCCTTTGGGCTGAAAATGCTCCCAGTATCTTTTCAAGAATGATGAGGAAATTGTTGGAACCTCTACAAAATCCCCATATCACTAACTTTATGGATGACATTCTTGTTGCTACAAACACATTTGAAGAGCATATAGTAGCGCTCTCCATGTTGTTTGACAGACTGAGAGCCACTGGATTGACTGCAGTCCAACCAAGTGCTATATCGGTTGTAAGGAGTTGGGATTCCTAGGTCACACGATTTCTACAGGTCATATGTCTCCTGACCCAAAGAATATAGAGAAGTTAAAGAAGGCACCCAGACCTCAAACGAAGAAAGATGTGAGATCATTCGTGTCATTATTTGGGTTCTATCAGAAGTACATACCCCACTTTAACTCTCTGTGTGCACCATTAACTAACTTAACTAAGAAAGGACAGCCTGACAAAATCCAATGGAATGCTGATTGTGAAAAAGCTTACACAGAGCTGAAAGCAAAACTCACCAGCAAACCAATCCTTACGCTACCCGATATCACACAGGAATTTGTATTAAGGACGGACGCTAGCAGTATAGGTATTGGTGCAACTCTCTTGCAGAAATCAAAAGCCCTGCCGGAGGAACTTTTACCAGTCGCCTACGCCAGTAGGAAGTTGAATGCAGCTGAGTTGAACTACTCGACCATAGAGAAAGAATGTTTGGCTCTAATTTGGTCCATCGACACATTTTCACCTTACCTGTATGGGACACACTTCATTGTCCAAAGCGATCACTAACCTTTAACTTTCTTGGTTGCATCTAAAAAGTTAAATTCGAGATTGGTAAGGTGGAGTCTGCTTCTGGCGCCTTATTCCTTTACCGTGAATTACATTCCGGGAAGAGACAATGTAGGAGCTGATTTTTTAAGTCGACACCCTATTACTCTGGAAGGACAGACGCAAAAAGATTAACTACAGCAGGTGTTTACACTGCAGCTATGACAGTTCACAGCTAGGAAAGGATGGGGCTAGGTCGTGAAAACAAATGTGTGTAACCCCACTACTTTGTTAAATCATTATGTCGGGATACAAATTTGCCCCAGCCAATCAACGCACAGTTGCTGAGCCGGAATAAATTACCTGAAGTTACGCCAGGAAAAACTTAAGCCCTGTTTTTTTCGGATGTGGGTCGTGGCCATCTTGTTCACGCAAGATGGTGGAAGAAAACTGAATAAAATTAGGCTGTACGAGCAAAAGACGAAACTGCAGGAAACCAATCAGCTTGCTCCGCTAGGAACCAACCAAACGCTTTCTTTTACCAGTAGAAGTTATTTTACCTGCCTATATAATCGGGCTGATTTTATGCATAATCACACATCACCGACCACGAAGCCAGAGACGACCGACTGAAGAGAGGAGCTGTCAGCTTTGATTTATAGCTTACCTGAGGGCATCGACCTGCAGCCTGCTTCGCTAAGTCGAGTCAAAAACTGGCCTGTTTGAATCTTAGAGGGTAAATATATTTACGATAACCTTTAGGAAAATAGGCCTTCAGCAGGTATATAATGTTGGTATTTGTTGTGTGTCATTATACTACCTACACCTGTATATATTTTATATAAATTGTTTCAATATGAACGTATCAGGTTACTGATTGTATCTTAAGGGTATTAGGTATAATGATTGTATTTCCTAATATGATTGAATAGACGAAGACTAATAGGACTCATACTTCAATCTATTGTCTCCTATAACTTCAATCTATTTTCTCAGACCAACTGCAATATAACCAAAACAGTCCTTGTTAGGACTCAACCTATTGTCTCCTATAACTACAGTCTATTATCTCAGATAAAACCAACTGCAATATAACCAAAACAGTCCTTGTTAGGACTCAATCTATTGTCTCTCTATCTATTGTCCCCTATAACTCCCACCTGATATAACCAAACAGTCCTTCTCGCATATACTCCTATCATAAGAACATAACAATATTGTTAGGATATATGTTACCAGCTAGTATAGCACTTGTCAGAGAGGGCTTGGTATATTATAGGGGGAATGGTTGTATCACACCTATATTATGGGATGTATTCATGTATTGAATTTATATTATTGAATGTATTCATGCATTGAATTTATATTACACTGGCTAACAAAAAAAAATTTTTTTTTTCTTTCTCTAACATTTCTATGTTTTTCTGGTCAATTTTAATGCGCTGTTTTTAAATCTGCAAACCGTTTTTCTCTATCAGGTCGGGATCTCGAGAAATACGCAATTGAAGTTTTTTAACAACGCATACAGTATTATAACATCATTCGTACAAGAAGTATAACAGTTATGTAGGCTTGAATTTCTTTGCAGTCGACTTTCGTCGGTGAATGGCATGTGGTACATCGCGATGAAACATCCAACAATAATCGGCAAGCATGGTCACACTCCACCGTCCTTGATAACGTGACTCCATTACGGCGATATCTTGATGGAATCGTTCTCCATGTTCATCGCTGACTTCGCCAAGGTTGTCAGGGAAAAAGTCAAGATGCGAATCGAGCAGATGGATTTTGAGGGACATGTTACAGCCCATAATTCTGTATGCATCTATGCACTGCTTAACAATATGCACATAGTCGACAGATTTGTGATTTCCCAGAAAGTTATCGACGATCGATTTGAATGCCATCCATGCGTGAAGTTCACTACCATGTAACAAGTTCTCGAATTGTTTGTCTGCAATAACTTTCCTAATATGAGGTCCTACAAAGATACCTTCCTTTATCTTTGCATCGCTAACTTGCGGAAACTTTTCTCGAAGATAAGTGAAAGCTTTGCTCATTTTATCTAATGCTTTTACGAAATTCTTCATGAGCCCCAACTTTATATGTAACGGTGTTAAAATGATGCTGTCTTTGTTAACTAATGGCTCGTTTATTACATTTTTATGCCCGAGCTGCATACGATTCCTGATAGGCCACACCTTTCTTGCATAATGTTCCTGTCTGTTGCGGCTGTCCCATTCACATAGGAAGCAACAAAATTTAGTATACCCAGTCTGCATGCCCGTGAGAATTGCAATGACCTTTAGGTCTCCACAAATCCGCCATTGGTAGTCATTGTACTTTATTTTTGCCAAAAGTATAGCCATATTGTCATAAGTTTCTTTCATATGAACAGAGTAGGCGACTGGAATTTTGCAATAGCTAATGTCATCATCCATCTCAAAGTATTGAACAAGTTCTCTGTGTCTATGACGAAATTTAGATATCAAAGTATTGGGCGCTAAAAGATTCCATTCTTTGAGTCGCGAACCGAGTAATTCCACTTGTCCTTTGGTAAGAGCGAGATCACGTATTAGATCTGAAAGGTTAATTAAGTGAACACCATCATTCACCGGTACATAATCCGAGTCAGAATTAGTTTCTGAAGCAGGTAAACTATCACTTTCTGATGGTTCATTGACGTCCAACGGATATTGTTCTGGTGGAACTGGGATCGGACACGTGATTGGATCACGAGACACTGGTTTCGAAACCGATTCAATATTTGGATAAACCACAGACTTTCTAGTTTTAAAAGTGAAACCATGGATATTTGTCAAGCAGAAGTAACAATCAGTAGCGTGATTTGTCTTGTTCATGCCATATTACTGGCACTCCAAAAGGCATCGACTTATGCTTCGGCGATTTTCGTAACCAACCTGCCAATGTATTTGCACAAAGTCGAACAAACTGCATTTGGCTTCCAAGATTTATTTGCATCATCAACTTTCGAATCGAAATAAAGTTCATATGCTTTCTTTAGTAATGGTGTAAAGTTTTTCTGGTGAACACGATCGGTAAAATATCGGCACACGTAACAGAACAGATCAGCTGAATTTCTACAACTTCTAGAAGCCATATTTCGCTCAGAATTATTTCAAAATACAGTAACTATTGGAAAAATAGCGTAACATATGTCATGCATCTTTTAGCAGTATAAAAAGTGGAATTATTTTGCATTTTATTAATTTTTAATAAGTTATGTAGTAAAAATGAAACGGAGCACATAACGGTTTCCCAAAAATATATGTATTCACAAATATCTTAAAAACCTGACGTGATAGAGATAAACGGATTTCAAATTTGAAATCTGCGCAAAAAACTGACATAAGAACACTTATTCTTATATAAGAAAGAAAAATGTTGTTTGTCAGTGTTATTGAATGTATCCATGTATTAGTTTATCAGAAAGAATGTTTTGCGAGTAGACACCTGTCTTGTCTCGCTATTGCTAAATCATACTGAGCCATGTTGTCATTCATCCTACATGCAGACACTGAGACACGCTCATATCATATACAATAGAAATAGGTGGGCTTGAGGACAGAAATTAGCCCCTATTTTTCCTTGTTACAGGTTTATTCGTGTCATCAAACCTGAGGTCGTATGTCGTGTCAATCCAGCTGCCTGGAACGTCGCAGGAGCACAGTGATTGCACAGGATCAACCTCTTTAGTCCCCCTCAGTCTTGGGTGGGCTAACGAAACGACCATCACGGGTGTTTTGTGTCAACCAAACCAAGAAGGACAAACCTTTTTAAGAGATGAGTACACATTAGTACCATTTCTGTCGGCAATTGTGAGCAAAAACTAGTGTCAGTGACGAGAAAGTGAATTAGCGTAGCAAGAGACAATAATAAGATTATAGTTGATAAATTAAACGTAATTAACAGCACAGCTGATACATGTACTATAATTGAATAACAGCACAGCTGATATAATTTTTGTTCCTATAATTGGAAAACTTGTTGTAATATATTTACATATCTATATAAATATAAATATTTGTAAATCATATGTAAACTTACAAATTCATTACGTTCTATTTTTCAACATTCACCCTTCAGCACAAGAGTAGATAGTGTATATACTAAATAAATAATAAGGAAATTTTATTTGAAGACTTGTCAATTTTATCATTGTTAAGTAAAATCTGTTTCCTTGTAATAATATCACAGTTAGTTACACAGCGGAGGTGGCAAGTTATGTCGGTCTCCTCTCTACTAATTTTTCGAGATCAGAACATTCACAGCCGTAACTAATTTGTAATACCAGTAGTTCTCTCAGACACTGGGACTTCACCATTTTCTGCAGAAATTCTATTTCTGTAATTGTCAGTACTATACTGACCCTAGAGCCAAATAAAACCTCACGCCACAACCCCCAACACCTACCCATGTGTAGACACTGCTCTCATCCCTATGAAACAACCACACAGCTCATTATGGAGTGTCCATCACTCACAAATGCCAGGAAAAAACTTTTACAGACACCTCTGACAGTCACCAACTCACTATATGGAACATTAAAATAACTGCAGAAAACCTGCACTTTTCTAAGAATGGCATTGGGGCTGCCAAGAGTAGACATGCTCAGCAGCTATGGGATATCGACAACGACAACATATACGTTTAACTGTATTATTAGACTTTATTTTGTGAGTTGTCTGTGAATGTATCTAAATTTTCATCTTGTAGTTGATTCTTTATAATTTTGTTTTCCTGTTGACTGAAACAGCTATCGAATTGGCTTTATTTTAATAAAATATTTGCTTTTTAATGAACTTTAAAGCTTTTAATATTTTTCATTATTATTTAAATCGGTACATGATTTGAATTAGGATCATTTAGCCTTATCCCATTTTTTATTTGTGAAATTCAATGTTACTATACTGATGTCAGTTGAATTGTCTTGCTGCTTTGCACATGTATAAATCATTGTTATTGATCAATCATTCAGCTTGCTTAGTTCATTTTCTTCTGTGAAGTCTAACAGTAGTTTCCTTAATGTATCTATTGTTTTATCTCCCCAAGCTATAAGATGTGTATTCAAATCACCCTGTATAAAACTTTTCCTGGTTAAACTTTTATTAATACCTTTATATAATTTTCATTTATATTTCCTATTGCACAGTATATATTCATTGCCTATATGTTTTCTAATTTTCCAGTTGTATTTATATTCATTCTTTCAAAATTGTCTTAATCATGAACTAATTCAAACGTTTTATTATGAACTAACTCAAACATTTTATTATGATCTAATTCAATCATTTTAAAATGAACTAATTCAAACATTGTATCACGAACTAATTCAAACATTGTAACTTGAATTAATTCAAACATTTTATCATGAACTCATTCAAACATTTTATCATGAACTAATTCAAACATTTTATCATGAACTAATTCAAATATTTTATTATGAACTAATTCAAACACTGTATAATGAACTAACCCAAACATTGTATCACGAACTAATTCAAACATTTTACTATGAACTAATTCAAACATTTTATCATGAACTAATTCAAACATCTTTTCACTTGTCAGTTTACGTTTTTTCCCCTTATATTTCAGCTCCCTGTGGACCATAGGAACTCAATTATTTCATACAAAAACCCTCCTGTCCTGTTCTTTCTATTGTTTGTAGCCCTCTTATATATGTCTACAGTTGTCTTCTCCAAGTGCTGCAACTCTGCCTCTATTCCATTTCCCTTGTGGATTCCAGAGCAAGAATAATGCTTCCTCTGTGCCATTTTTCTCCAACGCCAACGTCTTTTTCTGGCCTCCTCCTCCATAGTTACCTGTTTAGATGTTTCTAGTTATTCGACATTTGTCATCTTATCAAACCATTGTAATCTGTCTATTGTGAGCAAACGCTTATTTAACTTCCTGGCTGTCGATTTGTATCTCCATTTGGCTAAGCCATACATTAGGACAATCTCAACATTTGAGATGAATTCTTTTGTTAATTTGTTTGATTTTGATAATTTTTTTTTTTTTTTTTGTAGTTAGCATGATTTCTTTTTATTTCAGTATATTTTCCAATCCAGCGAAAGCTCTTTCTTGGTTTATGTATTGTAATTTTAAAATCATTGTCCGTTTCTCCATCTTCTTCTACGTTGCTGCCAAGATAAATGTATCAGTCCACATCTTGTAAAGGTTTTGGTTTTGTGTTGCGTTAATTACCTTAAGTAGACTTTAAGAGTTGGAGGATATCAAAATAAGAATAGAGAAGGCATTGCATTGGGAAATGTAAGGACATCAAGAGAAATCAAATCCTACACAAAAATCTGAATCTTCAACTCAAATGTAAAGTCGCGTCCTATTGTATGGCTCTGAGACATGGAGAACAATAAAAACAACAATTGAGAAGCTACAGACAATCATAAATGGGGGCTTGCGTTGGACATAAGGATTGAAATAGTGTGACAAGGTCACCAATGTTGAACTGATGACATTGGACTAGACAAGTACCTGTAAAGCAAGAGATGAGAAGAAGAAGATGGAGATGAATAGGACATACACTGAGGAAAAAATATTGACAGTATTACAAGGCAGTCCTTGTTGTGGAATCCCCAGGGTAAAAGAGGTAGAAGGAAACAAAAAAACACATGGAGAAAAGAACTGGAGACCAAATTAAAAGCAGTGAGGATGACATCTTCTTCTTTCTTTGATCCATAACCGCCAACCGTCAAAGCAGTCAGTGGCCATCACGCCTGGTGGCGTCTTCTAGGGCAGAAACAAATTGATTCCACTTTGCTCGGTCGGCGGCCATCCTTCGTACAGTGCCCCAACTCTGGTTCATTCTTTGCATCTCGGCTTCCACAGTTCTTCGAAGACCTTAAGCTCATGACACGGGACAGGAAGATTAGGCATACGTTATTGAAGGACTATGTTCCTTGATAAGCTGAAGTGTGAGGAATGAATGAATTGCCCTTAATACATTTTCTCTTAAAATCTTACTGATTCTCACGTGACCGCATATTCACGATAACTTTAACAAGAAATTAAGTAAGCAGTAAAAGACGTCCAATATAAATCAAACTTAATAACCACATATTCATATTTTCTTTCATTTATCAGCTCTTTTATCTATCCGTTCACTCATCCAAAATTTTTAGTTTGCTGACTTTAATGTATAACTTGTTATTTGTTTTGTTGCATCTGCCAGGCGGCAAGACCCAAGCAAGTTTTTCACCATGAAAACCTTAAACAGCTCATCACGATCATCGATAGCCACACCACGTCAAAACATTTCACACCAGTCAAGCGTAGATGTCTGACCAAACGGTGATGTAGGAACATACTTGACTAAGATATAATTTCATTTTGTACACATTTTAATCTGGTTCAGGCGAGTACAACTATTCCCAACTGAATCAGTGCACGTATTTGTTTTTAATTACTTAATTGTATGTATCTGAGAAGAATATACATTGATAACTTATGTATGTTTCATTGTTTGATTAAAGGTTAATGAGACTTTCACTGGACAATCTCTTCTCTCAAGGGAAGGCTTTACTTTCCTCAACTTCCGTGAGCCACCATTCCAATTATACAGTACCTACCCCACACATTCGTTCGAGTCTATCTCCTTCCCATTGCTATTGGCTTCATTGTTCAACTGCAGTTTCTATCTCATACCATTACTCCTCTACTTCGTCTTTCATACAATAAACCTACAGTTTATATTTTGCTACAGTCTTAAACGAAGCCTCTGGCCTAAACTTTCTTAGATAAACTACTAATCCATTGTCATATGCAGTAATTCATCAAGCTAATTATGCTGCACTGATTCCTTAGACCCATAGTCCAGTGCGGAGCCGTGGTGGCGCAGTGGTTAGTGCACTAGCTTCCTGGCTTGGTGGTCAATGGTTCAATAACCCGGTTGAGGTGGGATTCTTTAGACCCTTGAATTGGGCACCAGAGTAACTCTGGAAAGGTTAAGGCGGCCGGTGTGATGCTGACCACATCACCCCTAGTGTGCCGATGGTCAAGAAAATATAGGCCTAACACTATATTCCCAATACGCCTCAATGGGTGTGTAACGGGATCCTTTACTCTCTACCCCTATAGCCCAGTGCGTCAGATTTCAAGAGGAACTTCTGTCAGGTCGCCTACCTTGGCCGTTGACTATGTCACGCCTGCCGATTTGTCTGGTCTATGAGGTTACAAATAACCTCAGACTTACCACTGCTGTCTTTAAATATATTCAAGTTGATAGTGAAAGTGCACGAAGAAGAAGAAGATACAAAGTACTGTGAATAGAATGAGGTTGTGCACGTGGCTAGCAAGTCTGTCACGTGAACAAACCGTTACAGAAACCTAGTCATCACTGCAAAAACGCATGAAGTACATTGGTAAGACATCCTGTATCGTGAGGTCAAACTTCACTGGTGCTCCTCATGGATCGATACGGGAGCATTTACACCACAGCCACACATATGTATTGTTTTCCTCTCATTTACACTGATGTTTTGCTTGACATTGTTGTGAATAGTTTTGAACCATATCACTGGTCATTAGTATTTCTTAAATGATAGTTCTTGTGCACTGTTGTGCAAATGTCTGTTGTGCTGTACCATTGCTTGTTTTATGAAAGCTATGTTATACACTTATTTTTACAAATATGGTATACTGTATCAATCCACATACATTCGTTTACCTTGTTTTACGCTTCTAGGAATGTGCGTTATATTTTATTACTGCTTGTGTAATTACTTGCCTTGAAGTTTTTCCTCTAGTTTGTTTTTGTTAGAAAGGTCTCCCCCTGTGATAAGAGGTTTAGAGGTTATTAATTATAAGATATCCTGGACAAATAGATGTATCAGAAGATACCACGATAGTGCCAGATAAGAGACTGGTCTTATAAGAAATACCCCCTTCTCTGAAAAGAGCAAGGGTGTATAGACAATCAAGGTGAGGTCCAGCTATGTAAATTCCCAGAGTAAGAAATGATGATGATGAAGTTCTCTGGGTCCCTATCTGCTACCTCTTGGGATCTCACCAAGAGTAAGTTAACTGTGTGTTGTTAGTTGGCAAAGTGTATAGGGTAATATATTTTAACAGTTAAGAATTTCAAAACAGAACTTTAACTTTAATAGAATTAAGCAAGACTGTTTGAAAATAGATCTATGTATAATTTAATCTTCCTGTACCTCAGTCTTGTTGGGACAGGAATTCTCAAAATCAAGAAAAGGTTATTTACATGCTAAAATAAATATTTTCTTTGAAAACTCTGTCCATGTTTGTACAACAAAAGTCACTGGAATGAGTATACCCACAGTTCTTGATATTATCACTAATTCTATACTGTAAGGTCTGTTATTTTCATCACTCCCAGGTGGAATACTTTTATGGGTGAAATTATATTTAGGATGAAGTATCAGTGCCTGTATAAAGGACTTATCTGTGAAAGGGTTATTGCAGCTGTATGGTTGATCTTGGGCCTGTACACCAACGTTGTGACTCCTGACTGAAGAAAAAGGAGCTAGCTTCAACTTGTGGCATGAGCACTCACTCTAATATGTTCTTCCTTTCAGGCTACTGCAGCAACGAGGTACTTTGTAATACAACCCTCAAGTAAAGAATAATTCACACACACAAGCGACCCTACAGTAAATGGCTATAGAACTACGCCTGAAGTGCAGAAGGCAAAGGCTTGTCTCTCTATCTCTTTTAACAATGTCAGCTTGGTATGGAAGCTATTTCGTCAATGGCGCACTTTACCAGAAGTTGTTAATTTTTATCCCACTACACCCCCAACAAATCAGATGACGAGTCAAAAAAAAATTAACTATTTCCTAGGCTATAGAAATTGAGCAGTATTAAGCGTGTTTGTCTAATCTGACCGAATTTGTTTATTTTATATCATAGTTATTTGTAAACCGATTTTAATTATCAAAAGTGATAATTAAACGGCCAATTATTCTCTATCGTTCTATATAGCTTTCCTTTATTTATTCATTTGCATTCAAATGGGGTTAATGTTTTTGTAATTAAATTTGATCTTAACCTGATGTAAAAATATTACTAAATTAAATTTTCTAAGTTAAGATAATTTTTCTATAAGGGAATCTCTATGTGTATATGTTAACTCATTAACTACCGCAAGCCGCTGTCAGCGGCTCGCAACATAATCACATTTGGACCGCAAGCCGCTTAGATCGCCAATCTAATTTTAGTAATAAAACGAATGAAAAATGTACTGAAACACTCTCTGATCTGGTTCGAGATTTTAAGTTGCCACTGGAAAACAAATTCCCAAAGCATGGTTGTTGTAGAACACTGAAAAATTCATATTATGTTCATATTTTTCAGCGTTTTGGGTTAGTTACCAAATCGTGTAAAACTGTTTACAGTGGAAACTAGTGCTAGGACTACAAAAAATGCGTGTACATCTCGTCTAATGGCTGAAAAGGATAGAAACATGTTTGAACAATTGACTGAAAGATCTAGCGACGAGGACAAGAGTGAAAACAGTGTGCACATTGATTGAAATTGTGATTTTGATAGAGATGGGGCGCAAGCAGTTATAATTGTGAAAATATTGCAAGTCCACGGCCATCGGAGGGCCGTTAAATAGCAACAACCTCTATTAGAGTTGCAACCAATGTTTATTGTAATAGTACATTCATTTATCTTTAAAATGACGTGTAATTCATAGAAATCTGTAAACAATTACGAAAACTACAGCTTACTTTGTGCAAACACCTACAGGATGAAAATGGGAAAAAAATTTAATTCGGCCACAGTGTGTTTTTTAATTCGGTAGTTAATGTGTTAAGCAATATCAGCGCTATAATTTGAGATATCTCTTTTATTTTAATTATCTTTGGTTATTGAGAAATAAATTATCTAAGTTCGGTGAAAAACTCAAAATAGGCATTATTTCCACTTCAACCAAAATTTTCCTGTCATTACAAAAAAGAGGTAACGATTTGATTGGTTGTTAGATTTTACTACGTCCTTCGATAAATATTGGGATGGGTGTGTGAGAGAGGGGGGGGGGGGTGGTAACTTTTAACTTGTTTTCTTAGAAAAATTCAAATACTCTTAGTTAAATGTTGGCGGTAAATTTGACTGGACCCTCAGACAAATTTCATATACTGTAGTTATTTATACATTTAAAATTACGATAGCTAGTACGTTTTAAGCGGGGAATTTGAGCGTGTTGTCATACGGATTCACTTTACTGCACTCCCTCCATTATTATTTGCCTTATCGTTATACGTGCTGGAGGAAGAACGAACGACAAGGTCAATTAGTGAATGCAGATAAATGCTTGTTCTCTTGTTTCCAAATTCTGTCAATATAATTACATTGCAAATCAGGACCGTTTCGTACATGCGTGCAACCACATGTGGCCAGAGATTCACTCTTCTTTTTTTTAAATCATTCACCCACAGAGACCGCAGTTTCATCCGTAACTTTGGACATATCTGCAATCCAATTATCTCAGCCTCTTATCAATCATCCGCCACAGACTTTCAAAATGGGTGTTCGAGTAGAATCGAAAGATAGAAATGGTATAAGGTCACCAATTTGGAACTTTCGAAAAGAACCAGACAAATCCCGGTGGAACAAGGGATGAGAACAAGACACCGGCAATGGACCAAGGTCCATTACATTGAGTAAACCTGTTGATAGTGTAACGGTATTGCCTCCCCAGCTTTGCAGTATTGGTCCAACAGTGGCCAAAACTCAAGAGTATCTAATATGGGCCTTCAAAGGTGTCTACCTTCGCACAAGATTACTCTTGGCAGAGATGTAGATAGAAGATGTGACACTTCTATCAAAAAGGGAGTCTTCACAAGATATTCAGATAAGCGAAAACAATGCTGCTTTGGCTAAGCACGTTAATTCTAGAAACTGCCGACCACTTTTGTGAAGAATTAAGCAATGAATAGTTTTAGCTCGTTAAGCCCCGACCTCTGAGTTTCTCAGTGGAATTCTTATTATACTGATTTAGCTCTGATTAGAGTGTGTGTAGTAAATTGACTGAGACAAACATGTAGTACATTTAAAAAGGATTAAATCGAAGTTAAATTTATAAAATTACAAATAACAAAATTTAATAATCACTTAGGTTTTAACAGTTTGAAAATAATTGAATAATTTAGAAAAAAAGTTTCATCATTGATGGATAATAGAGACGATGAAAAAAAAATTCACTTTGGCAGCTTATATATGGAACTTAGCTGCCAATGACGGTTCTGCTCCTTCTGATGGGTTGGTTCTTTTTACACTGCTCCCGCTCGTCGCTGGTCAAGGTTGTCGGGTGTAGCTCGTTTCCCAGAAATGTCAAGGAGAGTCTACAAAGTTGGTCCTTCGTCTTAAAGCGTAGGCCACTTGTCCCTTCTTGTTCCAGAGATAGTACTTTCTGCTGGTACCACCAATAACTATGATAAAGAATAGAAACGAAACGCTCTTCTGAGTATTGCGTTTCCCGACACATACTTATGTGTTCCCTTTCTTCTATTCTATCATCCCATTTATCTCAGAATTTACCCTCGATGAGAATTAAATTTAATCCCTCTGGATAAAACTTTCTTTTACATTTAAATTGAATAGCTTTAGCTTTACATTACATTTAAATGAAAAGGTTAATAGCTCAGATAGAATATGTTTATATTTACATTTCCACTGATTGAAAAGTGTTCACAATATAAATTGAATATGTTTTCATTTATATTTACACTGATTTGAAAAGTTTGAAACTTCCATTAATTTTAAAGTGCATATGTTAACATCGACATTTACACTGGTTTGAAACTGTAAGTATTATACTTAGAATGTACATCATTTCTTTCATCTTTTCCTCCCTGCTCCATATGGAACCTGGGACTCTTTATGCATTTAGTCCTCTTTAAGAAACTAGCAATAAAGCAGTCACCAGCCCGTGCAGTGGTGGTTCATGAATCATCATTCTATACGCTGAGGTTGTCAGCCTCAAATGACTGGGACATCCACTAACTATTTTCACATATTAAAATTCACATGGTGATATACATATATTTGTTAGTTCACATGTTAGTAATAAAATATAGAACGTAAAATCACAACTTACGCCAATCCTGGCTCACAAACATTTTGCTCAGATGAATAAAAGGCACTGGCAGTTGCATTATTACATGTGTACTTGGGGTCGTTAATTTGAACTTTAATTGTTTCCTTCAGTTTCCTCAGACAGCGGCTTTCCTTATTAAAATGATAGAGATTTCCTGGTCTGAATTGTAAGTCCTGATGAATACTCCAATAAAAGGTGTCCATCTGATAAATGGAAATTCTGAATTCTAACTGGCACGTCTGGTGTCTTTGGCAAGCGTAAATCTCAGAGGGAAAAAAACCACTGAAATGTGTCAGGTTATATTCACTGTCTTACCCCAACCTGTATGTTATGGAGCTCCAATGATCAGCCAATCTGATTTGAATATTTTGCATGACTCATCTAGTGCAAAATTTCAAACATTACTTTTCTGAGAATGGGCTGTAAACGTCCGATTGCCGGCAGGCGAACTTACAGACATATCGGTAATGTGTGTAAGATGTAACAAATTATTAATTTCACTAAAGTAATGTCTTATCTGTTGCTTGAGCACACACAAAATCCGTCTCTTTACAGCCTTGGCGGAGACGCACCCGTGGATTATCAGTGATTAAGCAGATTGCGCTGGGCGATGTACGTGTTAATCTGTGTACTGATATCGGCCGCGCCTGCGATTAACCAACTTGGTTGTCGATAATGTTCTCTCAGCCGCTCCTGCAAATGTTTACTATTATCATCCACAAGGAGTGTCAGATAAACAGACAAGACACAATACAGTGACAGTAGCGAAAGAATGTAGATACAAAATATTTGCTACTTAGAAGAGAAAGAAAGTGCGACAATTTAAAGCACGCAATAAAATCCGTACCACAAATGTACCGATTCCTGCCGTAGTGAAACAGAGATAAGGAAGAAGAAGGGGTCGCCCCAATCCATTCTGTGACAGATAGCATTACAAGGCAGTCCTTGTGCTGGAATTCTCAGGGCAAGAGAGGCAAGGGTAGATCAAAAATAACTTGGAGAAGAGAACTGGAGACAAAAATGAAAATGGTGAGGACGACATAGAACGACCTTGAGATGATGGCACGTGACAAGAAGACTTCCGTATGTGTTTGTTGAAGGTCATTGCTCTTTGGGAAGCTAAAGTATATTGGTTGGTTGGTTGGTTGGTTGGTTGGTTGGTTGGTTGGTTGGTTGGTTGGTTGGTTGGTTGGTTGGTTGGTTGGTTGGTTGGTTGGTTGGTTGGTTATCCGTATCTAACTTGACTTCATGTTCTCTTTATATCTGATCAAGTCTCACTTGAGAAGAACCTGGATCTAATTCAGTCAACTACCTCATCTGTTGGCTACATGCCCCTGTGCACCTGGACACCTTTGATCGTTTATCTACATCTTTTCTATTTACTCTGTTATGTAGCAGAACAATGATACTGGATCTCAGACTGGACACTTTATTTTCTATTTCTGAATACGACTGTGTTCCGATGCTTCTTTTTAATTTTTTTCACAATCACTTGTCGCTCCATCCATTTTGTCCTCTGGCAGGTAGACATACTTCTGCACTAGAATAGTTACGTCAACTCTTGGATTCTTGTTACCGTTCTTTCCTTTATTGGATCCGCCTTATCTACTTTATACTAGTTCTATATTTGACTGCTGCCTTCAAGTTTATCCGCTCTTCTCCTGCCTTTTCTAACTGGCCTCCATCCAAAGTTTGAACCAAGATTCTTATAAACCACACATTTTAGTTTATTAAAGTATTCTATCTTTTGTTTAGGCTTTTTTTTCCCTCCACAATCTAACAACGTGTAGCTTATAGAAAGTCGACTGTTATTCAGTACTTTTTTGTTTTAATCTTCTCCCCTTTTTTTCTCTTCTGCTTTCTCAATGTATGTGTCTGTGTGGCAGTTTCAACTTTGTTAACATTTTGATGAAGGAGAGTCACGAAGCGTCAGACCAAAAAAAAATAATAATAATAATTTGTAACAAAAGCGTAGATGACTGATGTTTTTGTGGGTCTTTTCCCCGACGAAGATGTATGTGACCCTATTTTGAATATTTCTGAAAGTGGTCTTTACAAATTATGTAATATTTAAGCTTTGTTATGCAGTCTTACTGAAATTTCTTTATTAGGATGCAATGCGTTTTTATGTTCTTGTTGCTGGATAAATGCTTTCTTGATTACATTAGTGATTTGTGTATATCGTATTGTTCTGATTGCTGTTAGACAAAAGCGCATTAAGAGAAATTAAGACTGAGAGATAATTCAATTATTTATGCATTAAAACAATTGTTTGACAAATTGAGAATCTATGAGTTGGTACATATCCACATATGTAAAGTATGTTCCCAAAAAAATTAATTGACTGTAAATTTCTTCTAAATATCTGCATAATGATTATCGGCGTTGGTATCAGTGCATTTGCCTATGTCAACATCCATTGAGATCGGTCACAAAACTGGTACCAACCTTGTTACGACCTTGTCATCATCAGAATCTTTATTTAACTTACTTTACGCAAGCTATTGTGTCCTGTGTCCTCTGCTAAAGATATCTCCATGTATTTTATTAAAGAATGTCTCCAAATTATTTTTTTCTTGTATATTTTTGGTCCTTTATTTCTTTCACCCTGATGGTTCCAGAACAGGACAATTGTAACAGTGTGGTCTATTCTAATGGACTGAGAACTGGTCTAAAGGCACCAATTAGTAATATGTAACAGGGCTGGTTACGGCATCAATTAGTAACGTGTCACGGCGGTAGGGGCTGGTTTTACTTTGGTGTAATCACTAGGTGGTAGATGTCAGGCCTAGTTATATTACTATCAAGTTACAAATCTCTTTTATTTATCTTCCAAGTTATTTATGGGGGAACTGGTGTACTGGCCATCACCGCCAGAGATGATGATTCCTGGATGAGATATGGTCCTTCTCTACAACCCTCGACCCGTTCTATTCCTTCTTTGTTGTTGATAGTGACTGATCTCGTATAGTGGATTTTGTTTCTAACCTGGACTTAGCCCACATACAACAACTCTCACAGATTGAGCCAAACTTGTGTGGTATCCAACAAAACTGTTTATTTACACATGATTAATTCCCTCAACAAGGCAAGGTATTCAGCATAGAACTCCTTTACAGTTATATCATAATTGCCTTAGGCGCAACTTCTGACTCATGTATATACATATTCTCCTCTTTCACCAATTCATATCAGATCTAACTGACTTATTTCTACCGTGCTTCAAACCTTCCCCTGATTCGTCTAAGCACCTCAATAACTCATATCAACACTTCCAATTTAAGGTGTTGGTGCTTTCATTCTTTATTATCAATCTCGATGTATCTTCCTCTGATACTGATACGGTGAGCATACTTAATTTCTTCTACTTTCCTTGTTTTTTCCTCGGTGTCTCCAACTCAACATAATTATGACTTTCTTCTTCTTCTTCTTCGTTCGCCCTGAAAAGGACGGTGGTTGCGTTGTGTCTGTTTACAACGTAGCTGTGATATCTGCACCTTTCGGTCGACACATCCGACTTCTGCACGGCATTTTTTAGGACCTGATCTTGTCAGGTCTATCTCCATTACTGTACCTGTAACCTTAACATAATTCATATACAGGTGCCAAACCTTAGATATATATCTTCTTCTTCTTTGATCCATAACCGCCAACCGTCAAAGCAGTCAGCGGCCATCACGCCTGGTGGCGTCTTGTAGGGCAGCAACAAATTGATTCCACTTTGCTCGGTCGGCGGCCATCCTTCGTACAGTGCCCCAACTGTGGTTCATTCTTTGCATCTCAGCTTCCACAGTTCTCCGCCAAGTTATTTTTGGTCGGCCTCTCTTTCGCTTTCCCTCGGGGGTCCATAGCATAGCTGTTCTTGCGATGGTATCAGGGTCCCTTCTGAGGACATGGCCAACCCAACTCCAGCGTCTGCCAGCTATGATGGTGTGCATGTCCTCCTGGTTACTCCGAATAAGTAGTTCTTGGTTGCTGATGGTGTTTGGCCAAAAGATTCGGAGAATTTTCCTTAGGCAGATTGTGTGGAAGGAGGACAGTTTTGACATTTCCTTCTCTGTTACTCTCCAACATTCCGCACCATAGAGAAGCACAGAAAGTACGCAGCTCTCATACATTCTTAATTTAGTGTTTGTGCTGTGCTGGGAAGACTTCCAAATGTTGTTGAGAATAGCAAAGGCTGTTCTCGCTTTATTCATTCTGTTGTTAATGTCCTTGCTTGTTCCGCCGTCAGGTGTTACTATGCTTCCTAGGTAAGTAAATGTGTCTGTCTGTTCTAACTTCTGGTTCCTTACTGTTATTGGCTCAGGATTGCCCACATTTAGTGTCATGACCTCTGTCTTCTTCAGATTGATGTTCAGGCCAACCTGCTGGCCATACTTATTCAGTCTATCAGTTTTGTCTTGAATGTGTTGGTGTGAATGCGCGAGCAGTGCAATGTCATCTGCATATTCCAAATCTTCCAGTGTAGAAAACGTTGTCCATCTAATTCCCCTTGGACTACCCTCTGTTGTCTGGCGCATCACCCAATCTATGACTGTCAAAAATAATGTTGTTGATAAGGGGCATCCCTGTCGTACTCCTGTTTTCACTTCGAAAGTTACATTACTCGATCCAACACTGCACGTAAAGTTAGAATAGAGGCATTTTTATAATGGAAACAATGCGGCTGGGAATTCCATAAGCCCTCAGAATTTTCCATAGGCTGTCCCTGTGTATGCTGTCGAAAGCCTTTTCAAAATCAACAAAGTTAATGTACAGCTGTCTCTGCCATTCTGAGCACTGCTCTATAATGTTCCTGAGGGCAAATATATGATCTGCACATCTTCTGTTCTTTCTGAAGCCCGCTTGTTCTTTCCTCAGTTTATGGTCAACTGCTTTTGAAATTCTCTGGATGATTATCCTGCCTAGTATTTTGCTGGGAACTGAGAGGAGGGTAATTCCTCTCCAGTTGTTGCAGTCTGCAAGGTCGCCCTTCTTGGGCAATTTGACAATTGTTCCTTTACTCCACTCTGTTGGTGTTGTCTCAGTTTCCCAGACTTGTGCAAATAGTGGTTCTAATAGTTCTGCTGCTAGTTCAGGGTCTGTCTTGAATAGCTCAGCATTTATATTGTCGTGACCAGGCGCTTTTCCATTTTTTAGCCCTTTGATAGCTGTGATAATTTCTTCTTTTCGTGGAATGTCTGTATTTACGTCTAAGTCACTTTCAGCCTCAGGAACATTCAGCTGAGTCTCTGGTGGTTCCTTATTCAGTGTTTCTCTGAAGTGCTCTGCCCACCTTGTTTCCTGCCCCTGTGCTGTGGTGATGAGATTTCCTTGCTTGTCTCTTACTAACGTTATGTTGTTTGCACCTCGTTTTCCACTGATAGCTTTAGTTATTTTATAAACTGTGCTTTGTTCATTTCTCAGTGCTGCCTCTTCTGCCTGTCTTGCAAGGTCATCCAGAAATGTCCTTTTGTTAGCACGGGTTTGACGTTTTACTTCCTTGTCCAGCTGACTGTACTGTTCACTATATATTGCCTTTAACCTGGGAGACTTAGCTTCTGTTTTCTTCCTTTTCATTTCCTTTCTCTTCGCTATGGTGTTTAGCGTTTCTGGTGTTATCCAGTCTTGGCTCTTTCTTTCCTGGAATCCCAAGCATGACTTGCTGCTTTCTTTATATATTGTTGAGATGGTGTTGAATTTCTGGTCCACATCGTCGGTCTCTGTTCTTTCCTGGCTTTTGGTAATCAGATATCGTCTCTTTACGTCGACCACAAACGCTTTTCTGGTGAGGGGGTCCTTAAGTTTCGTGATGTTGTATCTTTTCTGTTTGACTGCAACTGGTCCAGCAGCTCTGAGTTTCACCTTCAGTCTTGCTACTACTAGGTGATGATCACTTCCCACATCTGCGCCTCTTCTTACTTTCACGTCTTGTAGTGCATGTCTCCATCTGCCATTGATCATTATGTAATCTATCTGGTTTTTGTCTCGTCCGTTTGGTGATTCCCATGTTAACTTGTGCACTTCTTTGTGTTGAAAAAGTGTTCCTCCGATGACCAGGTTGTTAATACTGCAGAAGCTTATTAATTTGTCCCCATTCTCATTTACTGTTCCACTGCCGCATTTCCCCATTACTCTTTCGTTATAATTATTGTGTGTTCCAACTTTCGCATTTATTTCTCCCATTACTATAATAAGATCGTACCTGGGTACAGTTTCCATTTCCTTTTGTACCTGTTGATAGAACTCGTCCTTAATCTCTTCGTCGCTGTCATTTGTTGGTGCATAACATTGTATAATTGTGGTGTTGGTGAATCTCCCTCTCAGTCTTGCTCTTATTAGTCTGTTGTTAATGGGTTTCCATTCCAGTAGAGATCTTTCCATTCCTTTCTTAAGGATAATGGCTACACCTTCGTTGTGCTGACCGTCCTCTCTACCAGAATAAAGTACTGTTTCCCCTGTAGCTGTTTTTATTCTCCACATCCCTGTCCATCTGCTCTCGCTTATTCCCAGGATATGTAGTTTGTAGTTCCTCATCTCTGCTGTAATCTGTCTCAGCTTTCCTGCCTCGTTCATAGTTCTGACATTCCAAAAACCAATTCTGGTTTCGTGTTTTGCGGTCTGGGCATCCGTTTTCATGCCAGTGGCTTCCTTTCGGCTTTCACCACTGTCAGTCATACGAGCCTGAGACTCCGGATGTCCGTCCCGCATCAAAGTATTTCCATTTATTGCTGTTTCCGTAACGTGTGTGATTTTTTACACAGACAGGGGTGTCGGCCCTGTGCTAAAACCCCCAACCTGGAGGACCAGGGTACCAGCTTTTGTCTGACCCCTACCCACGCAGACCAGTCCAGCACGGTTGAACCTACCAGGAGTAAAACTCCCACTGGCATAGCTCTGGGGATTGTCAGGGTACACAAGCTGCCATACCGCTACAAGGTATAGGTACCATTGATGGCAGTAGATATATATGCAGAGGTATTAATATATACTTACATTTGAAAGCACATGAGCAATTTTATAGTCGTAATGTTTACAAGTCCCTTACTTGACGTAATGTTTACAAGTCCCTTACTTGACGTAATGTTTACAAGTCCCTTACTTGTCGTAATTATTGCTAACGACAAGTAATAGTTCATTTGTCATGAGCCCACCATGAAAAATATGACTCTCCTCGTTGAAATAAGTCTTTATTCCTTTATACTTCTATAGTCGTAGCAAGCTTGACCATCAGCTTATTTACTTAATCAACCAAGTTATCCACCTGTATAGCTTCTCATCTTGTGACTTCTGCAATAACTTCAATAAATACCTGTGGTTCATGTTCATAATAAATGTAAATTATACTTACTGTCAATACACAGAATTTCTCACGAAATACACTATCTTTCACACTGTTTATGCTAAACTTCTTATTCATCTTCTCTTGTTACTGTCTAGAACTAGCACGTCCTCTGAATATCTCTAGTCTTATGCTAATTCTTAACCACAGCATTTGATCTTCTGAATATTACTACAACCTATGCTATTTCTATATGACTTCAGAAAACTTCTGTATACCCACAGAATCAAAACTTGAGAGCACGGCAAAACACAACTTGCCTCTTCAGTTTCTCAAACCGGACTGCCCCCAATGACCTCTGGTCACTGTTCTCTCGTACGATTCAACCCGTACCTCTATTTCGCTGTCCTAACTTGTTTTTCGCTTAACTCATTGGTTGCGCCTTTGATTTACAACTCACTAGAAAAAAATACTCACGCTTTATTAACGCGAACCGAGTTACTGAACACTCGTCTTATTTTTAATCCTCACTCTATTTTCTTCCTCGTGAACTGTTTTAAACGTTCACCTAACCTTGGCAATGTATTTATAATGCCTGGGCAAACCCTACGGTGACATACTTTAAGCGTTCATATAACCTTGCCAGAAGCATAAACAATGCTTGGGTAAACCCCACGGTGACACAATGTCGTCAATCTAAGTCATAATGCAACAATTACAGATAACTGTATTCTGTATTTAAGTGTGCGTGACTTACATGTAAAGGTATTCTTGACGACAAATTTGGTTTTAGGAAATGTCACTGTATGTGTTTGGTTAACATATCGGCATGTTTCACAACGCGCTCTGTTGCATGGTTTGGTGTAGGAGTGGCTGCCTTTACTGAGCATGATGTTCAGTTGGCTGTGCTTGGTCACGTCTGCAAGCCACCACGGTTGCAATGTCGGTCTGACCGTGTGAGCTATTTAGTCTTTCGCGCGATACGCCTTAAGCGTCTTGGCTTAAACGCCAAACACTATTGTGTCTGATGTGGCTTGATATATATATATATATATATATATATATATATATATATATATATATATATATATATATATATATATATATATATATATATATTTCACCTCTGCTCCTCTCCGCTCTGTTTCTATTTGCTTTCTCCTTCTTTTTATCCTGGTTTCCATTTTTTTTTTTTTAATATTTAGGTCCGGCTGTGTGTCGCGTTCATATGCAAAATTTTAGGGAGACTGTCGTAGATTTTTGATAGGGGAATTAAGACTTGGGTTGGTCCCTTCTGAATAGATTAGAATAGGTGATAGCAACAGTGAGAGATAATAATAGAAATAGATTTTCACGAGTGAGATGGTAGAAATTAATAGAGTCTGTCCCTGAAATCGAGAATCTTCTCTCTTTCAGCCTATCTTCTACAACAGATCTAGAGGAGTCAGACAGTCTATTGACTACATATATTAATATATATATATATATATATATATATATATATATATATATATATATATATATATATATATATATATATATATATATATATATATATATATACCACTCACGTATACACACACGTAAGTGACGACAGTTAGACGCACAGACGTGAAAACTATAACGATGGAATATAGATATGTTGGAACGAGCTGACCGACACGCTTGAATAAAGTTTATGTAAAGTTTATTAACATAAGGAAAATTGACCACAACTCATAAATGTTAATATCAAGCATAGAAAATACATATGAGGTAATGAATTGCTACAAGAATGATAGACCCATAGGTATAATCTTTTCCCTCGATGTATAGCCCACAGTCCTGTTAGAAGAAAATGTGATAGCCCCAAAGAGTCACGGATGCATACGCTATAGTCTAAGAGTTCCCTTTAAAGGTATGAACAGAACGGATACTCTACTCTATCCTAAGGAAAATATCATTAGCAACAAAACTGCATGAAGGAATTTAAGGCAGCAAAATGGGTGCCAAAAATACAACAATAAAGGAATCACTCAGTCCTGCATTCACTCTATTCATGTCAGCCGTGGTCACGCGCTTGCATTCGTACTTACAGCTTTGGTAGCAACTTCTGGAAAAAACAATTTTTAGGACATACACATACAGAATCTCCAGTGTTATTCTTGGCCAAGGGAACCCCAGCTCCGCAAAGACAGGTTGAATTCACTACTTCAGGGTACGTTTCCTTGGTTATTATTATTTAGGATATCTGTTTATTGTCACATTAAAATTGTCCAGGCACGAAAGTTAAAAGCGAGCACAGTGTCAATAGCTTAGGTTTTCCAGTACCTAGGAATGTCAGGTCGGTGCCTTCTCTCAGTATAGAAATTCAATTTGGTCACACCACAATTAGTCGAAAATGTCGGAATGTTAATGGTTTGTAATTTTTCTTGCCACAGGGCTGCATGTACATGAGAGTTTGTGAAGAAATATAATCTGGCTCAATAAGCCAAGTATAGGCATTTAGTCTTTAAAACCGTTAGTGAGATTTGTACGCTGTCTATTTCTGGAGGCAAACGCCCTGCCAGACAGGTGTTAACGTGTAGACCCACGTGGTTAAAGATAAAAATGTTTCTTCTCTCAGTTGTACTAAAACCGCTGGTAAAAGTTGGACTGACCCAAAACTGTGTAAGGAAGAGAAAAGTACAAAATACTTAACCACAATATTTGCTTCGTTTATAACTTACATTATAACTGCAAGCGTAGAGCTTGTCTTAACGTTAAAACTCCCGTGAAATAATTATGATCGTTTAAAATATCAGTCATCATGAATTATAGGGCACAATGGGCTAATCCCCTGTTTGCCAAGTCACTTCGATTACATGTCTTGCCCATGGGCCTTGTGCACTTGGGTCCCCTCTACACCTCGTTTCACGGGGTAGAAGAGGGTTCGATTATGAGATGAGATGAGATGAATTATAAAAACCTACGTATTTCGTCAATACTCAATGATGACTCAGTGCAGTTATAAGTTAGTTTAAAATATACTCGGACTGGTTACTAGCAATTTAATTAAATTTTATTTACAGCTGCATGAGTTTAAGCTAGAAATAATAATTTATTCTGCTTTCCACTGTAACACGTCAACTAGAGAATATAACAGACTTATAGTTTAATCCCTCTGCACAGAAATCTAACTAGTGAAAAAAAATAAGCGATCACCACCTAAATCACTCAAAAAATACTAGATATATAATATTACCTCCAAACTGCACTACAGGCGATCACCACGAGTAGGATTATTCACTAGATAGGTATTCTAGAAGCTCGGCAAAAATTGACGAGAAAACTAAGAACTTCGCTATACAAGCTTATACTCTAGCACGAGCGATCCGTCTACTGCAACTTAGGAGGACTGAATGCATGAAGTCTAAACTACTGGGGTAGATATCTGAAAAACAGCCAAAGGATCCCACGCTATTTCTCCCAAGACCCAAAATAGTCCCGTCTAACACTTCACATTCAGTCGGGCGCCAGCCATAAACTGCCAATGCGCGTCTTAACACCTCCTGCTAACTATGGCCATTTCTGAGCGATGCAAGAGTTTCATATCACACCTCTCACCGAGAAACTACCCTAAATGCGTCGTGTCAGATGAAAATGTAGACGATCGTCTGCCATCATATGTCTGTCGAGAACGAATTTCTCAATATTCGGTCTCATCTAGGACTTAGCTTAACAGCAATAAAAAATGCGTTGTTAAATAAGAAAAGAGACAGGCGAAGGTATGAATGGGAGAGTTATATTTTCACAATCAAACGAATGCGAAAAAAGAAAAAGGGTAAAAGAGCGATAATCAAGTAGAAGACGCGGGTAGAATAGAGAAAATATATAGAAATTTATTAATCATAAATCTCTCCACGACAGACGTCCCCCCTTTAAGATATGGAACCACTCCATGTCTACGTTATGGAAATAAATTTCCTATATCCGTAGCTTCAGGGTGTCTGTTCTCTTCCCTCACATCTCCCCCCTCCGTCTCTATCGAACTCCTCCTCATGTCCGCTCCAACATTCTTCCTTCTCTGGAATGTCTTCCGTGTGCGCTTGAAAGAGCGTCGCCGCTTTTGACATTTTTGAAAGTTTCCGTGTGATTGCAGTGGAATGTCCCTGCCGCTATCGTCATCTTCGTCAATTTTGGCGAACATCAGGAGATGTTCGGAGGTCGGCACTGGTCTTTCCAAGTATTTCTTTAACAGATTTACATGAAAGACTTTCTCCTTTCCCTTAATAGAGATCTAGTAGTTAGCCTTAGAAAGCTTTTTCAGGACGGTAAACGGCCCTTGCCATCCGATACGTAGTTTGTTGTTTCCGGTAGGGAGTAACACCAAAACTTTCTCTCCTGTTTGTAGTTATCTCTCTTTCGCGACTTTCCTGTATCGGTTAGTGTGCTTTGCGCGTGCTCGCTTAAAGTTGGTCGTTGCTAGGTCCTATCCTAGTTTTAACCTATCCTTTAAATCCGATACGTATTTACTCGCTGAGACGACTGTCTCATCAGCCTTCTGGTCTGTCAGCGACCTGAGTAAGGCTTCAAGTGGGCCCTTAATAGGTCTGCCGAATAAAAGCGTGGCTGGCGGAAATCCTGTGGATGTATGTGGGGTTTCTCTGTAGCCAAATAGAGCTGCAGGGATAGAAAGATCCCAATCGTCAGGTTTCACTTGTGCCAGTTTACTTAACATTATGTTGAGATTTCCGTTAACACGTTCTACTAACCCACTTCCAGCCAGAGTGTAAGGCTTAGTGTAGATGTGCTGGTCCCTCAAGATCTTAACGATCTCATCCATTAACAGGTTTCGATATGGAGATCCGTTATCCGTCAACACTTGTTGAGGGAATCCCAACCGAGTAAAAATCTGCACGAGGGCTTCTGCGACATGCTTGGCATCCGCGCATGTAAGCGGTATAGCTTCTTCCCATAAAGAGCATGTGTCGACTAAGGTCAGGACGAACCTGTTCCTTCTATTAGTCCTTTCTAAGGGTCCTAAAATGTCGATCACTACCCGTTCAAATGGTGTCCCCATTATTGGCATTTGTCCCATGGGAACTGGGGAGGTCCAGTGCTTGGGTGCCACACGTTGGCACTGGACACAGGATTTCACATATCTGACTATATCAGTGTTCATCCCTGGCCACCAATAGTGAGTCGATATACGTTGATTTGTCGCGTTCTGTCCCATATGTCCGCTGAAGGGAAGAGAGGGCCCCATTCCTAGGATTTGGCTTCTGTACTGTTTCGGTACTAGAAGCTGGTTGTAACCTTGGTCAGGCTTGCCCGTTCTGCGATAAAGTACGCCATCCTTAGAAAAAATGTCCCCGTGCTGTCTGGGTTCCTTAGCCATGGGCAGTTTCCTAAAGCAGGGTGCCAAAGTAGGGTCCTTTTGTTGCGCTTCTTTAAGTTCCATAGGTACCAAATTTTGCGCGGGCTCCCGTTCCTTCTTAGTTTGCCCTCTTGTAGTTGCTGTTGCCACAATCGACTCTTCCGGTTTCCCAATAAACACATATCTACCGCCAAGTATGACTGGGTAGATCGGGTCATCCATAACAGCCGCTTTGATCACACCTCTGACAAAATCAGAGTGGATCTTTAACCAATGCAATGGGAAGCGTTGTAGGTGCATCACTCTTAGAAACTCCACAAAGTTGGACGGCTTCTCCTGTCTCTTGACCGGGTTTGACCAGGTGCCTGGCGACAATGCAATCAAACGAAAGCCCCTTGTCAAATAAACAAAAACTTTGAGAACCGTTCAAAATAACAGTATCTCGCGTTGAGGGTCTCTCTCCCTCAGGTTGAGAATCACTGACATTAATTCCACCTTGCGAGACTGTTAATAAGCATCCGATGCGTTTAGGCTCGGTGTGCTCGCTCTGATCATGTGTCCCGTGCTCAGGGGTTTTCCATTTGCCACCTTGTCATTTCTGACCGCGCTGCCATGTAAGACGGTTGGGTTGATCAGACTGTTTGTTATTGTTAGGGTACTTGTTTTTGTAGAACTTAGACTTTTCAGGAGGGGGGTTTTGTGGTCCAGTTTCTCTGTGGTTACCTTGGTGAGAAGCATTACAAGATTGGTCTAGATTATTCTTTCGAAAAGGCTCTTCTGTCGGTTTACGTTTTGTGGCCGGTAGTTCGGCCAGCGCATTTTGATAACGCTCAGACTTTTCCAAAATGTCTTCAAGCTTTTCTGCACCCTGCTCAGCTAGGAATCTCCGGGTGTCAGCAGACAAAGTGTTCTTTATCTGTTCGCATATAACGAACTCCTCAAAACCTTCATAGGTAGAGGCGAGCTGTGAAAGCTCAAGGCACTTTGTCAAGTATCCCTTCAAACGAGACGAGAACTGCTGAAAAGTTTCAGAGCTCTCATTCCTGCTGTTGCGAAACAGTTGCAGAAACTTTCGTGCATTCATTTCAAAGCGCTCAAGTAAAGCTTTCTTCAACACGTCGTGGTTGTCTTGTTGTCTGCTTTCCAGTTTGGCGTAAACATCATACGCACTGCTTTTCAAAGCCTGAGAAAGCTTCATATTCCAACGCTACCTCTCTAAACCGTACAGAGTTGCAATTTTCTCAAATTTTTCTAGCCATGTGTCAATCTTCTCATTTGGACAAGGGAAAGATTCTAGAGCAAAAGACATAGCGTTGAGTTAAAGAGATTGAGTGTTAGACGGATCAGTTAAGGAAGAATGAGGAGAAGACTCTCCATTGCTGGAGGTAGAGGCAGCGCCACGACTTTGGACTTCTAGAGCCTTAAGAGCCAACTCATGCTGTCTCTCCTCCCTGTCCTTCTCATGCTGTCTCTCCTCCCTCTCCTTCTCATGCTGTCTCTCCTCCCTCTCCTTCTCATGCTGTCTCTCCTTCTCTTTTTCCTCATGCTGTCTCTCCTTCTCTCCTTCCTCATGCTGTCTCTCCTTCTCTCGTTCGTTCGCCCTGCGGATTTCCATTTCCTTATCCATCTTTTTCTGCTTTCTAGCTTCGGCTGCTTTCCTCTCCGCCTAAACCTTCTTCTCTGGCTTCGTCTCTGAGCATCTGTCAAAGTTTCGCCCTTTCGGCCATTGTAAATCAGTGACTGAGACTTAGTCGAGAAAGAAAGAAGAAAAAGATACCTGGTTCCTACCACTTACGAGAAAATACCAACAAAAGATGATATATTTTAACTGGGATACCTCCTCCTAAATAGTTATCTAACTATCGCTGCTATTAATTGGCAATAAAGCACCTAATGCAGACGACTACGCCAAATAAATGGTAGTTAAGATTAATCACTAACAAACATAAGTTGCTACAGTGGAAACAAAACTATTATTGCAAAAATTTTAAGGAGAATAAAAAATCCCTTAATTTTGTAATCCACTACAAGTTCACCCCTGAAGACAGTAAGGGCAAGGGAGGTTTTTAACAGGACGAATAGTCCGAACACGCTCCTTAACTTAGTTCAAACACCTTTCTGCTTCTACCCTGTGATTGTTCTTACAATCACAAAATCTACCAGCGGTTTAGTATTACAAAATCAACATATAACATAACTTCCGACAAAATCAACCTGAAAATCAAAATGATAATATGCTCAATAATGTTGTGGAAAAACACTACTATTCGTGTGGTCAGCAAGCCCGTAAACAGATCGATTGTCTAGGGGATAGTTATTTTTTAAAATGCTAAAACTCACGAGACATCACACTCTTACTCTATATCAGAATAAAGAAAATTATCCTGCAGACGAGCTGATATTCGTACTTGCTCAGGACTAGAGTTCAGTTCCCGGAAAACGAGCCTCCATTCTGTCGTCTCGTTTTCCCTGTTCAAAGTTCAAAAATATCCTTCGGACGAGCACACATTCTGTCGTAGATTTTTGATAAGGGAATTAAGACTTGGGTTGGTCCCTTCTGAATAGATTAGAATAGGTGATAGCTGTCGTAAATTTATTTTGAGAGAAAAGAGTCGTAGAAATAGTGGTCCGGTTTAGAGTGGAAAATGATGATGGAAAGCTCAGTGATAGAAAATGTAGAGATTTAATAGTTACTTCACAGCGTGCTGGAGGAGAGTAAAGACAGACTTATTTACGACAAATCGTGTCTCTCAATCTTCTCTTTCACTCTCCTGGTCAAACAATTATTTGCCAGTTTTCCAGACTCGCATCTGCGCGCACACCGATTCGGTGTTTTCAAACACACACACGACGTTGATACAAACTATATTAAACGAATAGGGGAAATGTTGGGCTTTGGGTATGTCCAACACACAGAACTAAATGAGTTTATGTGATTTTATTCACTTTAAACATCAATCACTAAAAATATCAGATATTACATAAATTATCATAAGTACACAAATGCAAATAACAAGTTTGGGAGGGGGGTGAAGAAGATTGGTATCGACTAAGCCCTTCCCGCTCATTAGACAAAGACAAACCCAGTCCAGAGATAGATAATATCAGGAACACGGGTACGTTAACCTAACAGTAAAGTTAATTACTCTGAAAGAGGTGTTACCAAGTTAGGTATAAGTGATAGAAAAAAAAACCTGTTCTTCCCAGCTGTTCTTCCCTTTACTAAGCAAATGGAAAGGAGGTGGTTTTAAACAGAGTTAACAAATTATCAACTATCCCACTTAAAGGAACAATGTAGGGTATACAGAAAAGATATATGTTACCAGGTAAGCAAGTTAACAAAATGGTCACACAAAAGAATTAATTTCCTGTCATTCATACACGCGCTAGCAAAGGCCTTCACTCATCTTGCTCTCACTTACCGATTGTGAAAAAATCTTGCACTCCATAGAATAACACAACAGCAGTTACACCTCAACTAAATGTATGAGTGTTTGTTCAAGTTCTAGCCCCAGATTATCGGGTAGGCGGTCAGCACATAAAAGGGTCCCGTAATCGCTGGAAAATGAATCTGTAGTTGTGTCTCTTTTCTTAATAACAGTTTCTATGGGAGGGCACGGTCTCTGATACCGGGGTGAGGATGGTGTGGTCTATTTGACTATGCCGCGGATAATAAAATTCTTACGCGTGCTGGTACACTTTATCCGTGAGGTATGGTTTAAGTCCAGTGAGAAAACTAGTCACATCACTGTTCAGGAAATTATGAATTATCTCTCTGTGTCAGTAAACTAACAAAGCTCGGGCCAGTGTTCTTCTTCCCGTTACGACTTAAGTTGTTTGATGGTGCGTTAAATTTGTCTTTGGGTGTGCTTTCTTTGCTATAAGTTAGATAGCGGAATTCCAAACATAGAATCGCCTCAAAGATTAAAAATTTACACAGTCTCAACAAGTTCTGCGTCGGGGGAACTCTACACACTGTTTATGCTTTGCTTTGCTTAGTTTGATTTCTTTATTGCTTTCTTAATGCTGGGATCGCACAGGTTACGATCACTCTGTATGAAAGAAAAAAAAAAGACATGTAATATACCGAAAACAAATAACCTTCTAAAGCGCGATGAATTTCCCGTTAAGCCTATAATACACTCGAGTATTTAATTATGTATTTAATAAACACTGCGCGAATTCTAGTGGTTAAAAACCCACATCTATAAAACTAGGACTTAACTGAATTTATTAATTATAAATTCCTTCGCGACTTTAAAAGTTAATTTAAGCATCTATTATCTTTTGAAATAATATAATAGATAGATCATTATATTTAAAACTGGAACTCTTGAGATGGTTTAATTAAATAGATTTAAATTAACACAAAATCCCTTGAAATAGAATGACTAGACCACTGATCACTTTACACAATATATATTTTACCGCTTTGCACAGAATTAGAAATCACTGCAAATATATATAAAATCCAGGGGAAAATCTATAACAAGATTTCAATAAAGCTAGTGCTTCTGTAAAGGTCTGGCCAGCGAGTGATAACGTGTCTAGTCTTTCATGGTCTATTTAGCTAAAATGGAATGTAAGTTGAGTGGGACATGATAAACTTGACAGCTTATTTGATCTCACGAACTTTTGGGGATCTGACCGCCAAATCAAGAGAAGAAACCGCCCCCTGGTCTTCGTATCCGCTCGCTGCTGCCCGTTTCGCTTTCCCCCGTTCGCTCGGTTCCTCGATTGACACCGAGACGCGAAATTAGCGGCAAGCAACTGCGTCTCGTATCAGGGAAAACTACTGTCTTTGATAGCGCCGATAGTCTCCCCTAAGATCCCTCGGTCTGTCTCTTTGATCTCGTCGCTGTATCCTACATGAGTCCCGGTGGAATGCGTTCTGGCAAACGAAAAGTTACAACAAATGTTCAGGGGTTCTAATGTTATGAAAAGCTAAAGGTCCCTTTAAATCATCCATCATATCAGGGAAAATTCACTAGTCAAACTAGACGTACGTCACAATCGTCCCCACTTTTAGACATGAAACCATTTTTCATGTTTTCATTTTTGACAATGGAGGTGACCTGATTGGTGATTTTAGGATGAGTGGTATCTTCAGTTTGCTCTTCTTCCTCTGTAGACCATTTTCTACTCAGAAAATCAGCCCCGACATTCTGTCTTCCCGGAATATATTCCACTTTGAAAGAATAAACGCTTAAAAGAAGCGCCCAACGCATGATCCTTGCGTTAAATTCTTTATTGGCACCAAGAAATGCTAACGGAGCGTGGTCTGTTTGCACCGTGAACGATGTACCATAAAGAAACTCATGATGGCGTCTGATACCGTCAATCAGAGCAAGACATTCCCTTTCAACTACGCTGTAGTTCCGTTCCGCTTTATTTAATTTCCGACTGCCATAGGCAACTGGAAATAGCATGTTCAGGTCACTGTCATCGGCTTGAAGCAGTGTTGACCCGATGCCCTGACCTGACGCGTCGACTCTCAGTACAAAAGGTTTCTTGAGGTCAGGCAACCTCAAAATGGGGTATGCAGACAACTGTCCTTTCAAAGTGTTATACGCGTGTTCGCACTTTTGATCCCATATGACCTTATCAGGACAACCTTTCTTTGTGAGGTCAGTCAGAGGTGCCGTCAGTCCGTTGAAGTTCTGGATGTACTTCTGATAGTATGCACATAGCGATATGAAGGAACGTACGTCTTTCTTCGTTCGGGGTCTTTTTGCTGCCACTATTTTCTCCACGTTCTTCTTAATAGGCCAACTGCATCCGTGAGAAATAGTGTGCCCCAGGAAGTCTAACTGTTCAAACCCGATGAGACATTTGCTAGGTCTGGCTGTGAGACCCGTTTCCTGTAGTCTCCTGAGGAGCATAGCAACCGTAGCAATATGTTCTTCATAGGTTTCCGATGCAATTAAGATGTCATCCATGAAATTATGGATATGGGGACTTTGCAAAGGTTCTAGAAGCTTCCTCATCATCCTGGTGAACACTCCTGGTGCGTTATGCAAACCGAACGGCATCACGTTAAATGTGTAATGTCCTTCACTAGTGCTGAAAGCTAACAAAGGTTTAATTTCCTCCTTGACTGGTATTTGATAATAACCTTTACTGAGGTCAATCTTGGAGAAGATCTTTGCTTTGCTGAGCTTGGTGAACAACTCAGAAACAGTTTGGAGAGGTTCCGGCTGGAATTCCGTTACAGCGTTTAGCAACCTGTAATCAATGCACAGCCGAACTTCCTTATTGGGCTTCTGCAACAGCACTACGCTCGAGCTGTAAGGAGATGTAGACTCACTGATAATTCCTGCCTGACGCAGCTTGTCTATTTCTCCGCGAAGTGCATCAGCTTTAGCGTACGGGATGGGGTAAACTCTGGTTTGAACAGGGGTCTCGTTTGTTAATTTCATATCAAATTCAATGAGATTTGTTCGACCAGGTACATCCGTTAAGACTGCGCTGTACTGTTTTAGTAGAACCCTAGTTTCTGTTTGTTGTTCTGGTGAGAGATTGTCGCCGAACTTGACATCTTTAAAGGATTCTGTGGGTTGCAGTGGATACTCCATGCAACCATCATCATCTTCCTCGTCTTCCGTTGCTATGGCGACAGCCAGGAGATGCTCGGAGGATGGCACCGGTCTTTCCAAATATTTCTTTAGCAGATTTACGTGGAAGACCTTCTCCTTTCCTTTGATGGAGATCTTGTAGTTGGTACGTGAGATCTTTTTAAGGACGGTAAACGGTCCTTGCCATCCGATGCGAAGTTTATTGCTTCCGGTTGGAAGTAGCAATAGGACTTTCTCCCCTGGTTGTAGTTCTCTCTCTTTTGCAGCTTTGTTGTATCTTTTAGTAATTTTAGCGCGGGCTTTCTTAAGGTTGGTAGTAGCTAGATCCCATCCTAGCTTTAGCCTTTCCTTAAGCTCAGATACATACTTGCTTGCAGAGACGACTGTCTCGTCAGCCTTCTGGTCTGTCAGGGACCGAAGTAAGGCTTCTAGTGGCCCCTTAATAGGTCTGCCAAATAAAAGTGTAGCTGGCGCAAAACCCGTAGACGCTTGGGGTACCTCTCGGTAGGCGAATAAGGCAGCCGATATATATTGGTCCCAGTCTTCCGGTTTCTCCTGACCCAGCTTACGTAACATCATGGTGAGGGTACCGTTAAAACGTTCCACGAGCCCATTTCCGGCCGGATGGTAGGGACTTGTGTGGATATGTTTGGCCCTCAAGATCTTAAAGATCTCCTCCATTAACAGGCTACGGAATTGGGATCCATTGTCCGTCAAAACTTGTTGAGGGAATCCCAACCGTGTAAAAATTTGCACAAGGGCTTCTGCGACATGCTTGGAATTAGTGCATGGTAGCGGTACGGCTTCGGCCCACATAGTGCAAGTGTCAACTAAGGTCAGGATGAACCTGTTCCTTCTTTTGGTCTTTTCCAGAGGACCAATAATGTCGACAGCAACCCGTTCAAATGGAGTCCCTACTATTGGCATTTGCCCCATAGGTACTGGGGGTGTCAAGTGCTTGGGTGCTACCCGTTGGCACTGGGCGCAGGATTTCACGTACCTGACAATGTCAGAGTTCATTCCTGGCCACCAATAGTGGTTTTTTATTCGCTGAATAGTGGCGTTTTGTCCCATGTGTCCGCTAAAGGGAAGAGAGTGCCCCATTTCTAAGATCTGGTTTCTGTACTGCGTCGGTACTAGGAGCTGGTTATTCCCCGTGTCCGGGTTGCCCGTTCTACGATACAATACACCATCCTTAGAAAAGATGTCTCCGTTGTGTCTGGGGTCCTTAGCCATGGGCAGTTTTTTAAAGCAGGGCGCCAGAGTAGGGTCCTTTTGTTGCGCCTCCTTCAGTTCATTCGGCAACAAGTTTGGCGCAGGCTCCCTCTCCTTCTTGGCTTGCCCTCTTGTGGTTACCGCTGCCACAATCGGCTCCTTAGGTCTCCCAATGAACACATATCTACATCCCAGGATAACTGGGTAGATCGGATCATCCATTATGGCCGCTTTAATAACTCCTCTGACAAAGTCAGAGTGTATTTCTACCAGTGCGATAGGAAGCGTCCTGGGTGCATCACTCCTGAAAACTCCACTAAGTTTGACGGTTTCCTCTGTCTCCTGACCGGGTTTGACTAGGTGCCTAGCGACAATACAATCAAAACTTAATCCAGTGTCAAAAAGACAAGTAGTAGAGGTACCGTTCAAAATTACAGTTCCTCGAGTTGAGGGTCGGTCCCCCTCAGGTTGAGAATCACTGACATTGACTCTACCTTTCGAGGCTGTATGCAAACATCCAATGCGGTTTGCACCGGTTTGTTTGCCCTGATCAGACGTTCCTGGTGTAGGGGTCTTCCCTTTTCCTTGACCTTGGTGGCCGCGCTGCCACGTAGGCTTGTTGGGTTGATCAGAATTGTTGTTGGGGGGGTATCGGGTTTTGTAGAATTTCGATTTTTCCTGGGGAGGTTTCTGGGTATTGTTATCTCGTTGGTTATAATGTTGAGAGGAAGTGGAAGAATAGGATGCCTGCTCTAGATTCTGTTTTCGAGATGGCTCATCGGTGGGTTTACGTTTAGTGCTGGGAAGTTCGGCCATTGCATTGCTATAGCGTTCGGCTTTATTGAGTATGTCTTCAAGCCTGACTGCCCCCTGTTCCGCCAAAAATCTACGTGTTTCATTCGACAAAGTGGATTTTATCTGCCCCACAAGAACAAGTTCGAGGAGTCCCTCATATGAAAGAGGTAGGTCAGATAATTCAATGCACTTTGTCAGATAACCCGTGAGACGTGAAGAGAACTGTGGAAATGTTTCCGTGCTCTCTTTTCGGCTGTTTCTGAACAACTGCAGAAACTTTCGGGCAGTCATCTCAAACTGCTGTAGTAAGGCCTTTTTCAACATGTCGTAATCATGTTGATTCGGTCCCAGCTTTGTGTACACGTCATAAGCATTGCCTTTCAGTGACGTTGAAAGTTTGAGCGCCCAGCGGGTACTCTCTAACCCATAAAGATTCGCGAGTCTCTCGAATTTTTCTAGGTAGCTGTCAATTTTTTCGTTAGGGCTAGGAAAAGATTCTAAAGAAAACGACATAGCAGTTAATTGGGCAGATTGAGTACTGGAGAGGTCCATTGATTGAGACTGGGGCGAAGACGGCTCTCCGTTAGTCGAAGTAGAGGCGCCCCGACTCTCTAGAGCCTTAAGCGCCAGTTGATGCTGTCTTTCCTTGTCTCTCTCTCTCTCTCTGCGAGTTTCCATCTCTGCTTCAATTTTCTTCTGTTCCAAAAGACGTTCTTCCGCTTCTTTCTTATCTGCCCTCTCCTGGGCTTCTCTCCTCTCTGTTCTTTCTTTCTCTTCCTTCCTCTCAGCTTCTGCTCTCTGTTGCTCCGCCTTCCTCTCAGCTTCGGCTCTCTGTTGCTCCGCGTCATATATTTCCAATTCCTGGTTAATAAACGCGTTTGCAGCTTCTGCATCTAATCCTGCCTCTTTCGCTTCCAACCTCAAGATGGACCTCATCTTTATCCTCTCTGCCATTGTTAAAGAATAAGATGAAGTATGCTTAGAGAACTAGTAAGAAGAAACGCGAAAGGGAGGAACTCTGAACCGCTACGAGAAAAAAAAAACACAAGTATAAATTTACCTGTGTTACCTCCTACCTGTACTGTGCAAACTTATCGCTGCTATTATCTGGCAATTAAGGCTCTAAACGCAAGCGACTATGCCACTAAATGGTAAGTTACACTGGAAAAGAATCTACTATTACTAACAGTAGAGAAAAATTTAAATTAAAACAATTTAAAAGGAAAAAAAAAAATTTTCCCCTAAATTTTAAATCTCTGACAACAAACTCCGTCCCTAAAGTCAATTATTGAGATGAGACGTTGTTAACTTAATTTTTAAAAATCAGAACAATCCGTCTTTAGCTAAGCTCAACTCTTCTTAACTTCAAAAACCTTAGTGACTGTAAAACAATCACGCAATCCCAGCAACTTTTATAGAAAGAAAGAAATATAATTATCTCCGCCAGAGGATAATAAAATAGCAAATATATTTGTTTATCTGTACTTTCTACTGCTGTGGAGAGAAAACAACCTGTAAATATGCTGTGTGGACAACCCAAATACTTAAAGAACGTTTGTCTAGGGGTGTAATTATTTATTTATTTCCCTAATTCACAAAGACAAATCATTCACACTCTACCTAGTTAGACCCAAACTAAATCAGACTCAAAATATCTTTAACCCGGCTATGCGATTGCCTCAAATGTAGCTCAAGATCCCAGAACCAGCCCACAAATATGTGTGCATCAAATGTATCTCAAAATTATCCCAGACGAGCCGGCCAAATATTGTCGTAAATTTATTTTGAGAGAAAAGAGTCGTAGAAATAGTGGTCCGGTTTAGAGTGGAAAATGATGATGGAAAGCTCAGTGATAGAAAATGTAGAGATTTAATAGTTACTTCACAGCGTGCTGGAGGAGAGTAAAGACAGACTTATTTACGACAAATCGTGTCTCTCAATCTTCTCTTTCACTCTCCTGGTCAAACAATTATTTGCCAGTTTTCCAGACTCGCATCTGCGCGCACACCGATTCGGTGTTTTCAAACACACACACGACGTTGATACAAACTATATTAAACGAATAGGGGAAATGTTGGGCTTTGGGTATGTCCAACACACAGAACTAAATGAGTTTATGTGATTTTATTCACTTTAAACATCAATCACTAAAAATATCAGATATTACATAAATTATCATAAGTACACAAATGCAAATAACAAGTTTGGGAGGGGGTGAAGAAGATTGGTATCGACTAAGCCCTTCCCGCTCATTAGACAAAGACAAACCCAGTCCAGAGATAGATAATATCAGGAACACGGGTACGTTAACCTAACAGTAAAGTTAATTACTCTGAAAGAGGTGTTACCAAGTTAGGTATAAGTGATAGAAAAAAAAACCTGTTTTTCCCAGCTGTTCTTCCCTTTACTAAGCAAATGGAAAGGAGGTGGTTTTAAACAGAGTTAACAAATTATCAACTATCCCACTTAAAGGAACAATGTAGGGTATACAGAAATGATATATGTTACCAGGTAAGCAAGTTAACAAAATGGTCACACAAAAGAATTAATTTCCTGTCATTCATACACGCGCTAGCAAAGGCCTTCACTCATCTTGCTCTCACTTACCGATTGTGAAAAAATCTTGCACTCCATAGAATAACACAACAGCAGTTACACCTCAACTAAATGTATGAGTGTTTGTTCAAGTTCTAGCCCCAGATTATCGGGTAGGCGGTCAGCACATAAAAGGGTCCCGTAATCGCTGGAAAATGAATCTGTAGTTGTGTCTCTTTTCTTAATAACAGTTTCTATGGGAGGGCACGGTCTCTGATACCGGGGTGAGGATGGTGTGGTCTATTTGACTATGCCGCGGATAATAAAATTCTTACGCGTGCTGGTACACTTTATCCGTGAGGTATGGTTTAAGTCCAGTGAGAAAACTAGTCACATCACTGTTCAGGAAATTATGAATTATCTCTCTGTGTCAGTAAACTAACAAAGCTCGGGCCAGTGTTCTTCTTCCCGTTACGACTTAAGTTGTTTGATGGTGCGTTAAATTTGTCTTTGGGTGTGCTTTCTTTGCTATAAGTTAGATAGCGGAATTCCAAACATAGAATCGCCTCAAAGATTAAAAATTTACACAGTCTCAACAAGTTCTGCGTCGGGGGATCTCTACACACTGTTTATGCTTTGCTTTGCTTAGATTGATTTCTTTATTGCTTTCTTAATGCTGGGATCGCACAGGTTACGATCACTCTGTATGAAAGAAAAAAAAGACATGTAATATACCGAAAACAAATAACCTTCTAAAGCGCGATGAATTTCTCGTTAAGCCTATAATACACTCGAGTATTTAATTATGTATTTAATAAACACTGCGCGAATTCTAGTGGTTAAAAACCCACATCTATAAAACTAGGACTTAACTGAATTTATTAATTATAAATTCCTTCGCGACTTTAAAAGTTAATTTAAGCATCTATTATCATTTGAAATAATATAATAGATAGATCATTATATTTAAAACTGGAACTCTTGAGATGGTTTAATTAAATAGATTTAAATTAACACAAAATCCCTTGAAATAGAATGACTAGACCACTGATCACTTTACACAATATATATTTTACCGCTTTGCACAGAATTAGAAATCACTGCAAATATATATAAAATCCAGGGGAAAATCTATAACAAGATTTCAATAAAGCTAGTGCTTCTGTAAAGGTCTGGCCAGCGAGTGATAACGTGTCTAGTCTTTCATGGTCTATTTAGCTAAAATGGAATGTAAGTTGAGTGGGACATGATAAACTTGACAGCTTATTTGATCTCACGAACTTCTGGGGATCTGACCGCCAAATCAAGAGAAGAAACCGCCCCCTGGTCTTCGTATCCGCTCGCTGCTGCCCGTTTCGCTTTCCCCCGTTCGCTCGGTTCCTCGATTGACACCGAGACGCGAAATTAGCGGCAAGCAACTGCGTCTCGTATCAGGGAAAACTACTGTCTTTGATAGCGCCGATAGTCTCCCCTAAGATCCCTCGGTCTGTCTCTTTGATCTCGTCGCTGTATCCTACATGAGTCCCGGTGGAATGCGTTCTGGCAAACGAAAAGTTACAACAAATGTTCAGGGGTTCTAATGTTATGAAAAGCTAAAGGTCCCTTTAAATCATCCATCATATCAGAGAAAATTCACTAGTCAAACTAGACGTACGTCACAATAGCAACAGTGAGAGATAATAATAGAAATAGATTTTCACGAGTGAGATGGTAGAAATTAATAGAGTCTGTCTCTGAAATCGAGAATCTTCTCTCTTTCAGCCTATCTTCTACAACAGATCTAGAGGAGTCAGACAGTCTATTGACTACATATATTAATATATATATATATATATATATATATATATATATATATATATATATATATATATATATATATATATATATATATACCACTCACGTATACACACACATAAGTGACGACAGTTAGACGCACAGACGTGAAAACTATAACGATGGAATACAGATATGTTGGAACGAGCTGACCGACACGCTTGAATAAAGTTTATGTAAAGTTTATTAACAAAAGGAAAATTGACCACAACACATAAATGTTAATATCAAGCATAGAAAATACATATAAGGTAATGAATTGCTACAAGAATGATAGGCCCATGGGTATAATCTTTTTCCTTGATGTATAGCCCACAGTCCTGTTAGAAGAAAATGTGATAGCCCCAAAGAGTCATGGATGCATACGCTATAGTCTAAGAGTTCCCTTTAAAGGTATGAACAGAACGGATACTCTACTCTATCCTAAGGAAAATATCATTAGCAACAAAACTGCATGAAGGAATTTAAGACAGCAAAATGGGTGCCAAAAATACAACAATAAAGGAATCACTCAGTCCTGCATTCACTCTATTCATGTCAGCCGTGGCCACGCGCTTGCATTCGTACTTACAGCTTTGGTAGCAACTTCTGGAAAAAACAATTTTTAGGACATACACATACAGAATCTCCAGTGTTATTCTTGGCCAAGGAAACCCCAGCTCCGCAAAGACAGGTTGAATTCACTACTTCAGGGTACGTTTCCTTGGTTATTATTATTTAGGATATCTGTTTATTGTCACATTAAAATTGTCCAGGCACGAAAGTTAACAGCGAACACAGTGTCAATATCTTAGGTTTTCCAGTACCTAGGGATGTCAGGTTGGTGCCTTCTCTCAGTATAGAAAATTAATTTGGTCACACCACAATTAGTCGAAAATGTCGGAATGTTAATGGTTTGTAATTTTTCTCGCCACAGGGCTGTAGTACATGAGAGTTTGTGAAGAAATATAATCTGGCTCAATAAGCCAAGTATAGGCATTTAGTCTTTAAAACCGTTAGTGAGATTTGTACTCTGTCTATTTCTGGAGGCAAACGCCCTGCCAGACAGGTGTTAACTTGTAGACCTACGTGGTTAAAGATAAAAATGTTTCTTCTCTCAGTTGTACTAAAACCGCTGGTAAAAGTTGGGCTGACCCAAAACTGTGTAAGGAAGAGAAAAGTACAAAATACTTAACCACAATATTTGCTTCGTTTATAACTTACATTATAACTGCAAGCGTAGAGCTTGTCTTAACGTTAAACCTCCCGTGAAATAATTATGATCGTTTAAAATATCAGTCATCATGAATTAGAAATACCTACATATTTCGTCAATACTCAATGATGACTCAGTGCAGTTATAAGTTAGTTTAAAATATACTCGGACTGGTTACTAGCAATTTAATTAAATTTTATTTACAGCTGCATGAGTTTAAGCTAGAAATAATAATTTATTCTGCTTTCCACTTTAACATGTCAACTAGAGAATATAACAGACATAGTTTAATCCCTCTGCACAGAAATCTAACTAGTGAAAATAAAATTAGCGATCACCACCTAAATCACTCACAAAATACTAGATATATAATATTACCTCCAAACAGCACTACAGGCGATCACCATGAGTAGGATTATTCACTAGATAGGTATTCTAGAAGCTCGGCAAAAATTGACGAGAAAACTAAGAACTTCGCTATACAAGCTTGTACTCTAGCACGAGCGATCCGTCTACTGCAACTTAGGAGGACTGAATGCATGAAGTCTAAACTACTGGGGTAGATATCTGAAAAACAGCCAAAGGATCCCACGCTATTTCTCCCAAGACCCAAAATAGTCCCGTCTAACACTTCACATTCAGTCGGGCGCCAGCCATAAACTGCCAATGCGCGTCTTAACACCTCCTGCTAACTATGGCCATTTCTGAGCGATGCAAGAGTTTCATATCACACCTCTCACCGAGAAACTACCCTAAATGCGTCGTGTCAGATGAAAATGTAGACGATCGTCTGCCATCATATGTCTGTCGAGAACGAATTTCACACTATTCGGTCTAGTCTAGGACTTAGCTTAACAGCAATAAAAAATGCGTTGTTAAATAAGAAAAGAGACAGGCGAAGGTATGAATGGGAGAGTTATATTTTCACAATCAAACGAATGCGAAAAAAGAAGAAGGGTAAAAGAGCGATAATCAAGTAGAAGACGCGGGTAGAATAGAGAAAATATATAGAAATTTATTAATCATAAATCTCTCTGCGACAGTGACTACAGCGATAATCTTCAGGGATTTATATACTTTTTTTTAATCATTACCTATTTAGATTAGTTCTCACTTTTTTTTCTCAACTGATTTCATACTTATTTTACCTGACGAAGACTCTACGGTCCCAACTGTCACAGATTGCCTCTCCTTAGCTCTGCAGTAGTGGTCCAACAGTGGCCACAACTTCAAGAGTAACTAATTTGGTTCTTCAAATGTGTCTACCTTCGCACAAGATTACCCTTGGCAGAGTTGTAGGTAGAAGGATAATGATGCTTCTACCTCAAGATATTCAGAAAAGCGAGAACACAGCTGAATGTTTCTTAGCAATGTTAATTTTAGTGTTATGAGTTAAATTCATAACGATTATGTGTAAAGTATCTTCAGCTTGACAGAGCTTCATTTCTTATATTTTATTACGGATTTTACTTACAATAAACGGAAATGACGTCATGCCGGGAAAGGACGGTAGCAGACGCCTAATTTTGAGCAGAAGTGGGGTTCTATCGTCTGCAAAGGGAGATGCCGATTGTGTTTTGAGGACAGCGGTCGCATGTGTATTTGCTCCTGCAGTCTAATGTGTTTTACCTGAATTTTACCATCACTAGGGCACCAATTTACTCTGTTGAGGTGTTCCTAGATTCTTTGAATGTCAGGAAGTACTTTTCATTATTGTGTTGAATGTATTCAATATTTTAAACTGGTGAGAATGCAAGGACAGTGTTTCCTTAGTGGAACGGACTGCCTTACGACTTTATGAAGACTGCATATCACTGCCTTTGCCATTGGGTGTGAACCTATTATGATGTTTAATGGAGCTATGTCACTGTACCTAAATAAAGTGTATCCTGTTAATGTTCAAGAGGAGTTTGGCTTGGATTGGAATTTACTTTGATATGTGCTGTGGTGATTCGTGAATGTATCCTTTTCATATGTTGAGGTTGCCAGCCTCATAGGAATCTTTAACACCACTAGTCAAGTATACACATTTAAAGTTCAAAGTATAAAACTATGTACACTCACCTCAATAAAAATTAGAATCTTTAGACTTCCTGCTCAGATAAATAGTCTCGCTAAGTTAATACGATTTGCCTCGAATACACGTCTGGGATTTTTTCTTATTTTAGAATTCCTCTGTGACTTTGTGTGTAGTTTTCTGTAGGAGTCCGGGTCCGTATTAATTTTGGCGAGTTTTCTTTTTCGGTGCGTAAAAGATGCTCTAACACGTGTCTCCGTTCCTAATAAATTCAGAGTCCATCTGTATTCTTTCCTGTAGCAAGGTCAGAGCTATATACTGGTGACGATTTTTGGAATGCAGTCTCGTGTGTCAAATTTGTTCTACATTTTATGTCGTAGATTTCCTGCCCCCGCTTATCCATGCGGTTGGGACAAACGCCCAATCGACACAATTGTTATTCGCGACCCAAAATGCCAGCCAATCGTATTTGAAAGATTTAGTTATGGCAACTTTATGATGAAATATTGTGCATGACTCATATAGTGCAACATTTCAACCTAGTACTTTCTAAAATTGGGCTGTAAACATCCGATTATTATTTGGTAAGGTTACATCTATCACACTTCAAAATGTATTCCTAGATTGGGGATTATCTGACATGCTGATCCCACGTAATTCAGACGTCGTTATCAGACTGTGACCCGGCGCAATTTGACCGTCTGTCTGGACATATTCTTGGTTTATCCGTACTTCCAATATTGCGACTCTATTGTTCTGACGAATTGAAAAGGATGACTCCAATCTTGCACAAACATCGACGATAGCCTTTCACCTGGAGTCCGTGTGGGATCGTCAAGTATTTTGTGACTTAATTAATCCCTCAGAGATGGACCGTCGAACTGAAGTGACTTGAAGTGTGAAAGTTATGTAAACATTGACCTTCGGATGAATTTTCTATGTTGACAGAAATGGGCCAAGTTAGAGCAGGGGAGAGAGAGAAATATTAAAATTTCGTTCTCACAGTAAATGTAATTCAATACTGCTGGAGTGGACATGAAGGCGCATAAACCGTTTTGTGACACCAACCTAGGCCATTGCTTCACATTTATCCTAGTAAGACTCATATGCTACCTATATTCGTTCAGTTTGTGACAGAATGGGGCGACCCCTCTCGATCTCTGTTTCACTCCGGCAGTAATCGGTGCATTAGTGGTACTTATTTTATTGCGTACTTTCAATTGTCGCACTTTCTTTCTATACTATATAGCAGATAGTTTATCTTTTCAAGTATTCTTTCACTACTTTCAGTATATTGTATCTTATCTGTTACCTGACACTCCTTGCGGATGATAAACACCTCACATTTGCAAGGAGAGGTAGAGATAATATTACGAGAGGCAAGTTGGTAAAATTCCCTTGCACCAAGCTTGGCCGCTACGGATTAACACGTACTTCGGCCAGCGCCATCTGCCTAATCACTGATAAAACGGATGCGCGCATCACCAAAGCTTGAAATACGGGGAGACAACTTATGGACAGACATGGATGACAAGATTACTTTGTGATAAAAGTAATTAATTGTTACTTTTGGAACACATTGTCATATGAGGTTAACGACATGTTCGCGAGTCTGTACGCAAGGCATCGCATGACGTAATGTCATATATTGTAATACGTGACCTTTTGCTTTACGCTTCTTATTTCACGTGGAATATTTTGAAAGTACCACACCCAATCCCGCCTGTTTGAAAATGATTGGAGCGTTTATTTAACTCCATAACAAACAGATGCGTGGGAGACCGGGAATATAACCTGACACGTTTCAGTGTTATTCCACTGTGAAGATCGCTTGCCAAGATACCAGACATTGCTAGAGTGAAGCCTAAAATTCAGAATTCTTTCTTAACCTACCGGACACCTTTTATTGGGGAATTTTGAACGGAAACCGGGACTAAGGAAACTGAAGGACCACACACGAAGTCAGAGAGGGAACTTATTAAATTAACGACACCCCTGTGAATTTTAATACGTAAAAATCGCTAGTGGATGTCCAAGTCATTTGAGGCTTGCAGCCTCAGCGTATAGAATGATGATTCATGAACCACCACTGCACGGGCTGGTGATTGCTTTATTGCTAGTTTCTTAATTAGTACTACAAGCAGAAAGTAGTCCCAAGTTCCATAGGGAGCAGGGAGGAAAAGATAAAAGAAATGATGTACATTTTAATAATAATACTTACGTTTTCAAAGCAGTGTAAATGTCAATATAAACATATTCACTTTAAAATTAATGTAAGTTTTCAAGCTTTAAACCAGTGTAAATGTCTATGTGAAAAATATTCATTTTTAATTTAATGAAAGTTTCAAACTTTTCAATCAGTGTAAACATAAATGAAAACATATTCAATTTATATTGTGAACACTTTTCAATTAGTGGAGATGTAAATTTAAACAGACTCTATCTGTATTATTAACCTTTTCATTTAAATGTAATGTAAAGGTAAATCTATTCAATTTAAATGTAAAGAAAGTTTATCCCGTGGGATTAAATTTAATTCTCATCGAGGGTAAATTCTGAGATAAAAGGGATGGTAGAATAGAAGAGAGGGGCACATACGTATGTGCTGGGAAACGCGATACTGAGAAGAGCGTTTCGTTTTTAATCTTTATCATAGCTATTGGTGGTACCAGCAGAAAGTACTATCTCTGGAACTAAGTGAAGGTAGAAGTGGACTGACGTTGTGCGAGACGCCATCATAAGAGGGTCTTATAGACAGACGCAGGACCAGCTTGGCCTTTTCTCATTTACTTTCTAGGAACGTGCGGCGCATTTAACCTTGACCAGCGACGAGCGAGAGCACTGTAACCCATCAGCGGGAGCAGAAACTACGATTGGCAGCTAAGTGAAAAATAAACGCTGCCAAAGTGAACTTCCTTCAAAAGGATTCTATCATCTATCACTGATGAATCCTTTCTTTTAAACTATTCAAATTATTTTCTAACTGATAAAACGTAAGTTATTATTAAATTTTGTTATTTGTAAATTTACAAATTTATCTTCGATTTAATCATTTTAAAGTTACTGCATGTTTGCCTCAGTCAATTTACTACACACACTCTAAACAGAGCTATACCAGAATAATAAGAATTCCACTGAGTAAATCAGGGGTGGGGGCTTGAACAAGCTGAAACTAATAAGTGCTTAATTCCTTCAAAAAAGTTGTCTGCAGATTCTAGAATTAACTTGCTCAGCCAAAGCAGCATTGTTTTCGCTTATCTGAATATCTTGTGAAGACTCCCTTTGTAATAGAAGTGTCATCACCCTTCTATCTCATCATCATCAGTTGCCATCTCCACAACGAAGGTTGGCTGTAATGGATCTCCAACGTCTTCTGTCTCTTGTCTTGGTGGTGCACTCTGATAGACTCTTTCCTGTCCATCTCTTGATGTTATCTTCCCACTTATAGTGCTGTCTTCCCCTTGCACGTTTGCCTTCAACTCTCCCTTCTGTTATGGTCTTCTGCAAGGTGTTATGCCTTTTTATGTGGCCAAAGTATTTTAGCTGCCGAACTTTGACCTCCCTCATTAGTTCTCTTTTCATACCTAGATTTTCTAGGACCTCCTTATTTGTTTTCATCTCTTTCCATGAGATACGCCCCATTCTTCTATATATCCACATTTCAAGAGCCTCAATTCTTTCTTCCAAACGCTTATTCATCTTCCATGTTTCTGCACCATACAGAAATGCAGAATATATATAACACTTTATGATTCTCAGTTTTAATTTGTGAGATAACTGTTTGGATGTCAGTATATGTTTCATGTTGTTGAATGTAGCTTTGGCCATTCCTATTCTCTTCTTGATTTCTGTTTCACATCTGCCATCTTCTGTTATTATATGACCAAGATATACGTAGCTCTTGACTTGTTCCAGGATTTTCCCATTTAGGCTTATCTTTAATGTGGGTTTATCGTCTGTTTTGCTAATTATCATAGTTTTTGTTTTCTCAATATTAATGTCGAGTCCATATTCATGACTTATACTGTTCACTTGCTTCACTAGTTGTTGTAACTCCTGTTCGCTTTCAGCTAACAACACGGTATCATCTGCATATCTAAGGTTGTTTATTGACCTTCCACTGATGTTCAGTCCTGGTATTTACTGTATTTGTTTGAAAATTTTTTCGGTGTATAAATTAAATAGGCAGAGGGACAGCACACAACCTTGTCTGACACCTCTTTTTATGTCTATGTATGGTGAATAATTCCTTCCCGATCTTACTGTGGCAGTTTGCTCCCAATAAAGGTTACTGAGTACTCTTATATCTTTTCCATCAATACCTATGTCTTCGAGGCATTCAATTATTTTCTCATGATGGACTCTGTCAAAAGCCTTTTTATAGTCAATGAAGCACATATACATACTTTTTTGGACCTCTGTATATTTTTCTGCTAATATTCTTAGGCAAAATATTGCCTCTCTTGTTCCACTGTTCCTTCTAAAACCAAACTGTTCTTCTTGGATTTCGCTGCCTACTTTACTTTTTATTCTTTCCTGTATGATTTTGAGCAGTATCTTAATTGCATGACTCATCAGGCTGATTGTTCTGAAGTCTGAACATTCTGTTGCATTTGGTTTTTTGGGCAATGTTATGAAAACTGATGTCTTCATGTCGTGTGGTATATATCCTGTATTGTATATATCGTTGCATATTTCTGTGATTGTATCTATACCAAAGCTCTCCAGAGCTTCTATCATTTCAATTTTTATGTTATCCATGCCTGCTGATTTTCCTTTTTGTATCATATGAATGGCATTCTCTACTTCTGATCTGAGAATGTTTGGGCCTTCATTAGAATCTGGTGATGGTTTTTTACCTCTGTTGTCCTCGAATAGTTCTTTTACGTATTTTGCCCATCTGTTTTATATGTCTTTCTCATCAAGTAATATTGCACCATTTTTGTTCTTAATACAGCTTCCTCCTTGTGCAAACCGCGACCGATTTGATAATTTCTTTATTTCATCATGCATATCTCTTGTCATGTGCTTTGCTTCCAAGTCTTCTATTTCCTTGCATTTTGTTTCTATCCACCGTTCTTTTGCTTCTCTACACATAGTACGTATGTCATTGTCTATTGTTTTATATTCTGGAGTGTTTTTTGCTTTCTTTCTTTCTGCCATTTTATTCAAGATGTCATCTGTCATCCAAATCTGATTTTTCTTAGACTCCTTTTTAGGTAAATTTGCATTTGCTGATTGTATGCTTGTTTTTAAGTATTCCCATTCTACATATCTGCCAAAAGTAATCTTGTGCGAAGGTAGACACCTTTGAAGCCCATATTAGATACTCTTGTGTTTTGGCCACTATTGGACCACTACTGCAAAGCAGGGGAGGCAATACCGTCACACAGTTCACCATTTCATGTTCGGTAGTCTTACTGTGTGGCTTTACAGGGAACGCAGAACGATAATGAGAATAAGTGCAACAAATGCTAACATAACTGCACCTGAAGAAACACCCCTACAAGATGGAAACATCCAAAATGATAAAGAAATATGCATATACCTTTGCAGCAATATAGACAAAGTTGAAGGAACAGACAGCGATTTCAAAATAAAAATAATAAAGGCAAAAGGAGCATTGTAGTGCGAGAAATATTGACTGAAGTCAGTCACAAAAATCAGAATGTTCAAATTAATGTCAGTCGTACAGTCATAAAACAATGACAGAAATATAAACAACAACTGAGAAGTTGACGACTTTTATAAACAGGGGCTTGCGTAGAAGAGAGGGATTGAAATGATTTGACAAGATCATCAATGTTGAACTGATGACAAGAACCAGTGGAACATGAGATGAGAAGAAGACGCTAGTTATGGATAGCACACATTCTGAGGAAAACTTTTGATTGTATTTCAAGGCAGTCCTAATTCCGGAATTCCCCGGTTAAGTGAAGTAGAGGCAGGCCGAAAAACACACGCAGTCAGAAGTCAATGGAAGAAAGAAGACATAGAAACACCTTGAGTGGATGGCACAGGATGGGAGGAATCAGCATGAATTTGATCAAAGCCTATAGCCCCTTGGGCGCTGAAGTGTAATGAAATGACTTTTGCTTTATACCTTGTCAAAATGTGTATGTTCTTGACTTGTTATATATTACACATCCATGCACAGAGAATATACAATAATCTAGGTTACTTCTATTTCCAAAGATTAGATTTTGTGGGCCATAGCGACAAATCGTATGGTAAATCTCGTTCCTCCTCAAATCTTTAAAATAATAATAATAATAATAGATCAGGTATTTTTAAAACATGTAGAAGTGAACCATAAATATATATTTGTATATTTGTCCCAGCTAAAGTTGCACTATTAGAGTACTAATTGAAGCAATTTAAAAAGTCATTTGATGGTGCAAAACAATTAAAATTTTATTGCAAAAAATCAAGAAGCCGAACCATGCACGAAACAAATGTACAGAATAGATGCATATAAGTACAAGCTGAGTTTATGTACACTTCAAGAAGATCGAAAGAGTTTGGTGATGCTAATGTGACAATATTAATCAGGACAATGATGGGAGTAATGATGGATCAGATCAAGCCTTATAACATACGAGATTGTTTCGGTGAAGAGGTACACGTGCGTGACTCAGTTTTACACTTTTTTCTTACTTTACAAGTATTTTACCACATAAACATCTTTGTCCTGATTTAAATGATACTATGTAGCTGCTACTGTTGGCGAAGTTTATTTACAAATAACGGTTGCCCTAGAACTAATATCTTCAATACCTAGATCATTGTCTAGTTTCTACATGGACTAATAACTTAACACAAAACGTAAGCAACAGCCTGACGAAATCACAAGAACACTGGTTTCAACTTATGAGCCCACAAGGCAGTCCTTACAGCAGAACAAACATGAAGACGACAATAAAAGTATCCACCCACTTTTTCCTTTAAGCTTAATGGGAAAATATACTCCATTTAGCATACCACTCCTTGAAAGCACTGCTGATCAGCGATTTCCGTCGCAGCTGACCCTTCGGTCAGGGACGAACTCTAGTGTCCAGCATGACAGCCTGGTATGCTAACCGATATACCACTGAGGCGCGTAAATCAACAGAATATAATTTTTAAAATGGCAACAGAAATAATGAAAGAAAGACAGACAGTCTGCATGAATGAATAATGGCAAACATGGGTTAACCAAATATAAACTATATTAACGCAGAACTTCACTATGGGATTAAGATGCTGAAGTCTTCAGTAACCATCGAGTCAATTGTGAAAATAAAAAGAAGAAACTGAACACATGGGAAGTGGACATGTTATGGAAAACTCACGCCATCGTGCATTCATTTCTCACGTCGGTTGAGATACTGATTTTTTACCATTCGGTCCTCTGTCTTTAGAAGAGAGGGATGGAAATGATATGACAAGATCAGCAATGTTGAATTGATGACAAGAACCAGTGGAACAAGAGATGAGATGAAGACGCTAGTTATAGATAGGGCACATTCTGAGGAAAATTTTTGATAGTATTTCAGGGTAGTCCTAATTGTGTCAGCAGAAGTGGATGGAGATACAATTTAAAGGAATAAATAAGACATGGAAAGATCTTGAGTGGATGGCACAGGACGGGAGGAATCGGCATGAATTTGATGAAAGCCTATGCTCCTTGGGAGCTGAAGTGTAATGAAATGACTTTTGCTTTATTCTAGGATGTTAAAGTTAAAAAAAAAAACAAACACAAAAAGGTACTGGGTGGCTCTCTAATTACAAAATTAAATTATTAAATTTGCAAATAGATTAATGGATCCCGAATAAAATGCATTGTTGGCCTTTACTTTAGATGATTCTAATTGGTATTAAAGATAACTTTTACTCAAAGCAATTTGCAATGAGCGCCGTGTCTGTACTTTCCCGAAAAGTTGCTGCGACTGTTTCTTCTCTTTGAGACGCAGGCACATTTCATATCAGGTAAATTACTGTTGTTTAGATATCACGCTATGTCGGCATGCATTCCAAATTTCTGAAGGTGATACCTAACTGCTAGTCTATAACTATGATGTCTCTGGATAAAGCATATTAAGTTAGCAGACTAAATTGCAGCTCTGTGTTCTGTTATAGTGTCTGAATGTTATATTTTAATATATCAAGGTAAAGCAAAATTGCAGAAAAGTAATACAGTTCTAACATAAATAGTAAAACTGGACGAAACGGTAATACAAGCATAGTGACAATTTCTCAAGAAACATATCCAGGTGTAAAAACATGGCAGATAATTTGACAGCGGACAGGTCAACTGGTAAAGTGAGGAAAAAAAATTACGCCCTAAATATAAACTACAGAAGCACGCGTCCTCAAAGTTCTGTATTTAATAACTGCATTCTACCCTATGTGTATTTGATTTAAACAGGTATCCTCATAAACTACGATACGGGCAAATGCATGTTAAATCCGGATTGATGACGTCAATCTTTTAAAGTCTTTCAAATATAATTATGGACTCATTATATACACTGTGTAAACGAACCCGGCAGTCTTCGATGTTTGAACTTCCACATAGCGACATTCACAATGTGAGACCTCCAGGGAATTTATTTAGAGCACTTGAGTGCTGTCTCAGCCAGTCTGCAGAGGACTCGACGAGCACATGACCTTTTTGAGTAGAAACTCTGCACCTAACACTTACTTTGCAGCAGGTACACACCTGAGTGAAGCACCCTTTGAAACTGAGTTTATCTAAAGCAGGTGTAGTTTTTAACCGCTAAACTCAAGAAATCAAGAGGTAATATATGTTTTGATTTTTAACCACCCAGAATAATCATTTATGTCTTCACCTTTATTTGCGCAATCTTCGTTAAGGAGATTCACATTTGATCTTTGACCCTCTCTACCTTCTTTTGAACTCCTCTTGAACTCTATTCTCACTTCAGCTGATGTCATCCTTCAAGCAGTTAAAACATCTTTCAGTGTTATTTCTCACTAGAATTAATCATGTTTCTTAATCTAAGCGCCTTTTTCCCCCTTTCGTTATTTGCGTGCTGCTTGTTATTTTCTTGACTGTTTATCCTTCACAGTTTCTTTCCATTTGGGTCCTTAACTCTTTCAGTCCCAAGCAAAAAGGTGGGTTTGGCCCAAACAAAAATGGCCATACCAGTATGTTTTTATTGTTTTTGTTTGGAAATAATTTTTTTAAAATGTTCATATTCATAAATAACAAAAGTCCATAATGGATGGCTATACTTTAAGAAAATAACGTTTTTGAGTTGTCAAAATTAGAAAACAGCCCTAGAAAGGATCAAGAGATACGAAAGCCAGTATACTGTTGATTGGGCCAAATGGGTCTAGCGGGAAGTACAGTATACTGGCTCTTGGGGCTTAAAGAGTTAACATCCAGTGTTGTTGATGTATCAGCCCAAATCTCTGAAGTTTGTTATTATCAGGTTTAATTTTACTTATGAATGAATACAGCATCTTCTGTCTAGTGATGTTCAGTCAACATAAATAAAGTCAAATATTTGGTTAAAATGTTAGTGATCTTTTCATCATTTCCTGATTCGCTGTACAGAATGTTAACTGACTTGTTCTTGAGATGTGGTGTGCGAAAAATTAATCAGTAATTTGTCATACTAAACTTTCTTATATTACAAAGTACTAACTGTTTCTCAACGGCAAATTACAGCCTATATATCCATACACATACTTACACACATAAATACATCATTGTCATTATTTTCCTTTTCGCCCCCTCATGTGGCATGAAGCCACCACAACACGTGACTGCCTTACAGAAGGCATACACCAATCATTATGCTCTTGTAGTAGTGGTTGTTGTGGCAATTTTTTTTTTTGCATGATGAGGTTGCCACCCCCATGTAAATCCTCATAATAGTCACATCAAGGGCGCATCATCCCCATAGTTATGACTGGAGGAGGCTTCTACTATGTACATACACACATGGTGAGAAAGCTGGGCGAATATCATGTCATGTTGCTACCCTACCATACACCAATATTTATCGTGAAACTACACACGATAATCCTCGGTAGCATGAACAGTAAATGTTGACTCACAAAGACAATTTTATTTTTATTTCTTTTTGGGCGGGTGTGGAGGAGAGAAGAATAATTGTGATTTCTCGTAATGGACAAAGAGATTTAACAAGCAGACTGTGCGCTGTTTAGAAAAGGCGAGATCAGTTTGTCAATCACTTTAGTGAACAGAGATACAGTTTATGTTGTGGCAACAGTTACAAGTGAGAGTACATCGGGAGAGAATTAAGAAATGTGTGATAAGTGAGCGATTGCGTTAAAATTATACTTTGACGTGAAAATATGAGAGAAGTGATAGTTCAATAAAGTTGACATGACATCTGTAATGGTCACAATAAGACCTATTAGGTATTTGAATTGTTGATTTTATCATGAACCGTCGCCTCCCCCTTTTCTCTGTGCGTGTGTGTGTGTGTGTATGTGTGTGTGACAGGTAGCTGCCTTAGAATGGTAAATCAAATTCGTATAATGAGAAGTCTTGCACAGAGAAAATTTCAGGAGAATGAAGCAATCAAGTTATTCAAGCTGATGCTTCAAGACTGTGGGATAACTGGTTCTTCCAAGATTGTGTTATGTTTGGTTCTGAATGCATGTGCTCTAGCATACAACTGTCGTGAGATGACGTCTGTTTCACATAACGAATTCGAATAACTCTGGTCCTAACGGCGCGCCATACATAGTTAACAAGATATGATATACCAACCAATGAAAACGCTCCTTTTTCTAGTGTGTATAAGGAAACCTTTTTAGGCGTAACATAGAGGCCCATTTTGTGTAAATGAAAGTACGAATTTATTTAATTTCTTAAGAACTAGAGATGTTTAAAAGGAAAGGTTTAGATAGCTTAACACCGGGGATGTTACTTAAGAGGTAGGTGCAAAGACTTCCTCGAGTAGTTCATTTAAAGAGAAAAATCGTTTAAATTGACATCTATACATCAGGGTAGTCCCACATTTAGTTAGTTAAAGTCTGCATAGGTTTAAATGCATTTTGCTAACTAAACAATTATTAGATAGAACGGTAGAGATAAATTCACAGTATAATTCTAACTTTAAATGATCAAAATCGGTTCAGAATTAAGAGAGATAATAAATATTTAAAATTTTGCACATTGAACAAGTCGGCAAAAGATGCCTCGTTTTTATATTTCTAACCCCGGTTTTTGGCCGTGTTCTCCGATACGGGGGAGCGACGGTATAAAAGTCCTTGAACTTGGTTGATTTGGAGCCACAACTTTTTGAAACACTAAGCGGTACAGAAGAGAGCGGCAAAAAAAGTGTGCTGTCCAATATTTTTGCCACTGCATCTGCGTAGCAGACCTAAATGCATTTTGACAGCCTGTTACAGCTTATGTGTATTGCCTGAGGGTAAGAAAGAATATATATATATGTAAATAATTATGTAATTTTCTTGTGATTAATCCACTGGTGTGTTTGTAAGTATGTTGAGCGTGTCAAGAAAAAAAACTTACAAGACGAGTGTATTGCCATCTGAAAGCAAGCCTGTGTTGACTTTTAGAGACGAAAGCCAGCATTGGGAAATGTGTAGGATATTTGAGAATTATGGCAAAAATACGACTGTAGGTTTAATAATGTATTTGAAGGAGTATTTCCTAAAGGACAGACACACTGATCAGGACCATGAGAAGGGATCACAGAATGTGTTAACATGTACTAATCAAGGTGTCACTTAATAGTTTATACTAAACTAAATCATTGTATGGAAGCAGATCATGGACAAATGGATCTAACGTAGGATTTATAAGGAAAGTGTAATCACATTGAACTGGCTGTGAGTGGTAATTAGGTAAATTGTCCGGTGCAACTGTTAGCACCATGTCTGAAACTGTTTGTTACGTCCATTGTGTGTGTGGATAGCATAGTGCTGGACCATACAAGGGTTGTGATTATTTATATTACAGGTTTTATCCTGAAACTACTAAGATTGTACGAGACATTCACTTCTGAGGGACTCTGTGGTGCTAACGTTCTCAATATATCTAGAACTAGACAACCTATGTTTCCCAGCCTGGAGATCCAGACCTTTTGTGATCCTGGCTATTGTGGATGATTCTCAATTTTGGAGATAAGTTGTAACACCATACCACGAGTCAGCCTATCCAGCAACTTAGTAATAAGAAATAAATTACTAATAACAACAAAAACAGTTTGAGTGATGACTCATGAAGGACTTTATTAAACTAAGTATTAACTTCACAGTCCAGCGAAAGTGATAACAATATATATATATCTATATATATATATATATATATATATATATATATATATATATATATATATATATATATATATATATATATATATATGAATTGAATAATTAATATTGGAAATATAACTTTATCATATTTAACTAGTGTGGAAATGGACATTCCATGTTTATTTATTTTATCTTGTAAAAACATTTGAATTCTTTATCATTTTCCTAACCGAAAAGAGAAACGGTATAGGATCAATAAATTGTAAATCGATATATAATCAGTCTTACTTAATTATTTAAATTGAGTTAAGGTTCTGTTGGTTTTATATATATATATATATATATATATATATATATATATATATATATATATATATATATATATATATATTACATATTTAATTAACTCATTAATCCCCTAGCAGAGTCAATACAAAACTAATAACCATTATTTAAAGGAGGATCTTGAGAGGTAGCACTTAGACCTTCAGTAACAAACACTATCATCATACTTAAAGGTTTATACAGCTTGACCCTACCTTTGATTGTCGATACACCCTTGCTCTTTTCAGAGAAGGGGGTATTTCTCATAAGACCAGTCTCTTATCTGGCACTATCCTGGTATCATCTGATACATCTTTTGTCCAGGATATCTTTCATTTAATAACATCTGACCCTCTCGCGACAACAACCAAGTTGCGTTTTCGATACATACCTCTCTTGTAAGTGTAACACTCGTTTGGTGCCGCCAGTACGAATAAACAAGCTACAGACTTTCATAAATATATGCTTGTGTAGAAAAGAATTATTGAAATGATGCGACAAAGTCACCAATGTGGAACTGATGACAAGAACTAGACAAGTGACAGTGGAACGAAAGATGAGAAGACGCTGGAGATGGATAGGACACACACTGAGGAAACCTACTTATACGAGCATTACCAGACAGTAGCTGTTCTGACATTCCCAGGGTAGGAGAGGTGGGCGAAGATCAATGAACACGATGAGAAGAGAACTGGAGACAGACATGAAGGAGATGGACAGAACGTGAAAGACCTTGACCTCATGATAAGGGACAGGAAGACTTGGCATAAGTCTGTTGAAGAGTTATGCTCCTTGGGAAGTTGGAAAGTGATGAATGAATGAATGATTGATTGAATATTTAGAGAAAATGTCCTTACTCCCTTAATTTTTAATATAATTTTCGTTCAAATAACCCCGTTTGGCATCTGCCACATTGGCATTGTTTTTCCTCTGCATTGTTATCACCTTACATAACACTTTATGTGACGTTTATATTTAGGTTAAGAGAGTGATGTAATTAATGAGCGTAACAAATAATATTATTTTAATCAAACAAATCGTGTGAAATGTAATTAATGTGCTTAACACATAATGTAGCTTTAGTCAGGCAAACTGTGTGGTATGTAATGAATTAGAGTAGTAATGTAACTTTAGTAACTGTATATTTATACTGGACGATCACATGATCGACATTCCAGATTGTTTGTCATGAGGTGCATGCTGGGAAAACTGAGCACTCTGTTGGAAGAATTTTAGTCTCATCGAAGCGTTTCTGTTGCTCCTACTATTAAAGAAGCGAACGTCCCTCTTGGATCTGCCCAGCTGTTGTGGAAGGTCGTTGTGGCCTCTTTGTGAACTACCCATACGAACTAATTGGTGCTGCAGTTGATTCAGCCTGTGGTCCAGGATTTTCTCGTATCGCGGAAAGTGTCCCGGGTTGGATGGACGGTGGTTCCAGTTTCGAGGCCATACCATCTGAGCATAGAGACAAAATATTCATCATCATCATCATCATCATCATCATCATCATCATCATCATCATCATCATCATCATCATCATCATCATCATCATCAATATCATCATCATCATCATCATCATCATCATCATCATTATCATCATCATCAATATCATCATCATCATTATCATCATCATCATTATCATCATCATCATTATCATCATCATCATTATCATCAATATCATCATCATCATCATCATTATCATCATCATCATTATTGTCGTAAATTTATTTTGAGAGAAAAGAGTCGTAGAAATAGTGGTCCGGTTTAGAGTGGAAAATGATGATGGAAAGCTCAGTGATAGAAAATGTAGAGATTTAATAGTTACTTCACAGCGTGCTGGAGGAGAGTAAAGACAGACTTATTTACGACAAATCGTGTCTCTCAATCTTCTCTTTCACTCTCCTGGTCAAACAATTATTTGCCAGTTTTCCAGACTCGCATCTGCGCGCACACCGATTCGGTGTTTTCAAACACACACACGACGTTGATACAAACTATATTAAACGAATAAGGGGAAAAGTTGGGCTTTGGGTATATCCAACACGCAGAACTAAATGAGTTTATGTGATTTTATTCACTTTAAACATCAATCACTAAAAATATCAGATATTACATAAATTATCATAAGTACACAAAATGCAAATAACAAGTTTGGGAGGGGGTGAAGAAGATTGGTATCGACTAAGCCCTTCCCGCTCATTAGACAAAGACAAACCCAGTCCAGAGATAGATAATATCAGGAACACGGGTACGTTAACCTAACAGTAAAGTTAATTACTCTGAAAGAGGTGTTACCAAGTTTGGTATAAGTGATAGAAAAAAAAACCTGTTCTTCCCAGCTGTTCTTCCCTTTACTAAGCAAATGGAAAGGAGGTGGTTTTAAACAGAGTTAACAAATTATCAACTGTCCCACTTAAAGGAACAATGTAGGGTATACAGAAAAGATATATGTTACCAGGTAAGCAAGTTAACAAAATGGTCACACAAAAGAATTAATTTCCTGTCATTCATACACGCGCTAGCAAAGGCCTTCACTCATCTTGCTCTCACTTACCGATTGTGAAAAAATCTTGCACTCCATAGAATAACACAACAGCAGTTACACCTCAACTAAATGTATGAGTGTTTGTTCAAGTTCTAGCCCCAGATTATCGGGTAGGCGGTCAGCACATGAAAGGATCCCGTAATCGCTGGAAAATGAATCTGTAGTTGTGTCTCTTTTCTTAATAACAGTTTCTATGGGAGGGCACGGTCTCTGATACCGGGGTGAGGATGGTGTGGTCTATTTGACTATGCCGCGGATAATAAAATTCTTACGCGTGCTGGTACACTTTATCCGTGAGGTATGGTTTAAGTCCAGTGAGAAAACTAGTCACATCACTGTTCAGGAAATTATGAATTATCTCTCTGTGTCAGTAAACTAACAAAGCTCGGGCCAGTGTTCTTCTTCCCGTTACGACTTAAGTTGTTTGATGGTGCGTTAAATTTGTCTTTGGGTGTGCTTTCTTTGCTATAAGTTAGATAGCGGAATTCCAAACATAGAATCGCCTCAAAGATTAAAAATTTACACAGTCTCAACAAGTTCTGCGTCAGGGGAACTCTACACACTGTTTATGCTTTGCTTTGCTTAGATTGATTTCTTTATTGCTTTCTTAATGCTGGGATCGCACAGGTTACGATCACTCTGTATGAAAGAAAAAAAAGCATGTAATATACCGAAAACAAAAAACCTTCTAAAGCGCGATGAATTTCCCGTTAAGCCTATAATACACTCGAGTATTTAATTATGTATTTAATAAACACTGCGCGAATTCTAGTGGTTAAAAACCCACATCTATAAAACTAGGTCTTAACTGAATTTATTAATTATAAATTCCTTCGCGACTTTAAAAGTTAATTTAAGCATCTATTATCTTTTGAAATAATATAATAGATAGATCATTATATTTAAAACTGGAACTCTTGAGATGGTTTAATTAAATAGATTTAAATTAACACAGAATCCCTTTAAATAGAATGACTGAGCTAGACCACTGATTACTTTACACAATATATATTTTACCGCTTTGCACAGAATTAGAAATCACTGCAAATATATATAAAATCCAGGGGAAAATCTATAACAAGATTTCAATAAAGCTAGTGCTTCTGTAAAGGTCTGGCCAGCGAGTGATAACGTGTCTAGTTCTACATGGTCTATTTAGCTAAAATGAAATGTAAGTTGAGTGGGACATGATAAACTTGACAACTTATTTGATCTCACGAACTTTTGGGGATCTGACCGCCAAATCAAGAGACGAAGCCGCCCCCTGGTCTTCGTATCCGCTCGCTGCTGCCCGTTTCGCTTTCCCCCGTTCGCTCGGTTCCTCGATTGACACCGAGACGCGAAATTAGCGGCAAGCAACTGCGTCTCGTATCAGGGAAAACTACTGTCTTTGATAGCGCCGATAGTCTCCCCTAAGATCCCTCGGTCTGTCTCTTTGATCTCGTCGCTGTATCCTACATGAGTCCCGGTGGAATGCGTTCTGGCAAACGAAAAGTTACAACAAATGTTCAGGGGTTCTAATGTTATGAAAAGCTAAAGGTCCCTTTAAATCATCCATCATATCAGGGAAAATTCACTAGTCAAACTAGACGTACGTCACAATCGTCCCCACTTTTAGACATGAAACCATTTTTCATGTTTTCATTTTTGACAATGGAGGTGACCTGATTGGTGATTTTAGGATGAGTGGTATCTTCAGTTTGCTCTTCTTCCTCTGTAGACCAGTTTCTACTCAGAAAATCAGCCCCGACATTCTGTCTTCCCGGAATATATTCCACTTTGAAAGAATAGACGCTTAGAAGGAGGGCCCAACGCATGATCCTAGCGTTAAATTCTTTATTGGCACCAAGAAATGCTAACGGAGCGTGGTCTGTTTGCACCGTGAACGATGTACCATAAAGAAACTCATGATGGCGTCTGATACCGTCAATCAGAGCAAGACATTCCCTTTCAACTACGCTGTAGTTCCGTTCCGCTTTATTTAATTTCCGACTGCCATAGGCAACTGGAAATAGCATGTTCAGGTCACTGTCATCGGCTTGAAGCAGTGTTGACCCGATGCCCTGACCTGACGCGTCGACTCTCAGTACAAAAGGTTTCTTGAGGTCAGGCAACCTCAAAATGGGGTATGCAGACAACTGTCCTTTCAAAGTGCTATACGCGTGTTCGCACTTTTGATCCCATATGACCTTATCAGGACAACCTTTCTTTGTGAGGTCAGTCAGAGGTGCCGTCAGTCCGTTGAAGTTCTGGATGTACTTCTGATAGTATGCACATAGCGATATGAAGGAACGTACGTCTTTCTTCGTTCGGGGTCTTTTTGCTGCCACTATTTTCTCCACGTTCTTCTTAATAGGCCAACTGCATCCGTGAGAAATAGTGTGCCCCAGGAAGTCTAACTGTTCAAACCCGATGAGACATTTGCTAGGTCTGGCTGTGAGACCCGTTTCCTGTAGTCTCCTGAGGAGCATAGCAACCGTAGCAATATGTTCTTCATAGGTTTCCGATGCAATTAAGATGTCATCCATGAAATTATGGATATGGGGACTTTGCAAAGGTTCTAGAAGCTTCCTCATCATCCTGGTGAACACTCCTGGTGCGTTATGCAAACCGAACGGCATCACGTTAAATGTGTAATGTCCTTCACTAGTGCTGAAAGCTAACAAAGGTTTAATTTCCTCCTTGACTGGTATTTGATAATAACCTTTACTGAGGTCAATCTTGGAGAAGATCTTAGCTTTGCTGAGCTTGGTGAACAACTCAGAAACAGTTTGGAGAGGTTCGGGCTGGAATTCCGTTACAGCGTTTAGCAACCTGTAATCAATGCACAGCCGAACTTCCTTATTGGGCTTCTGCAACAGCACTACGCTCGAGCTGTAAGGAGATGTAGACTCACTGATAATTCCTGCCTGACACAGCTTGTCTATTTCTCCGCGAAGTGCATCAGCTTTAGCGTACGGGATGGGGTAAACTCTGGTTTGAACAGGGGTCTCGTTTGTTAATTTCATATCAAATTCAATGAGATTTGTTCGACCAGGTACATCCGTTAAAACTGCACTGTACTGTTTTAGTAGAGCCCTAGTTTCTGTTTGTTGTTCTGGTGAGAGATTGTCGCCGAACTTGACATCTTTAAAGGATTCTGTGGGTTGCAGTGGATACTCCATGCAACCATCATCATCTTCCTCGTCTTCCGTTGCTATGGCGACAGCCAGGAGATGCTCGGAGGATGGCACCGGTCTTTCCAAATATTTCTTTAGCAGATTTACGTGGAAGACCTTCTCCTTTCCTTTGATGGAGATCTTGTAGTTGGTACGTGAGATCTTTTTAAGGACGGTAAACGGTCCTTGCCATCCGATGCGAAGTTTATTGCTTCCGGTTGGAAGTAGCAATAGGACTTTCTCCCCTGGTTGTAGTTCTCTCTCTTTTGCAGCTTTGTTGTATCTTTTAGTAATTTTAGCGCGGGCTTTCTTAAGGTTGGTAGTAGCTAGATCCCATCCTAGCTTTAGCCTTTCCTTAAGCTCAGATACATACTTGCTTGCAGAGACGACTGTCTCGTCAGCCTTCTGGTCTGTCAGGGACCGAAGTAAGGCTTCTAGTGGCCCCTTAATAGGTCTGCCAAATAAAAGTGTAGCTGGCGCAAAACCCGTAGACGCTTGGGGTACCTCTCGGTAGGCGAATAAGGCAGCCGATATATATTGGTCCCAGTCTTCCGGTTTCTCCTGACCCAGCTTACGTAACATCATGGTGAGGGTACCGTTAAAACGCTCCACGAGCCCATTTCCGGCCGGATGGTAGGGACTTGTGTGGATATGTTTGGCCCTCAAGATCTTAAAGATCTCCTCCATTAACAGGCTACGGAATTGGGATCCATTGTCCGTCAAAACTTGTTGAGGGAATCCCAACCGTGCAAAAATTTGCACAAGGGCTTCTGCGACATGCTTGGAATTAGTGCATGGTAGCGGTACGGCTTCGGCCCACATAGTGCAAGTGTCAACTAAAGTCAGGATGAACCTGTTCCTTCTTTTGGTCTTTTCCAGAGGACCAATAATGTCGACAGCAACCCGTTCAAATGGAGTCCCTACTATTGGCATTTGCCCCATAGGTACTGGGGGTGTCAAGTGCTTGGGTGCTACCCGTTGGCACTGGGCGCAGGATTTCACGTACCTGACAATGTCAGAGTTCATTCCTGGCCACCAATAGTGGTTTTTTATTCGCTGAGTAGTGGCGTTTTGTCCCATGTGTCCGCTAAAGGGAAGAGAGTGCCCCATTTCTAAGATCTGGTTTCTGTACTGCGTCGGTACTAGGAGCTGGTTATTCCCCGTGTCCGGGTTGCCCGTTCTACGATACAATACACCATCCTTAGAAAAGATGTCTCCGTTGTGTCTGGGGTCCTTAGCCATGGGCAGTTTTTTAAAGCAGGGCGCCAGAGTAGGGTCCTTTTGTTGCGCCTCCTTCAGTTCGTTCGGCAACAAGTTTGGCGCAGGCTCCCTCTCCTTCTTGGCTTGCCCTCTTGTGGTTACCGCTGCCACAATCGGCTCCTTAGGTCTCCCAATGAACACATATCTACATCCCAGGATAACTGGGTAGATCGGATCATCCATTATGGCCGCTTTAATAACTCCTCTGACAAAGTCAGAGTGTATTTCTACCAGTGCGATAGGAAGCGTCCTGGGTGCATCACTCCTGAAAACTCCACTAAGTTTGACGGTTTCCTCTGTCTCCTGACCGGGTTTGACTAGGTGCCTAGCGACAATACAATCAAAACTTAATCCAGTGTCAAAAAGACAAGTAGTGGAGGTACCGTTCAAAATTACAGTTCCTCGAGTTGAGGGTCGGTCCCCCTCAGGTTGAGAATCACTGACATTGACTCTACCTTTCGAGGCTGTATGCAAACATCCAATGCGGTTTGCACCGGTTTGTTTGCCCTGATCAGACGTTCCTGGTGTAGGGGTCTTCCCTTTTCCTTGACCTTGGTGGCCGCGCTGCCACGTAGGCTTGTTGGGTTGATCAGAATTTTTGTTGGGGGGGTATCGGGTTTTGTAGAATTTCGATTTTTCCTGGGGAGGTTTCTGGGTATTGTTATCTCGTTGGTTATAATGTTGAGAGGAAGTGGAAGAATAGGATGCCTGTTCTAGATTCTGTTTTCGAGATGGCTCATCGGTGGGTTTACGTTTAGTGCTGGGAAGTTCGGCCATTGCATTGCTATAGCGTTCGGCTTTATTGAGTATGTCTTCAAGCCTGACTGCCCCTTGTTCCGCCAAAAATCTACGTGTTTCATTCGACAAAGTGGATTTTATCTGCTCCACAAGAACAAGTTCGATGAGTCCCTCATATGAAAGAGGTAGGTCAGATAATTCAATGCACTTTGTCAGATAACCCGTGAGACGTGAAGAGAACTGGGGAAATGTTTCCGTGCTCTCTTTTCGGCTGTTTCTGAACAACTGCAGAAACTTTCGGGCAGTCATCTCAAACTGCTGTAGTAAGGCCTTTTTCAACATGTTGTAATCATGTTGATTCGGTCCCAGCTTTGTGTACACGTCATAAGCATTGCCTTTCAGTGACGTTGAAAGTTTGAGCGCCCAGCGGGTACTCTCTAACCCATAAAGATTCGCGAGTCTCTCGAATTTTTCTAGGTAGCTGTCAATTTTTTCGTTAGGGCTAGGAAAAGATTCTAAAGAAAACGACATAGCAGTTAATTGGGCAGATTGAGTACTGGAGAGGTCCATTGATTGAGACTGGGGCGAAGACGGCTCTCCGTTAGTCGAAGTAGAGGTGCCCCGACTCTCTAGAGCCTTAAGCGCCAGTTGATGCTGTCTTTCCTTGTCTCTCTCTCTCTCTCTCTGCGAGTTTCCATCTCTGCTTCAATTTTCTTCTGTTCCAAAAGACGTTCTTCCGGTTCTTTCTTATCTGCCCTCTCCTGGGCTTCTCTCCTCTCTGTTCTTTCTTTCTCTTCCTTCCTCTCAGCTTCTGCTCTCTGTTGCTCCGCCTTCCTCTCAGCTTCGGCTCTCTGTTGCTCCGCGTCATATATTTCCAATTCCTGGTTAATAAACGCGTTTGCAGCTTCTGCATCTAATCCTGCCTCTTTCGCTTCCAGCCTCAAGATGGACCTCATCTTTATCCTCTCTGCCATTGTTAAAGAATAAGATGACGTATGCCTAGAGAACTAGTAAGAAGAAACGCGAAAGGGAGGAACTCTGAACCGCTACGAGAAAAAAACACAAGTACAACTTTACCTGTGTTACCTCCTACCTGTACTGTGCAAACTTATCGCTGCTATTATCTGGCAATTAAGGCTCTAAACGCAAGCGACTATGCCACTAAATGGTAAGTTACACTGGAAAAGAATCTACTTTTACTAACAGTAGAGAAAAATTTTCCCCTAAATTTTAAATCTCTGACAACAAACTCCGTCCCTAAAGTCAATTATTGAGATGAGACGTTGTTAACTTAATTTTTAAAAATCAGAACAATCCGTCTTTAGCTAAGCTCAACTCTTCTTAACTTCAAAAACCTTAGTGACTGTAAAACAATCACGCAATCCCAGCAACTTTTATAAAGAAAGAAATATAATTATCTCCGCCAGAGGATAATAAAATAGCAAATATATTTGTTTATCTGTACTTTCTACTGCTGTGGAGAGAAAACAACCTGTAAATATGCTGTGTGGACAACCCAAATACTTAAAGAACGTTTGTCTAGGGGTGTAATTATTTATTTATTTCCCTAATTCACAAGACAAATCATTCACACTCTACCTAGTTAGACCCAAACTAAATCAGACTCAAAATATCTTTAACCCGGCTATGCGATTGCCTCAAATGTAGCTCAAGATCCCAGAACCAGCCCACAAATATGTGTGCATTAAATGTATCTCAAAATTATCCCAGACGAGCCGGCCAAATATTGTCGTAAATTTATTTTGAGAGAAAAGAGTCGTAGAAATAGTGGTCAGGTTTAGAGTGGAAAATGATGATGGAAAGCTCAGTGATAGAAAATGTAGAGATTTAATAGTTACTTCACAGCGTGCTGGAGGAGAGTAAAGACAGACTTATTTACGACAAATCGTGTCTCTCAATCTTCTCTTTCACTCTCCTGGTCAAACAATTATTTGCCAGTTTTCCAGACTCGCATCTGCGCGCACACCGATTCGGTGTTTTCAAACACACACACGACGTTGATACAAACTATATTAAACGAATAAGGGGAAAAGTTGGGCTTTGGGTATATCCAACACGCAGAACTAAATGAGTTTATGTGATTTTATTCACTTTAAACATCAATCACTAAAAATATCAGATATTACATAAATTATCATAAGTACACAAAATGCAAATAACAAGTTTGGGAGGGGGTGAAGAAGATTGGTATCGACTAAGCCCTTCCCGCTCATTAGACAAAGACAAACCCAGTCCAGAGATAGATAATATCAGGAACACGGGTACGTTAACCTAACAGTAAAGTTAATTACTCTGAAAGAGGTGTTACCAAGTTTGGTATAAGTGATAGAAAAAAAAAACCTGTTCTTCCCAGCTGTTCTTCCCTTTACTAAGCAAATGGAAAGGAGGTGGTTTTAAACACAGTTAACAAATTATCAACTGTCCCACTTAAAGGAACAATGTAGGGTATACAGAAAAGATATATGTTACCAGGTAAGCAAGTTAACAAAATGGTCACACAAAAGAATTAATTTCCTGTCATTCATACACGCGCTAGCAAAGGCCTTCACTCATCTTGCTCTCACTTACCGATTGTGAAAAAATCTTGCACTCCATAGAATAACACAACAGCAGTTACACCTCAACTAAATGTATGAGTGTTTGTTCAAGTTCTAGCCCCAGATTATCGGGTAGGCGGTCAGCACATAAAAGGGTCCCGTAATCGCTGGAAAATGAATCTGTAGTTGTGTCTCTTTTCTTAATAACAGTTTCTATGGGAGGGCACGGTCTCTGATACCGGGGTGAGGATGGTGTGGTCTATTTGACTATGCCGCGGATAATAAAATTCTTACGCGTGCTGGTACACTTTATCCGTGAGGTATGGTTTAAGTCCAGTGAGAAAACTAGTCACATCACTGTTCAGGAAATTATGAATTATCTCTCTGTGTCAGTAAACTAACAAAGCTCGGGCCAGTGTTCTTCTTCCCGTTACGACTTAAGTTGTTTGATGGTGCGTTAAATTTGTCTTTGGGTGTGCTTTCTTTGCTATAAGTTAGATAGCGGAATTCCAAACATAGAATCGCCTCAAAGATTAAAAATTTACACAGTCTCAACAAGTTCTGCGTCAGGGGAACTCTACACACTGTTTATGCTTTGCTTTGCTTAGATTGATTTCTTTATTGCTTTCTTAATGCTGGGATCGCACAGGTTACGATCACTCTGTATGAAAGAAAAAAAAGCATGTAATATACCGAAAACAAAAAAACCTTCTAAAGCGCGATGAATTTCCCGTTAAGCCTATAATACACTCGAGTATTTAATTATGTATTTAATAAACACTGCGCGAATTCTAGTGGTTAAAAACCCACATCTATAAAACTAGGTCTTAACTGAATTTATTAATTATAAATTCCTTCGCGACTTTAAAAGTTAATTTAAGCATCTATTATCTTTTGAAATAATATAATAGATAGATCATTATATTTAAAACTGGAACTCTTGAGATGGTTTAATTAAATAGATTTAAATTAACACAGAATCCCTTTAAATAGAATGACTGAGCTAGACCACTGATCACTTTACACAATATATATTTTACCGCTTTGCACAGAATTAGAAATCACTGCAAATATATATAAAATCCAGGGGAAAATCTATAACAAGATTTCAATAAAGCTAGTGCTTCTGTAAAGGTCTGGCCAGCGAGTGATAACGTGTCTAGTTCTACATGGTCTATTTAGCTAAAATGAAATGTAAGTTGAGTGGGACATGATAAACTCGACAACTTATTTGATCTCACGAACTTTTGGGGATCTGACCGCCAAATCAAGAGACGAAGCCGCCCCCTGGTCTTCGTATCCGCTCGCTGCTGCCCGTTTCGCTTTCCCCCGTTCGCTCGGTTCCTCGATTGACACCGAGACGCGAAATTAGCGGCAAGCAACTGCGTCTCGTATCAGGGAAAACTACTGTCTTTGATAGCGCCGATAGTCTCCCCTAAGATCCCTCGGTCTGTCTCTTTGATCTCGTCGCTGTATCCTACATGAGTCCCGGTGGAATGCGTTCTGGCAAACGAAAAGTTACAACAAATGTTCAGGGGTTCTAATGTTATGAAAAGCTAAAGGTCCCTTTAAATCATCCATCATATCATGGAAAATTCACTAGTCAAACTAGACGTACGTCACAATTATCAATATCATCATCATCATCATCATCATTATCATCATCATCATTATCATCATTATCATCATCATTATCATCATCATCATTATCATCATCATTATCATCATTATTATCATCATCATCATTTTCATCATCATTATCATCATCATCATCATCATCATCATCATTATCATCATCATCATTATCATCATCATCATTATCATCATCATCATTATCATCAATATCATCATCGTCATCATTATCATCATTATCATTATCAATATCGTCATCATCATCATCATCATCATCACCATCATCATTATCATCATCATCATTATCATCATTATCATCATTATCATAATCATCATTATCATCATCATTATTATCATCATTATCATAATCATCATCATCATTATCAATATCATCATCATCAATCATCATCATTATCAATATCATCATCATCATCATCATCATCAATATCATCATCATCATTATCATCATCATCATTATCATCATTATCATCATCATCATTATCATCATCATTATCATCATCATCATTATCATCATCATCATTATCATCATCATCATTATCATCATCATCATAATCATCATTATCAATAGCATCATCATCAATCATCATCATTATCAATATCATCATCATCATCATCATCATCATCATCATCATGATCATCATCATCAATATCATCATCATCAATGTTTTACTTTGTGCTCCTTGCGGCGCATGGAACCACCACTGTAGCGTGTCCTCTTACAGCAAGCCTACACCAAACATTCACATTCTCTTACAGCGGTTGTTTCTGTGACAATTTGTTTTACATAATGAGATTGCCAGCCTCGTGCACAACCTTATATTAGCCCCGCCTTGTACGACATGCCTGAGCCTGCAGTATTCTTTCTTTCACAAAACATTACTAGCATTAAAATTATATCGCATTCAGTTTTGACATTTTCTCTTCGTATTTTTTGGTATGTCATTTTCTTGAGCTATCTTTCTGTCTACTTTTATTTGTTTCGGCTTGTATATCTTCCAAACTCACTGTCTACCATTATAATGTCATATCCGCTTGTTGGCGATTCCTGTTTTTTGTAACGTCCCTTGATATCAAGGTGTTATTCTGCCTATTTTTCTTATTTGTTTTCATAAATGTGTATCTAGATACATTCAGAACTTTGAAACATCATTTATGAAAGTAAAGAACTTGTAAATACATGCAGATACCACAACATGACCTTGAGCTGAAGGGCGAGAGCCCAAATGTCGCTGGATCTATAATAACATCAATAATAGCAACAATGAAAGTAAAGAAGTTAAATAAAAACATAATTTCTCGATCAGGTAATTTTTGCGGCAATCGTGTAAATTAATAATATCTTACAAGTGGTCTTATTATCATTAATAACTGCACCACCACGCAGTAGCCTGTAGCCATTGCCATCAACAACAATCAGCCGAAATACCTGGTTTGAGTACGCTGATCGTTCACTGCCGGGTACTGAAAACACTCCATCATCATCAGAGTTTTCTTCGAGATCTGAGGGGAAGTCGATACCAGCTTCGCCATCCGAGTTTCGGTAGTCTTTGACAGGTTCAAGGTTTTGATGCTTGTGAATCTCTTGTACAACAAACCTTGACAAAAACAGAGAGGATTGTGTGACATTTCTGTATCACTTATACCACAAACCTTGACAATAAAGATAGGATTTTGTAACATTTCTGCATTACTTATACAACACACCTTAACAATAAACAGAGACGTATGTTTTTAATCACGTGTATAACAAACCTTGATAATACAGACAGGATATTTTAGCAATTATTTTCACTTTTGCAACAAATCTCGGGAATAAGCAAGCTACCACCGGATACACGTGACACGTTCTTGGAGAGCCAGCACTGAGTGAGTCGTAAAAATTTGTAGATGGTTGAGACCCGAGCAAATAACGTCACAAATTATATTATTCTTTATATGAAGTTTAAAAATTAATTTTAACATTTTTTGTTTACTAAAAGTAATTATTTGCTATGTTGTATAGACTTTTTAATACATATTTGCCGTATACTGATTATTGCAGTTGAGCCCATTACATAAAGAACGCACTAAAAGTTGTGTCATGGATCAGCTTACTTTGTAATTACGCCACTAGCAGATTGTATGACACTTCTTGATCTTTTATGCAGCATTGTTAAGGAATAATACAAGAACTGTATGACAGTTTATATCTCTAACAATGACACGCCTGGAAAATATAGGAAGTATATAGTTGTTCATATATACAAGTCTGAAGAATAATGGGGGAAAGGGAGGGGAGGGGGTGGGGGGGGGGGGGCGCTTCAAGGAAATTTTCAGTTTTTTTGCAAAGTTTAGCATGGGGATAATGAAGACATTGCATTAGATTTCCAGATCCCATGCACGTTGAAGATGGGATATTTTGAGGTTACATAAGATTCATTACATATACTTGTGACAGATTATGTAAATATAGATTACATATATATATCAGCACAGTCTTGCTTCTACTCAAATCCCACCTTGCTTACTTATTTGCTATACACGTTTTGCTAACGCAGAACCCCTGGTTGTTCGATGTTTGTTGCATTCACAGTTTTGCCACGCCTTATTTTTTTTTTCTTTTCTCTGATGGCTCATAGATGCTAGGAATGTTTACTATGATGCACGTAGCGAGAGAAAAGGGGGAGATAAGCTTAACGAAGAAAATCAAGGGCAATAAGGAAAGACGTACTTTGATAGTTACCTTTCTCAGGGGGAGACAATCTGAAAGAAAGGGAGATAATTTACAATTTACCCCCCCCCTCCCCCTTCCCCCTTGTCCGTTCGTTCGTGAAAACGCAATTAAGCTACGGATCGACGAGATCTAAGAGACGATTTGCCCGTGGGACCACGTCTACTCGGCGGCGATTGTGTCAAAATTACCTTTCATACAGAATTTGAACGAAGAATTCCCCAAGGGTGTTATATATCGCAAGAGCGAGCGAAGTTCTGCAAATTTAATATATATATAGTCCAGCTTTCAACCTCAATTTATCCAGTACCCACAAATTTTTCAGACATCTAGCTGCGATTTCTAAATCCTTTTTACTATTTGGAGTTACTAAGTTTTCGTTGGAGTTGTTTTAATTCTTGTGTTGCGGTAAATATTATACTAGAATTTTGAGTGATTTAATTGTTAAGTCCGGCATTATATTTCACTAAGATTTTCTGTGAAGAGGGATTTAATTTTTAAAGCCCGTCATAACATTTTACTAGGATTTCTGTGCTAATTGACTAGAGATTTAAAATAACATATAGCTAATGTTTAATTTAACTAATTGCTAGTAGCCAGTAAGAGATAATTTTAAATCGTCTAGTAAATGCACTATTCATTATGAGTACTGACGAAAATATATTTATTTCTAATTCATTATAAGTAATTTTGTAAACGACTAGCTCTTATTTCACGGGTTTTTGTTAAAAGACAAAAAAAATGATATATATATACTTGTGGTTTATAATTAAAATTAATAGCCGAAGTGGATAATAATGCATTATACTTTTACGCGGGTTAGGATAGGAATGTGAATATTATATTGTGGTTAAGTATTATGTATTTTCTCTTCCTATATCTAGTACTGGGTCACATACACAAAACCTACCAGTCAGCCCGTTGTGGCGAAATTTCCAACAATTAACATTTCCCGACTACCAACCACTTGTGGTGTAACAAGGATTTCTATCCCGAGAGATTTACCCCTCTGACATTCTCTCCAAGTATCAATTTTACTAGCTACTGACTCTGTGAACATTAAAGCTCTTAAGTATTTTCCAACCTGGACTAATTGATGTGACATAAACAGAATCCTGAAGAAGAAATATCAAAGCAAGCGTTTCCCAAAAAAAAGATTAATCAGTCTTGGAGAAACCGTGGATCTGTGGTTTTTTTTTTTTTTCATGGAGATGTTCCAGATGTTGTGAAAGCACGTATGAGGTAAGAGTGAAAATGTGGCCACTGTCTGTCTGAAGCGAGAGAAAGAAGAGATGAATAATTCTTTCACTGTATAATCCATGCACTCACTTTGTTTATTTCTTATGATATTTTGCTAATACTGTTCATCTCAGAATAGATTAACGTAGAAACTCTGTTCTTTACAGTATAGTAAAATCCTAGACCCTAGTGCTATTATTTTGACCTTTTGGGGGTTAATTAACTTCTTCTTGTGGGATTTTGTCTCTACAGAGGGAATTACACTTAGTGGGTCTATTTCTTTATTTAAGTCTGTAACCTATGATTTTTGTATTTTTGATATTTTATAATAACTGTACTGTTGTGAAGTTCTTTTATGATAAATAAACATTAACATAAAACTTATTACCAGTGTCGGTCAGTGTGTGTGTGTGTATGTGAGTGGTGGATGGATATATATATATATATATATATATATATATATATATATATATATATATATATATATATATATATATATATATATATATATATATATATTAATATAGAAAGGGAACTGTCTGAACAACAACTTTTAGTCGTAACCAATAGGCTGGACTAAAGTAGCTTCTCAAATCCAGGGACAGACTCTACCCTTCACCAACTCACTAGTGAAAATCTATCTGTTTACCTTATCTCGCACTGAGTCATCACATTTGTCAGTTCTATTCAGACGGGACCTAACATTGTTCTTAATCACCTATCGGAAATTTACTACAATACTCTATACATCTAAGATGGGAAATAATTAGGAAACTGCAAGAGATTTTCAGAAAGATGGGACATAATTAAGAAACTGCAAGAGATTTTCAAAACTTTTGTACCGGTACCAAAAATCTGGGAAATATTGAGGTGCTATGAGATTTCAAGATATCCTATCCATCGAGCTGGAAAATAAAGAGGAGCTTGCAGAAATCCAGATCTCTTGTACCATCAAATTGGGAAATCCTGAAGTTACATGAGATTTAAAGATACCCTATACATCTTGGCCTGGAAGTAATAAGATGTTTCTATGACATCAATAGCGCACTTAGAACACAAATTTTAAAACATCTTAATGAAAAATACTTTCGTACATAACAAGACTCGTGAAATTAAAGAATGATCCCGTGTGCCGACTGACGCGGTAAAACAAAACCTGAAGGAACTCCTCTGAGTATTTGTTTTCCCTTATGACGTTTTTATAAGTGTTTTAGTACTTTTAAAGGCAAGATTTAGACTCCTAATATTACAAGGACTAAGGTCCTCTTGATAATCGTCTGCAAGGCTATTGGCTTATTGGGAAAATCAAAAATAATATGTCATGTTCATAATGGTAATGGTTGTCTTCTATCCATACCTTGCAAAGTCATCATCTGAGTGGGCCCCACTGAACCAGTCGATTCGTGTGCTGGACATAAGATGTAAGAATGTACCCCATCTGTGCATAATCATACCTAAAAACTGAAACGGAAGAGTGGGCTTTAGTGTGTCGCGGAGAAAAGATAACAAGGATGACGCCCCTGTTTGTTTCGGGTGCCTTCGTTCAAACAATTCAAGAATCGAATGAATGATTACTATGGCTGACATGCAAACAGAAAATAATTAGACTATGGAAAGGAAAACATTGAGAACAGATGAGACATATAATTATACAATGGGAGAATGAGATATGCTTACAAAATGACAATGTAAAGTGGTGGATAAATTCACATAATAATGCCAGCACACAATTGAACATAAAAAGCGGCACACCTGTTGGTGATGGCAAAGACAGGCAAACAGAGGTTCTAAAATGTCACTAAAAATTTCATTATACCTGTACAGCCATGACCAAGCCAAAGATGGATAGGAAGACCAGGGACATTGGCTCATACTTCTGGATGATGTAATAATCTTTGAGTACTTCTTCCGAAGCTTGTAGCTGGAGTGAGATGACAGTCCACAAGAAGTTCAGCATAATGTAAATGAAAACAACATTGTTGCGTATGTCCAGCAAATCATTTGCAATCTTCTCTTTCTGTTCTTTGTTTTCTTGCAAGGGGTACAGATATTTCTTTATTAAAAACGTCCAAAAATCAGTTTCTGCGTCGTTGAGTCTTTCCACAGGCCCGTTGCCAACGTATTCCAGATTAAGCCAGTAGGGATTAGTGGGGTCAGGTTCGAATCCTGCCATTTCCTTTCTTGGCTTCTTTTTAATTTTCTCTTCTTTTTGCTGTTGATTTGTCTGTTGACTTTGCTCAACAGCATCGTTCTTTATTTCTTGCCCCTGCTGAATGTCATTTGTAAGACCCCAAACGTTTCTGATAAGGTCTCTCAACTCGTGCACAATATTCTGTAACCCAGCACTGGTAAAAATATTCCATGATTTTTTCTTTTTCTTCTTTTCTTCTTCTTGTAATTTCATGGCCTCTTCTTCTTCAGGTGTCATTTTCTTCGGCACCTCTCTTGTGCCCCAGGATACGTTATTAAGGTTGCACAAATAGAAGATAGTCAGCAGTATTCTATGAAGGTAAAAGGGAATGACGACGTAATTTCTAGTTTTATTTCATATGTATCCAATGAAATGTTGGCTTCTTTCTTCTTTATTGTTTGTTTGTTTTTATTTTTGTTTTTTAAATTTTTAAATATGCTGAATTTTGATTATGTTTGGATACTATAAATGTATGCTATTAATTTACCTTTCTAATACTTCACGCTCTTAAATAATACTTAAAGTACTTGTGGTAATTACTGGACACAGTATACAAAACTACTGTATCAGACTTAATGGTTTTATTATATTTGGGCATGCGCCCTAATATAACCGACAAGGTTGAACAAGACGTGCATCGCCAAAACGAGGCAACATTTTATTTTTTTTAAATAGACAAAACTAGAGAGAGAACGAACGAATGAACTTTATTTTCAAAGGGTTTAGAAGAGAGAGAGAGAGGGGGGGGGAGGGCAGAATGTACCCAATTCTTAACCCTTTGATATGAAAGCTCTGGCGTTCGTTCGTTCACACGTAATTACACGTATGTATTTCAGTGAAATAGTTACAGATTTTACCAGTGGTGTATCGCACGCTCTTTCGCAGATCAGTGAATGAGCTGTATACTTCTGAAGAATATTTCTAAGGTAAATGTGTAAGTCGTTTTAATCAATATTATCCACTTTTGAACTGATATTTGACACGACACTTATGAAAGCGGAATCGCACTTTCCAGGTAAGTTCTCACTCAATCATCTAACTTTCTATCACATGATTATACACCTCTATCATCATCATCTTTTTTTCCTTTCTTCGCCTTATGGAGCAAGGCGCTAACATTGTATCTGATCCATTAGCAGGAAGCCTGCACCAAACATTAACACGTTCGTGCATCGGGGGTTTCTGTAGCAATCTATTTTACATGAGGTTGACAGCCTCATGCACAACCTCATAGTAATTACGTGCTCCTGCGTCGGTTGCTTCTGTAGCAATCTATTTTACATAATGGGGCTGACAGCCTCATGTACAACCTCATTCATAGTAATTACGTGCTCCTGTGTCGGTTGCTTCTGTAGCAATCTATTTTACATAATGGGGTTGACAGCCTCATGTACAACCTCATTCATAGTAATTACGTGCTCCTGCGTCGGTTGCTTCTGTAGCAATCTATTTTACATAATGGGGTTGACAGCCTCATGTACAACCTCATTCATAGTAATTACGTGCTCTTGCGTCGGTTGCTTCTGTAGCAATCTATTTTACATAATGGGGTTGACAGCCTCATGTACAACCTCATTCATAGTAATTACGTGCTCCTGCGTCGGTTGCTTCTGTAGCAATCTATTTTACATAATGGGGTTGACAGCCTCATGTACAACCTCATTCATAGTAATTACGTGCTCCTGCGTCGGTTGCTTCTGTAGCAATCTATTTTACATAATGGGGTTGACAGCCTCATGCACAACCTCATTCATAGTAATTACGTGCTCCTGCGTCGGTTGCTTCTGTTGCAATCTATTTTACATAATGAGGTTGACAGCCTCATGTACAACCTCATTCATAGTAATTACGTGCTCCTGCGTCGGTTGCTTCTGTAGCAATCTATTTTACATAATGGGGTTGACAGCCTCATGTACAACCTCATTCATAGTAATTACGTGCTCCTGCGTCGGTTGCTTCTGTAGCAATCTATTTTACATAATGGGGTTGACAGCCTCATGTACAACCTCATTCATAGTAATTACGTGCTCCTGCGTCGGTTGCTTCTGTAGCAATCTATTTTACATAATGGGGTTGACAGCCTCATGCACAACCTCATTCATAGTAATTACGTGCTCCTGCGTCGGTTGCTTCTGTAGCAATCTATTTTACATAATGGGGTTGACAGCCTCATGTACAACCTCATTCATAGTAATTACGTGCTCCTGCGTCGGTTGCTTCTGTAGCAATCTATTTTACATAATGGGGTTGACAGCCTCATGCACAACCTCATTCATAGTAATTACGTGCTCCTGCGTCGGTTGCTTCTGTAGCAATCTATTTTACATAATGGGGTTGACAGCCTCATGCACAACCTCATTCAAAGTAATTACGTGCTCCTGCGTCGGTTGCTTCTGTAGCAATCTATTTTACATAATGGGGTTGACAGCCTCATGCACAACCTCATTCATAGTAATTACGTGCTCCTGCGTCGGTTGCTTCTGTAGCAATCTATTTTACATAATGGGGTTGACAGCCTCATGCACAACCTCATTCAAAGTAATTACGTGCTCATGCGTCGGTTGCTTCTGTAGCAATCTATTTTACATAATGGGGTTGACAGCCTCATGCACAACCTCATTCATAGTAATTACGTGCTCCTGCGTCGGTTGCTTCTGTAGCAATCTATTTTACATAATGGGGTTGACAGCCTCATGCACAACCTCATAGTAGTAGCGTTGTACGAAATGCCTGATGGTGCAGTAGTCATGTTCTATCTTCGGCTCTCCAGAGACCTCCCAGAATTATACAGGGCTTATATTTATTACATTTCTTTATTCAGTAAAATACACAGTAGTAAAAGTACGTGGCATATCAAATGTGAACGTACCCATACGTCCATTCACGGCTCCAGACATTCAGAACACAAATATTCACAATGCTTTCAAAGCACAAGTGACTTTGTCTCTTTTACAACAGAGACATGTTCCACTGATGATTACGAGGGGCGTTCGGAAAGTAATGCACCACATCGTTTTTCTCAGTTAATAATGAAGATAGAAGCATAAAATTTTGCACACTTCAAATATGGCATGTGCCAATTGTGTGCACCAAATTGCATTGCAACTGGCCAAATAATACGGCTGCCCTAAACCGTTGAAATTGAGCGTGTTAGCAACTTGCGTTATAAGCAGCGAATTGTGATAGAATTTCTCGTTGCAGATAAGGAAACTGTTGTGAACATTCACAAGCGTCTATGTGATGTGTATGGAAGTTTTGCAGTCGACAGGAGTACAGTCAGTCGCTGGGTTCAGAGAATCAAAGAATCAGGAAGTGGAGATACGGAGCTGCTTGATCGGCCGCGCTGTGGACGTCCTGCCACAGCCACCAACGCAGAAATGTTGAAATGCGCTGAGGGCATTATTCTTACTGATAGGCGAATCACTACTCAACAATTGGCCTTACAGCTGTCAGTCAGCATTGGTAGTGCAAATGCAGTTATAAAAACTCTCGGATTTTCTAAGGTTTGCGCAAGATGGGTTCCTCGAAGCCTCACAAATGACCACCGATTGCAAAGGAAAGCAATTTCTTCTGAATTGTTGGATCGTTTCAATGCTGATGGAGAGAACTTTTTGGCTAAGATCGTTACATGTGACGAAACCTGGGCACATCATTTTGAACCTGAGACAAAAAGACAGTCAATAGAGTGGCATCATCCGCAATCACCACGAATAAAGAAATTCATGACAATTCCTTCAGCTGGAAAGGTCATGATCACTGTCTTTTGGGACATTGAAGGTGTGATTCTTGTGGACGTTATGCCAAGAGGAGAGACAATCAATTCGCAAGCTTACATTAAGACATTGAAAAAACTCAATCAACGTTTTCGCAGAGTTCGGCCGCACAAGAATCCAGCAGACCTGCTTCTCCTTCACGACAATGCGCGACCTCTCACAAGTCTGGCAACACGGGAAGCAATCACCAAATTGGGTTGGACTGTACTACCCCATCCACCCTATAGTCTCGATTTGGCACCCTCTGATTTTCATCTATTTGGTCCACTTAAAGATGCACTCCGTGGGACAAGGTTTGAAGATGATGAAGGAGTGATTCATGCAGCGAAGAAATGGCTACATGATCAAGACAAAATCTGGTACTGGCTAGGAATACATGCACTTGTTTCGCGCTGGCATAAAGCCGTATAAGTTGATGGGGATTATGTTGAATAATACCGATGTTTACATGACATATCCATGTATATTGTGTATAAATTTCACGCTTTTTGAATAAACAGCTCATGAGAAAAACGATGTGGTGCATTACTTTCTGAACGCCCCTCGTACATTTAAATACATATACACACTAAAGTAACACATGAAAGATGTAATTCAGAAATAAAAATTAAAAAACAGAAATGAACAAACGAAAACCAAGATTACAGAAAATAAAAAACGTTCTATGCGGCATTTATTTTCACTGGAAGAAAGAAAGTTCTTCAGTATTACGTAGCACCGTTCCAATCATGCGTAAGCGAATAATGGACAATCAGTACACAGACAAGATCATCTTTGGAAGGCATATACACAGAAGGACTCACAAAAGAATGTGAAGAACAAAAGGAACAGCTAAAACAGAGTTTACATCCTAGGTAATATCATCCAGAAAGAGACCAATGTGCAGTATAACTTATTGTACAAGATCACAATGTACAGTATAACTTATTGTACAAGATCACAATGTGCAGTATAACTTATTGTACAAGATCACAATGTGCAGTATAACTTATTGTACAAGATCACAAGAAATCAGTCGTTTTGATTCTTTTTTTTTTTAATTGTTGGAGAGAGCGGGGTGCGTATGTTATTATAAGGAGGATAGTAAGAATACAACGTGACAATAATTCTGAAGACAAAACGAACAGGACGAGAAAAGCAAGAACCTACTTGATATTTAGCATCATCATCACAACGATTTTCCTTTTTGTTCCCTATGGAGCATAAAGCCAGCATTGCAGTTGGTTTCCTTGCAAGACGAATGGGCCAAAGCAATGCTTGTTGTAGTTTTTTGTAGTAACTGGTTGTACATAATGAGATCGCCAGACGACCTATGCACAACATCCCATTAACCGCCTATGGCGGCAATGCCAGAAGAAACATTGGTTCTTTTCTATCATCTCTTTAGTGGCCTCCTCTCCCCCCACCAAAACAACAACACGGAGTCGTTTAATATCTTGATATATAACAAATCAACAGCAGAAGTGATATAAACATTTATATAGTCCCATAGCAGAAAGTGTCGTAGGGGAGTGAAGTGTTAGAGACTTAACAATGATAGTCCAGCTTTTTTTATGATGTGGAGTAGTTCCCTTTCTGTCTGATTTTTTCCTACCCTCACTCAAAAGCAGAGTCAGGTACTCATTTACAGCCGAATAGACTGGAACGTGACGTCACCACATTTCGATTTAAAAAAAACTCAATGAATGTGCTGCGAAAGGAAAGCGATCTAACCGCTTAGCCAAATATGACTCCCAGGAGTGATACAACATGAAAGACAAAAAATTTAACAGCAAACAGCTTCATTCCCTACAGCCGTACTGCTATCAAACATACCTTGGACACAAACATCCATGTCATTTACCTGTGTATTCGTTTTCTGCGTCAGGCACACTACTATATAAATGGCCACGGGTATGACAGAGAGCACGTACGACCACCAGTTACTCAAACCCAGGACCGTGTGATACGAGCTGGTAATCATCATAACTACGGTAGACGGCGCCAGAATAGAGGATATCATGAGGATAAACTGAAACACAAGAAGTCAGTGTGGTTCTTCAGTCAAATAGGACACGTTTTAGAGTATATGGCTTCAAACAAAACGTATGCAAAGTCTTTCTGTCCTGTACCATCAGCTCAATGTCTGTCCATATCTCCTTCATCTCCTTCATGTCTGTCTCCAGTTCTCTTCTCCATGTGTTCCTTGGTCTCCCTTTATACCTCCTACCCTGGGTATTCCAGAACAAGGACTGTCTTGTAATGCTATCAACAGGTTTCTTCAATGTCCATCTTCAGTGTCTTTCTCTCATCTCTTGTTCTACTAGCACTTGTCTGGCTCCTGTCATCAGTTCGACATTAGTGATCTTGTCATACCATTTCAATCCACCAGCACCCATTTATGAAAATATGTAGCTTTTTGGTTGTTGTTGTTCATGTTTCAGAGGCATACAATAAGACTGACTTGGCATTTGAATTGAAGGTTCTGATTTTTATGTTGCACTTCAATTTTTATGATCTGCATATATTTTCCAATGCAATTATCGTTATCGTTTCCTGCATTTATTCTCATCATCTTATTTTCTGCCTGTGTATTTTCAGACCCATTGTAACGGTCAACAAGACAAGTATAATAACAATAGCACAACAAATGTAAAATAACCACAAAACAAATAATAACATTGCTCTTATGGAAATAATTAGAGCTTAATTGTTAACAATGATATTACTGCTTAAATGTTAGCAATATGATATTGCTGGCAAACAGTAAAAAAATTTTCTACGAAGCGACAAAGGCTCATGAGCGTCTACTCTTTTCTTCAGAAGTTGTCTTCTATTATGCCCCTTTTGACGAAGTATATATATATATATATATATATATATATATATATATATATATATATATATATATATATATATATATATATATATATATATATATATATATATATATATATATATATATATATATATATATATATATATCAACGTATTCTTCATGTTGGTTTTATCTACTGTAAGGCGTATCTGAACTTTCCAGTTATCCGTTTAAATTTCATGTTTGCGATACTTCTTCTGCTACCTAGGCAACAGTAGCTTTACGAGCAACACTACACAAATTGTTCGAAGGCTACCATTTACAGTTTATAAACGAAGAGTAAACTCTATTCGGGGTGTAACAAATTTTTCATCCAAAACGTATGCGTCAGATGGGAAATAATCTATTTCTTATTGTTGTTTGATCTGGTAACTGCTCTGTCATCTCCCTAATCCTAAGAGGAATCATCGACAGACTTGATTTCTAGTCCCTTTTCTTTTAGGAAATTAACTCTGTATGTATGTGTAAATAGAATTGTGTTTTTTTCCATTACGTCGTTTATCAATGATATGATAATTTTGCAAATAAAAAGTCATGAGTACAGGTTGAAAAACAGACTTTTGATTTCTGTACCAACCAGTGTTATTGAAAATAACACGGAAAAAAGAGTAAAAACTCGTAACTTACGAGATCGGAAAAGTCATTGAAAATTTCCCCAATGACAATTCGAAGAACGAAAGTCATAGACATATTTGTAAAGCAAACGTGAGATGGCTATAATTATTTGTCAATGAAAATTCTTTCTATGACAATCTAATTAACCATAATTTGCGAGTAAACTTTGCTAACCTGATAGAGGACATAGATCCTACTGATGTTGTCGTTAAGCCTGACTGTATCACGCCAAGACGCTAGGAGGTCCATCATATTTGCCAGCGTGGATGGCGACCAGCGACGTCTCTGGTTGAAGAACTCATTGAATGTCTCGGGAGCAAATGTCAGAGCATCAGCACCAGCGCTGTAGTCAATGCGATGACCTTGTTGGAGAAGCAGTGTGCACAGCCATCTGTCCTCACCTGGATGAAGAGGCGAATCAAATAATTAAGGAGTACTGACCAAAGGAAGAGAATATAAACTCGAAATAAAATGAGCTATATGACAGGGTGTCCCGTGTAGTACACGAGAGTCTCGGTGAAGATACACAGAAAAAGATCTACTGCATCCTAAGGCATGTCGTACAACGCAACTAATATGAGGTTTTACGTGGGGTTGACAACCTCATTATGTAAAATAAATAGTCCCAGAAACCACCGCTTCAGGAGCACGTGAATGCTTGCTGCAGGCGACCTGCAAGGGGGCCAGTTACAGTGGCCGCTCCTCGCTCCGTAAAGAGTTATTGGAAATGATGACGACGACGATGATGATGATGGTGGTAGTTATGATGTTGGTGGTGGTGATATAGTGGTGGTGATGATGATGACGATGATGATGAAAACGCTGATGGTGGTGGTAATGATAATGATAATTATGATGATGGTGGTGGTGGTGATCATGATGACGGTGGTGGTGATCATGATGATTATATGACAGGGTAGGGAGCTTTATTTATGTCTTATGAAGCTTTCAGTCTTTGAGAAACGGATTAAGCCAAAGAAAAATCTTGCATTCAGTAAAGTTGTATCAATGTACCTTGTTCAAACTGAATGAAATGTCTGGCTTCTGTTGGTTTGGTAGTGTACATCTTCATAACGTTGTCATCCATAATGGCGGACCCCCGGAACAAAAACATAATTTACGGTGCACTGTTTCCTTCACTTACCAACGGTGTGACATGTTTCTCTTCATTAGTACCACGAGAAATCATACGCCAAAATGGGATTTAATTTTTCTAAGGTAGGCTCTGTAGATTTAATTTAAATAAAGGTTGTAAATTGATTTTAATTAACGTTATTTACACAATGAAAATTTATTGACAACGTTGAATAATAAAGCTACTAAATATGATAGGAGAAAGCAATAGGAATAAAAATATAGCCTGCTCTATCTCTGCACACCACTGCGTACGTTAACCATCGCCCGGCGCGCAAAGTTAAAAAACAAAAGACTTTTTTCAATCTCAGTCTCTCACGGAACCCCTAGAGACCTCTCGCGGAACCTAGGGTTTCGCGGAACCCTGGTAGAAATACACTGGTCTAGACTTCATCAAATCTTGCTGTTACTTGAAACAGTGACGTGAAATCGTGTGTTAGCATGAGTAACGGATGTGAACAATAGTTACCTGAACCGATTGGATGAATCCGACCACACACAGCACCCACTTTCTTATTTTTCTTCATACGGTCCACTAACAGCTTGACCGAGTCCGGCTTGAAGTCCACATCCCCGTCCAACGTGAGAATAAATGTGTTTTCTGCTGTTTCAATAATCTTGTAGGAAACGTGAAACAGACATTTAAATAGATCATGTACCAACGACATTGAACATAACAAATATCATACCTCTAATAATAGTGAAGGTCGTTTTACAGACACATGAGAATAAAGCTGTGTCGCCACTACACAAAACAAAGAATATATGTGTATGTGTTCACTGTTTATCTGACAGTAATGTGGATATGACAAATAGCATCAGCTGTAACTGAAAATCACATTTTGATTAACATTTTACAACAAGATGGCCAACGGTCATTTCCGACAGAGGCTAATTCGTTTTGAGAAGCCTGCTGGATTTTTAAGGATTTGACTGAAATATAAAATCAGTGTAGATATTCTGTCTGGGTCCAAGTGGCGAATGTCCTTGGGGTGCTTCCTTCTTGAAGTAAGGGATCGGTTTTGCTAGAGTCTGCCCAGCTGCAAAAATATGTAAAAGACTCTGCTTTTGAGTTAAGGAGGGTAAAGACAGCGAGGAAGGGAACTAGTCACCCCATCTCATACAGCCAAGACCTAATAAAAGTGAAGTCTCTAACACCTCACTCCCCAGTACGTGTTATAGGACTAGTCGCCCTTTTTCTTAGATATATTACTTGCAGTTTTGACCACACAGCAGACATTTGCCTTGCTGACTTCAGTCAAAATAGAATATCGTTTTATAAATTTTCTTTGGGGATTTTATTTTTTTATTTTTTTAACTGCACGTGGTGGTGCATGCTGTATCCATGTTTCCGTTAGTTTTCACAGAATGAAATTCATGGAGATCAAGGAACATAAAAAAATAATTGTAAAAACAAATATACATACTCTTTTGAAGAATGCGGCATGAACACGGAGAACCACAAATACTACACAAAACACAATACAGATATTTAGGAACAGAAGACAAGAATACTGATAACTGTTGACACAATAAAATTAAGTAAGTGGAACATTTGTAAAGCGTTCATGATAAGAGATAAGAATAAGTTGTGAAGCATTATCGCCGTGTTGTTCCCTGTATCTATGAAAAGGCAAAGAAAGAATAGATCCATTACGCAATCAAATATGTCGTTAGAAGCGACTAATGTGAGATTTGCACGGGCTGACAGCCTAGTCATGTAGAACAAACAGCCAAAAGAACTACCACAGCAAAAGCATATGGCCTTTGGGGCAGGTTTCATGCCAGGGGGACACATTATGTGGTGATACCAAGGTCTTGACAGAGCGAAAGAAGGAAGTAGGGGAAGAATGAGATTCCTCAGACACACCATGACGAGACCTCTAGCAAAGCTCGCCTACATCTGCCATAAAAAGGGAATAGGGAATGTCCAAAGATGGCATCAAGGACAGACACTATGAGAAAGCAGAGGTGAAGGATAGATGATATATATGGAAGAGGGATGAACTGCATGATAGACAGAAGACATAAATCGATGACTGTCTTTCCTGAGTTACGGATCAATAGGAGCTAGAGCAATGACTAATTAATTTGTGGATGTCACGAACACCATCATCATCATTATCTGTTCATAGTTATCTGAAGATGTATGCGTTACTTAATCTAATCACTGTAAATACCTGCTCATATTCATCATGAGGTAAATGCAATACTTTATCAACACAGTTTAGTGACCGGTTCATACTGCTCAGGAGGTTTGTACATTACTGTATCTAAACAGTGTAGTTACCTGTTCGTACTAATCTTGTTGAATATACTTATTTTATCTAAACAGTGTTATTACCTGTTCATACTCATCGTAAGATATATGCACTGTTTTTTTTCTAAACAGCGTAATTGCCTATTCGTACTAATCTTGACGTATATGTTTTACTTTATCTAACAGTGTAATTGCCTGTTGATATTCATCTGGAGGTAAATACATTACATTATCTAAAATGTGTAATTACCCCTTCATCTGAAGGTATATGCATTACTTTATCTAAACAGTTTCCAGCCTCAGCAGACCCGTGTGGAACAGTCGCAGTTGCGATGGTTTGGCCATGTCTGCAGAATGAGAGAAATCCGGATACCACGACAAACATTGGAAGCCATAGCCAAGGATCCATATCTCCAGTACGACCCAGAGTTCCATGGCAGGATATCATCGGACAATCTCTGAACGATCGAGCACTGAACTGGAGCCAGAAAGAAAAGACAGCCGATAGGATAGCATGGCGCACTCTCTGTCTAATCTCTACCACCAAGGTAGAAGAGGAACGAACGAACGAACTTTATTTTCAAAGGGTTGAGAATTGGGCACGCAGGCACGTCTGGCATTCTGCCCTTCCTTTCTCTCATCTTTCATACTGAATTCATTTATCATCACAACTAAGTGAGTTATTTAAACACTGTTAATACCTGCTCATACTCATCAGGGGGTATATACATGAGTAGTTGCTTCAGAGGCATGTTCTTTCTTTTACGATGCGGGCCTCCCTTTTTCCTCCGGTGCCTTATGCTGCTGTTGCTGTGGTGTGTTTTCTCCTCCTCTTTAACATCACTTCCGTCGCCTGCACCCAAAAGTCTGAATCCCAGCAGATAGTACAGGTACATAACCTGGTAATAATTATTCTCGTTATTAAGCTGTTGACAGAGTTATACTTAGACATGAGGGGAACTGAGATGACATAGAGTTGGGCATAGACGTAGGGAAGACTGAGATGACATAGAGTTGGGCATAGACTTAATGAAGACTGAGATGACATGAAGTTGGGCATAGACTTAAGGAAGACTGAGATGACATGGAGTTGGGCATAGACTTAAGGAAGACTGAGATGACATGGAATTGGGCATAGACGTAGGGAAGACTGAGATGACATGGAGTTGTACATAGACGTGAGGAGAACTGAGATGACATGGAGTTGGTCATAGACGAAGGGAAGACTGAGATGATATGGAGTTGGGCATAGATGTGAGGAGAACTGAGATGACATGGAGTTTGTCATAGACGTGAGTAGGACTGTGTAGTGGGTTTGATGGTATTGTATGATGGTGATATTACTAAATGTAATGTATGAGGCCAGCTGTGAAGGCTCCTGAGATAAAATGTAGTTGTGAATTGTCAGAAGGCCTTTCTTGCTACCACTACGACCTCACACTAAATTTTTTTTTCTTAATGAATGTAGCTATGTAAAATGTCTAGAGTAATGATGTGTAATGTGGTGTGATAGTTATAGATACACCCACAGATATTTAAGCAGACTAATAATATTTAACAAATATTATAATACACTGAACTAACTCAAGAGTGTAAAATTTTTGATAGAATTATATTACATTTATTTGTTCTGGATCAAGTTTTATGTTGACCAGAACTTTTTTAAAAAAAAGGATTTAAAAATTATGAAAGAAATGCATGTAATGTTACATAATAAATGCAAGAGTGTACATATATAAGTACTAGACTAGTTAGTTTTATTAAAATGTTCTAGTAGTCATCTACTTGGGAGGATAGTTAATGCTTGTGCTGTTGGGGTGGCCTCATCACACCTGTCTATATTGACTACACAGTGTCCAGTAAATTGCAGGAATTTTATGGGGTATTAGCAACTAAAAGGCGTTGGTGAACTTCCAACAGACCAGAGGCTCACTCATCTTGCATATGTAGCTCTGGTGCTGAAATCTGGTGGTCCCACCTCTCCGTGCTGGCGGGCAATAATAGTGGTCTCTGTCACAACGTACTGCACAGATACACTCGAGTAAGATCCCCAACTGAATGGACACCGCCTTGTTGACAGCTGAAACTCACAGCTCTGCAATCAAAGTATTGGCTATGTGTCAAAATTCTATTCTCTACCCACGTCTGGACACAACACGGACACAACAACCACATCATACAGACAGGTCAGATCTCTCTGACCAAACAGCACATTTACCATGGTGGTTTTACATCAGATAGGTCCTCCCAGACTATAGATTCTGAAAAATATTTATTAGTTTCCTTCCCTAAAAGTGGATAGGTAATATGTTTCATTATTCTCAACACTTGATCTGTCTTTCCTAACCCTTGCTGGAGTTTATGTATATTGTTGGTCCCTAGACCCTGACTTGGGCGGGGGGTCTAGAGCAAATCCCTACTTGTTTGTAAGGCTAGATTATGATATGGCAGTATCAAATCACTCGAACATTAAACAATATTCAAAATATACAAAGAAATAATTTCAATCTTACCAGATTATGAATAAAGAACACAGAAATGCTAGCAAAACTCAGCTGAGCTGCTGGCTATAGTATGGCGTCCCTGAACTTATTTCACTTTCTTTCATTTGGAAATCACCACACTTTAAAATACTGTGTCTATCATCGAACAACTATTGAGGAATGGCCCCACTTGCGCGTCTGAGCGCCGATAAAATGATTGTCTGTGGCCAATCACTGCCTAGGTTTATTTCAAATTCAAATTTCCTACCCTAAAGTCATTTCAGTCATGCTTCAGTCAAGTATGGATGTTTATCTGTTAGTCTGTCCGTCTCTACTTGTTTTTTTTTTTTTCAAAAACGTACTTGATTTTTGAACCAACCTTTCTCTCCCCTCCAAAAATTTTGTCGTTAAAAGTTATATTTAGACACAGCTCCCACCAATGTCCCTTCGCTTCCCTACTAAGTAGATTTGAACACCTGCGTCTCGAGGTCGTGTTTTTTTTGTGCAAATAGCGACACTTTTTATTCCATACAGTCTGTCGCTAATGTGAACAACACTGTCTTTTGTCATTATCTTCAATATTATCTATCCGTCTGTAAAATTAAGAACATATTAGTTCACTGCTCAGAATGGGCCATCCGGCCAGCTAATTTTTATATTCCTAACATTAATATTACGAAAAAGTTACTTTTTAATTTTTGTAATATTCCAAACATCTGCGTTCTGCCGCTGAATTCAAATCAAAGGCTTGGTATCGCAAAAGCGACCAATAAATGACTGTGGCGTAACATATCCAAGGTCCCTTCTGTCGAGTTCCTTACTTTATGTCAACTTGGGAAACGTGACTTTTCTCCGTTTCCCCCCCAATTGCGTCTCCTTAGCCTTTCTAGTCTCACGCAATCTTTCCAGTCATATTTTTTTCCTTTTTATCCGCCGTTCCCCTCCTGTCTAGCAAGTCAATTTTTATGGAGGGTGATGACCCGCGGTCTGGGCGATCATGTACTATCAGCAGCCTACGCATTATGTTTTTATCCTTACATGTTATCTTTGGAGGTATTTTACCGTTGTATCTCTGTCAATTTCACTACACATCTCCCCACTTGAAAACATGCCTATGGCAAGTTCCAAAACCAGCGATACACATAGGTAAAATTACTCCTCACGTCTGCCACTACTCTAATTTTGATCACAGGGGTGCCGACTGAGGAAATCTGCACCGACATTCAATTTGCCTGGGATATATTGGATACTGAACTGATAAGGTTGAAGCAATAAAGACCACCTCAGCAATCTTGCGTTTTCATGCTTAGCCTGAGATAAGAATACGAGAGGCTGATGGTCCGTCTCCACCACAAAAGTCCTACCATACAGATAGATTTGAAACTTCTTTATTGCCCAGATTAACGCTAAACATTCTTTTTCGCTTGTGGAGTATCCTTGTTCCGCCTTATTCAATTTACGGCTTGCATAAGCGACTGGTTTCAGTTCCCCATCAGGTGAAGATGATCTTTGCAACAAAGCCCCTCCTAGTCCTACATTACTTGCATCGGTTCTTAAGACAAAGTCCTGTGTCAAATCAGGCAGTTTGAGAATAGGCTTGCTAGTGAGTTTTTCCTTTAACTCTTGGAACGCTAGTTCACATTGTGCAGTCCAAATAATTTTATCTGGAAGTCCCTTGCGAGTCAGATCAGTCAGAGGAGCACAAATAGCGTTAAAATTCTTGATGTATTTCTGATAAAATCCGCATAACGACACAAATGATCGCACGTCCTTTTTTGTTTGCGGCCTAGGTGCTCTCTGCAGTTTTTCCAAGTTCTTAGGATCAGGGGTCATATTACCCTGATATACAGTGTGTCCCAAGAATTCCAACTCTTTGCATCCAATACAACATTTTGTTGGCCTAGCAGTTAAGTTCGCCTCCCGAAGTCTATCAAACAACATCTCCAGAGCTTCAATGTGTTCTTCAAATGTCTCTGTGGCGACGAGAATATCATCCATGAAATTCGTGATACATGGGTTATTCAGGGGATCCAACAATTTGCGCATCATCCTTGAAAACACACTCGGAGCATTTTTCAGTCCGAATGGTAGCATATTGAATTCATAATGTCCATCCGAAGTGCTAAAAGCCAAATAAGGTCTCACTTCAGGCTTCACTGGGATCTGGTAATAGCCTTTACTAAGATCCACCTTTGAAAAGTATTTTGCCTTGTTCAGTCTGGCAAATAACTGTTTTGTGTCTGGTAATGGATCCACTTGTCCTTCTGTGACAGCATTCAGTTTCCTGTAATCTATGCACAGTCTGTGTTCCCCAGACGGTTTTCTCAACAAAACGACACTAGAACTAAAAGATGATTCACTGTGCGAAATAATCCCCTCCTTCAACAAATACTCTATTTCTTCCTTCAATGCCTTCTCCTTCGCGAACGGAATAGAATAGGCTCTCATACAGATTGGGTTTGAGTCTACCAGTTTCATGTCATACTGTAGCAAATTTGTATGGCCTGGTTTATCTGTTAATACATCTGTATGTTCCTCCAGAACCTGTTGAACTCTCTCCCTCTGGTTTTTAGTCAGGTGCTTACTGACTTTTACCTGTGCTGCGGTTTCACAAGGATGTAATGGGTATTCATGTGAGGTGAGTGGTTCTTTTTGCATCTGGGTTGCAATAGCCAAGGTCAATAAGGGGGTGCTTTCCTGGAGTGGTCTGTCCAGATACTTCTTTAACAGGTTTACATGATAAACTTTCTCCTTCCCCTTTTTGTCAATTTTATAGTTTGTTCTAGACACCTTCTCTAGAACCGTATATGGACCTTGCCAACCAATTTGTAATTTATTCTGGCTTCCGGGTAGTAGAAGCAGCACCTTCTCTCCGACTGCCAGTTCCCTGTCCTTTGCCTTCCTATTAAAATATGCTGCATGTTTCTTCCTGGCTTGCTTCAAATTATCATTTGCCAGTTTCCATCCAGCTTTCAAACGAGTGGTCAGTTCGTTCACGTATTGATACGATGAGGTAACAGTCTCTTCCGCCTTCTCATCTGTCCAGGTCCTTAATAGAGCTTCTAATGGACCTTTTATTGGCCTCCCAAATAGCAGAGTTGCGGGAGCCATCCCGGTTGAACTATGTGGTACCTCCCGGTACGCAAACAATGCGGCGGGCAGGAATTGATCCCACAGATCCGGTTTTTCGTGTGCCAGCTTTCTCAGGATAGAAATGAGAGTCCCGTTGAACCTCTCTACCTGGCCGTTCCCTTGTGGATGGTACGGACTACAATGAAAGTGTCTGGCTTGAAATAGCTTAAAAACTTCTTCCGTTAGTTTCCCCTTGAACTGAGAACCATTATCCGTCAAGATTTGATGCGGGAATCCTAATCGGGTAAATATTGTAAGTAGTGCCTCTGCTACATGTTTTGAATCAATTGATGGCAGGGCTACCGCCTCTCCCCACATAGAACAAGTGTCCACCAGAGTAAGGATGTAACTGTTCCTCCTCTTGGTCCGAGTGAGAGGTCCTACAATATCCACTGCAACCCTCTCAAAAGGTGTTCACACTATGGGCATTTCCCCTAGAGTTGCAGGAGCAGTCCAGTGCTTTGGAGCTACCCTTTGACATTCTGGGCAGGATTTGACATATCTTTTTATATCCTCCGTTATCCCTGGCCAGAAGTAATGACAAGCTATACGCTGTCCTGTGGCGCTGATCCCCATGTGACCACTGAAGGGAATCGCATGCCCGAGTTCCATCACTTTATCTCTATATGAAGTGGGAAGAACCAGCTGGTTGTGACCATTTGTTCCAGTTCCGGCCTTCCTGTATAAGAGTTGTTCTTCATGAAATATTCCCCCTTGCTCGGAGGTGTGTGGCATTTGGGCAATTTTTTAAAACAGGGCTTGAGTGTCCTATCCTCAGCCTGCGCCTTCCTCATCTCCTCTGGATGAGCATTTATAGGTTCACCTTCTTCCTCCTTCTTCTGTGACCTGGTCTGCACTGTCGCCATGATCACAGGTTTCTCGGGATTCCCCAAGAAGACGTATCTACACCCCAATATCAGAGGGTAGATTGGTTCATCTATCACTGCTGCTCTGATTTCTCCCTCCACATAGCGAGTTTTCACCGTTATCCTTGCGATGGGAAGTGTCATGAGTGGTATGTCCTTAGTCGCCCCTTGTATTTCCACTGTTTCTGTGGTATACTGACTTGGGTCCACTAGGCTAGACTTCACAACTGAATCATAATCCAAACCTGTATCATAAAGGCACCTTATGGTGACCCCATTACAAATAACATCCTCACAAACTGGGGGGTGATAAGGTTCCTGTTGTCCATTAGGATTAACCTTTAATGTTCGCGTCCCCGACTTCATTGCAGCAATGTTTGAAGGTTTCCTTCTACAAAATTCGGTGTTATGGTTATCCTTCTTGCACCATTTACACCATCTTTTTCCTTGGTTCAACGGTTTTCTTTCATTGAACTTTTGGTCATTGAACTGTGAGTTTCTGTCGCGATAGTCATTTCTTGGCCGCTCAAAGTTTGTCCTACCTTTATTTCCCTGCTCTCTATTATCAAATTTATTAAATTGCTGTGGAGCTTTAAAATTGTCTATGTGCTTCTTTTTAGCACCACTTACCTCTGCCTGAGCTGCCTGATACCTCTCAGCAACATTTAAAATTTCCCCCAACTTCTCTGCACCTTGTTCCATGAGAAATTTTCTCATGTCTGGAGCCATGGACTCTCTCAATTGCTCAATCATGATCATTTCTTTAAGATCTTGGGTCTTCCCCAGAGCCGTCCATTTCTCCAAATAGGTTTCTAGTCTAGCAGAGAATTGGTGGTATGTCTCCCCAGACAACAGTTTGGCATTTCTAAATTTCTTACGATAAAATTCACCATTCTTCTCGTACCTTAATAACAAAGCCTGCTTTAACATGTCATAATTGTCTTGGTCTTCCCTGTTCATTTTGGCAAATACTTCATAAGAAGTACCTCTCAATCCCTGTGATAGCTTTAAACTCCACCTCTCTCTCTCTCTAACCCATATGTAGTAGCTAATAACTCAAAACGTCCTAGGTACCCCTCTATGTCATCGTCTTTTTCAACAAAATGGTCTAAATGAAACCCCATAGCTGAGTTTGAGGCTCCCAGACTGGGCGTAGCATCTGAGGCAAAAGGGCTGGCACCATTTTCAGGAGCCGGGCCTTGTAATTCCAGCTCCCTTAGTCGTAATTCGTGCTCCCTTTGCAACCTTCTATCTTCTGCCTCCCTTTCGGCAGTCAACCTTTTTTCTTCTGCCTCCCTTTGCTGTCGTTTTTCTTCTGCCTCCCTTTGCTGTCGTTTTTCTTCTGCCTCCCTTTGCTGTCGTTTTTCTTCTGCCTCAATCTGCAGCCTCTTAATTTCTCTATCAGCCTCAATTTGTAACCTCTTCTCTTCAGCTACCTTTCTATCTTCCCTTTCAATATATTTATCACATTCAGCCGTTACATATTGAATTAAAATCTGACCATCCATTCCCATCTCCTTTGCGGTCAGCACAGCAGCTGATCGGAATTTTGCTAGCTCCGCCATACTTTTCAGACAATATAATAATATACAAGCTAAATCTCTAACCAGTAAATACACTAAGTACTTCTTATGACTATAGTCTAACTAATTCTAACTAACCAGTTAACTAATTAATTATCACTGGCTGTGAAGATTCACCAACTTTTATCTGCAGGGACACTTTTAATTTTAAAGGGAATTTCACAATTTTTTTCCCCTAATTTTATTTCTCCAACCAGGAGATCCTAATATTACTGTTGGGCTAATTATCCCGGACGAGCCCCCAATGTATGTAGTGGGTTTGATGGTATTGTATGATGGTGATATTACTAAATGTAATGTATGAGGCCAGCTGTGAAGGCTCCTGAGATAAAATGTAGTTGTGAATTGTCAGAAGGCCTTTCTTGCTACCACTACGACCTCACACTCAATTTTTTTTTTCTTAATGAATGTAGCTATGTAAAATGTCTAGGGTAATGATATGTAATGTGGTGTGATAGTTATAGATACACCCACAGATATTTAAGCAGACTAATAATATTTAACAAATATTATAATACACTGAACTAACTCAAGAGTGTAAAATTTTTGATAGAATTATATTACATTTATTTGTTCTGGATCAAGTTTTATGTTGACCAGAACTTTTTTTTTAAAAAAAGGATTTAAAAATTATGAAAGAAATGCATGTAATGTTACATAATAAATGCAAGAGTGTACATATATAAGTACTAGACTAGTTAGTTTTATTAAAATGTTCTAGTAGTCATCTACTTGGGAGGATAGTTAATGCTTGTGCTGTTGGGGTGGCCTCATCACACCTGTCTATATTGACTACACAGTGTCCAGTAAATTGCAGGAATTTTATGGGGTATTAGCAACTAAAAGGCGTTGGTGAACTTCCAGCAGACCAGAGGCTCACTCATCTTGCATATGTAGCTCTGGTGCTGAAATCTGGTGGTCCCACCTCTCCGTGCTGGCGGGCAATAATAGTGGTCTCTGTCACAACGTACTGCACAGATACACTCGAGTAAGATCACCAACTGAATGGACACCGCCTTGTTGACAGCTGAAACTCACAGCTCTGCAATCAAAGTATTGGCTATGTGTCAAAATTCTATTCTCTACCCACGTCTGGACACAACACGGACACAACAACCACATCATACAGACAGGTCAGATCTCTCTGACCAAACAGCACATTTACCATGGTGGTTTTACATCAGATAGGTCCTCCCAGACTATAGATTCTGAAAAATATTTATTAGTTTCCTTCCCTAAAAGTGGATAGGTAATATGTTTCATTATTCTCAACACTTGATCTGTCTTTCCTAACCCTTGCTGGAGTTTATGTATATTGTTGGTCCCTAGACCCTGACTTGGGCGGGGGGTCTAGAGCAAATCCCTACTTGTTTGTAAGGCTAGATTATGATATGGCAGTATCAAATCACTCGAACATTAAACAATATTCAAAATATATAAAGAAATAATTTCAATCTTACCAGATTATGAATAAAGAACACAGAAATGCTAGCAAAACTCAGCTGAGCTGCTGGCTATAGTATGGCGTCCCTGAACTTATTTCACTTTCTTTCATTTGGAAATCACCACACTTTAAAATACTGTGTCTATCATCGAACAACTATTGAGGAATGGCCCCACTTGCGCGCCTGAGCGCCGATAAAATGATTGTCTGTGGCCAATCACTGCCTAGGTTTATTTCAAATTCAAATTTCCTACCCTAAAGTCATTTCAGTCATGCTTCAGTCAAGTATGGATGTTTATCTGTTAGTCTGTCCGTCTCTACTTGTTTTTTTTTTTTTCAAAACGTACTTGATTTTTGAACCAACCTTTCTCTCCCCTCCAAAATTTTGTCGTTAAAAGTTATATTTAGACACAGCTCCCACCAATGTCCCTTCGCTTCCCTACTAAGTAGATTTGAACACCTGCGTCTCGAGGTCGTGTTTTTTTGTGCAAATAGCGACACTTTTTATTCCATACAGTCTGTCGCTAATGTGAACAACACTGTCTTTTGTCATTATCTTCAATATTATCTATCCGTCTGTAAAATTAAGAACATATTAGTTCACTGCTCAGAATGGGCCATCCGGCCAGCTAATTTTTATATTCCTAACATTAATATTACGAAAAAGTTACTTTTTAATTTTTGTAATATTCCAAACATCTGCTTTCTGCCGCTGAATTCAAATCAAAGGCTTGGTATCGCAAAAGCGACCAATAAATGACTGTGGCGTAACATATCCAAGGTCCCTTCTGTCGAGTTCCTTACTTTATGTCAACTTGGGAAACGTGACTTTTCTCCGTTTCCCCCCCAATTGCGTCTCCTTAGCCTTTCTAGTCTCACGCAATCTTTCCAGTCATATTTTTTCCTTTTTATCCGCCGTTCCCCTCCTGTCTAGCAAGTCAATTTTTATGGAGGGTGATGACCCGCGGTCTGGGCGATCATGTACTATCAGCAGCCTACGCATTATGTTTTTATCCTTACATGTTATCTTTGGAGGTATTTTACCGTTGTATCTCTGTCAATTTCACTACAGACTGACATGACATGGAGTTAGAAATATACGTGAGGAGGACTGAGATGACATGGAGTTGGGCATAGACGTGAGGAGGACTGACATGACATGGAGTTGGGCATAGACGTGAGGAGGACTGAGATGATTTGGAGTTGGGCATAGACGTGAGGAGGACTGAGATTACATGGAGGTACCTTGAACGGACAGCACAGGACAGGAAGGCATTGTAGCCCTATGCTCAGCGGGGAGCTCAAATGTAATGGATGAATTATTCTTCTTCGCTATCCCCTCTCTCTCTCTTTCTCTCTCTCTCTCTCTCTCGTTCTCTTTCCCACATTTCCAAATCAAGATTTCTTCTTCATATTTTTTTTATTTAATACAAAACGTTTGACTAAAAGTTACAGGTATCTCGCTCTTATAACACATTAGTTATGGGACGTATCCACATGGTTGGTTGGTTGATGTCACGAAGTGGATTTATGTTAGAGTCTGTCTGAGTACAGTGACAAGACACTAGTTATGAGAAAGTCTGAGAAGATAGATTTAGATGAGAATGACAGTGAATGTGGAAAGATGAGACTTATAGCTTCGAGGGTGAGAACCGAGATTGACTCTCCCTCGCCACTTGTGACTTATGTAAGAGCTACTGTCTCACTACCTCTGACTACCAGAAAGAGATAAGGTTTCACTAAAGTACACAGACACACTATACAGACAAGCATATAAGTACATTATAGTAAAGATAAACTGATCCAGTGTACATTTTATAGTTTATTAAACAACAAATCAAATCCACAGTAAACCAATTAAATAAAATACGAGTTCGCACAACCTGGGGAAAAGAGCAATTTAAATGAAAAACAAATATAAAAAAGAAAAGATTCCACACTCTCTTTCACACGTTTTACACTTGCATATCACACTAAAGATAACTACCTGCACTTGGAGGGGGTCTCTAAGTAAGAGCCACCACTCCTGTCTACACTATATTTTACAAACTAGTACACGATCTCACTGACTAGGTATAAACTAAATGTCTACCCTGTCTAGCGCTCTAGGCGGTCTTACAAAATAGAATAATACTCTACAAGCACTGCTACACTAATTGACTTTCCAGCGCTCACTCAGAGGCTGTCCTCTAAGTATTTCTATTCTGAATCTACTGTTCCTCTCTAAACTCCTTCCTTTCACCTCTGTCACGGTTCAGTGCCTCTCTGACGCCGCCTTCTTCGCCTGAGGATCTGATGAGTTGCTTCTCCGTCACTCCCCTCTTCTTGGTTGCAGTTTAGAAAGGTATGTTTTCCCTCTCTCCTTTCCTGAATACTGCTAACGAGGGGCTTGTTAATAAGATAGCTAGGTAATTGCCAAATGAGGTAGATGGTTTCACCACTGATGACACTTCTTCAACGTGCTGAGTTAACCCGGTTCGGGTTTAGGACCACTGCATTATTATGGCAGTTTATAAGCACAAGGCAACGCGCCGATTTGGTGTGCTTTAACAAGCTAAGAGCTCCTGATTTAAGAACCCGTTCCCGCTGAGGCAAGAGCCCTCACTGCACGAAAACTTCTTTCTTTCAGGGTTGCAGACGTACTGGGCGCTGGTACAGGCGCGAACCCAAGTTTCTGCAATTTACGCAGCTGTTTCGTGCCTCCTTCTCTCTAGAAGGCAAAGTCCGTGGTAGGATTATGGTTATCAATAAACTCCGCCACCATCACCGCCAACGAGCCGTGACTGCTGTAGAAACAAAACAAAAATAACCACATCTATACAACAAGTCAAAATTCCTAAGACAATAACACATTACCACTCCAAACTTCCTCTACACCCTCGGGTCCCCTAAATTAATAAATCTCCCCTACACAAGCTACGCACAAGCAATAAACAAATATTCCTGCCCAAGGGTCAAACTAATTTACAGTCCCCTCCTATCTCTCTCCCGCACTAATTTAACTATATGTCTGTTATGTGAATCCCAGACACTGTCTGACCTGAATCTTTTGTGTGCGTGTTTCGCCCCTTTGGCGTCATAACATTAGCTTCGTTGAAGCGAAAAATTCCCCGGTACAGGATAATTTCCCAGCCTTAACTTCTTATTAACGACTGACCCGGGAAGGTTATCAATTAACACAATTTTTAAACACACACTGTTACTAACACCATCTATAAAATATAAAATCCTCTTCACCGCTGTCTCCTGACTACAAGACCAAATAACACAACAAATTAATACACAACCATACCCGCGTAAATACAATACAAATTATCATAATCAAAATGCGGTTTTCACAGACCTCATATTACATATTACAGAGCACCCGTTTATCTTAGCGCTTACCCTCACACAGTTAATATCTCAAAAGCCGCTACACAAATCATAGATACTGCTACTTATTCATAGAAAAAGTATAGGCACAACTTACACAACCCTGGTTCTAGTTTCTGTATAAGATAGCAATTGATGGCACTCCTGACTAATAAAAATTAAATTAAATCCCAGGAGAAAACTTACTATAACATGCTAAGCTCTTATATAAAACGAACTTTCTACAACGCTAATTAAGTTATAGACATACCCAATAAATATAGAGTTTCTCGGACTGAGCAGACTATATGCTGGCCCTTGTGTCACGGCTGAATTTCTTGGGACCAGAGAGCGCTAAAAAGATGTTGATGCTAAATATATAGTATAATATTCTGATGCAATAATAGACGCGGTGATTCATCGCGTTCGCGTCTATCTATCTGGAACCGCTTTAAAGCAACATGTGACCGATTTTGATGCCTGCACCTAAATTAAATCTGAACTCGTCCAATGATATCATAATCAAACCAATGACTCAGTGTTTACCAAGCCAATCGCGAATTTATTTTTGCTCACGCGCGAAAGAATACGTAATATTAGGTAATTCTCTGACCGTTCTAGTTACCAGAATAAATTTTATTGGTTACAGCGCTGAACCTGGGTCGTGCTTCTCCCCCATCCCTACAATTAAACAGGGTAGGTGCGGGTGTTCGGATTTTCTCCTAACGTCCGAAAATTAACCCAGACTAATAACTATAAACTCGAACGCCTAATACTAATAAAAGAATGCAAATAATTACATGGAGAAGAAGACTGGGGCGAGTTAAAAATAAAATTAACAGAAACTCCTCACAGTTGAATAGATCCTTAACATTCTTGCCTGAATGCCAAATTATGATCGACTGTTTCTCATAATCTACTACTGTTCTTTCTCCACTTGTATCGTGTTGTGACCTTGTTAGTTTAGCTAGCTCTTGTATCGTGTTGTGACCTTGTTATTTTAGCTAGCTCTTGTATCGTGTTGTGACCTTGTTATTTTAGCTAGCTCTTGTATCATGTTGTGACCTTGTTAGTTTAGCTAGCTCTTGTGTCGTGTTGTGACCTTGTTATTTTAGCTAGCTCTTGTATCGTGTTGTGACCTTGTTATTTTAGCTAGCTCTTGTATCGTGTTGCGACCTTGTTATTTTAGCTAGCTCTTGTATCGATTTGTGACCTTGTTAGTTTAGCTAGCTCTTGCATCGTGTTGTGACCTTGTTAGTTTAGCTAACTCTTCAATGCGACCAGTGTCTGATCTTCCTCTTATAAAAGTCCACTGATTCTTGCCTTATAAAATTCCGAGTTATGAAATCTGCTCATGGCGTAACAAGGAAGTACTTGCCTTGGAATCCCCAGAGTAAGCGAGGTATAGGAGAAGAGAACTGGAGATGAGATGAAAGGGATGACAAAAGACATAGAAAGATCGTGAGCTGATGGCATGGAACAGAAGCACTTAACATAAGTTTTTTTTTAAATTTATTTCTTGTAAATTATTTTTTTAATGCAAAAGAAGGAACTATTATAACACAGAAATGTTCATACAACAAACCTGCGACCATCTCTTTCTGTGTCTAATCTTGTTCTTGTCTTTCATGTGGACAACCATCTTCGTTTGTCCAGGCATGGTCCAGACTAAACGACCGCCGTATGGTGTGGGCACTTTGACCGGTGATGGTATGATGATGTAACCTTTAACAACTGACCTATTCAACAAGTTAACAAGAGCATTAAAGATGGATCCGTTAAAAATTAGACTGTTCCTTTTTATTTTTCAACTAATTGTATCGTGCTGTATATACCGCACTGTATCGTTTTGTATAGTTTTGCATTTTGCTCCATCACACAAAAGAAATCAAAAACTACTTCTCATCAAATACATAATAGAGTGGATCAGGGGTTCTTAACCTGTGGGGTGCGCCTGCCAAGGAGAGGCGGAGAGGGAATACAGGTGAGATGCGAAGTGCCTCCTAGAAAATGTAATGCAACTGCTCTCTCAGTGGATACAATTCTAAAGTTTAGAATCAAGCCATACAGTGTTGTTCTCACTGGGTCTCTGAAGAGGCAAAGAATAATAGGGTAACTGCAACCTCAGGCATGTCGTACCAGGCGGCTAATGTGGTATTGTGCATGTGATGGGCAACCTTATCATGTAAAACAAATTGGCACAGAAACTACCATTGTAAGAGCATATAAATGCTGGATGTAGACTTCCTGCAAATTGACCAGCTACATGGTGGCTACATGTTCCAGCAGGAGCGCAAGGAAATGATGATGGTATCGTTTTATTTATAGGTGTGTTTGTATGAAACGAAACGCCGCTCAGTGCCACCAATTGATGACCTGTGTATGTGATGACCTGTGATGTGATGACCTGTGTATATGAAGCATTGGCTCGAAATAAAATCCCCGTGCCTGCGTAGAATAGAAGGATTTAAATGGTACAAGGTCACAAACCTGAAATGAAATTGATGACAAGAACGAGACAAGTGCCAGTAGAACAAGAGATGACAAGAACCAGACAAGTGCCAGTAGAACAAGAGATGACAAGAACTAGACAAGTGCCAGTAGAACAAGAGATGACAAGAACCAGACAAGTGCCAGTAGAACAAGAGATGACAAGAACCAGACAAGTGCCAGTAGAACAAGAGATGACAAGAACCAGACAAGTGCCAGTAGAACAAGATATGACAAGAACCAGACAAGTGCCAGTGGAACAAGAGATGACAAGAACCAGACAAGTGCCAGTAGAACAAGAGATGACAAGAACCAGACAAGTGCCAGTAGAACAAGAGATGACAAGAACCAGACAAGTGCCAGTAGAACAAGAGATGACAAGAACCAGACAAGTGCCAGTGGAACAAGAGATGACAAGAACCAGACAAGTGCCAGTAGAATAAGAAATGACAAGAACCAGACAAGTGCCAGTAGAACAAGAGATGACAAGAACCAGACAAGTACCAGTAGAACAAGAGATGACAAGAACAAGACAAGTGCCAGTAGAACAAGAGATGACAAGAACCAGACAAGTGCCAGTAGAACAAGAGATGACAAGAACAAGACAAGTGCCAGTAGAACAAGAGATGACAAGAACCAGACAAGTGCCAGTAGAACACGAGATGACAAGAACCAGACAAGTGTCAGTAGAACAAGAGATGACAAGAACCAGACAAGTGCCAGTAGAACAAGAGATGACGAGAACCAGACAAGTGCCAGTAGAACAAGAGATGACGAGAACCAGACAAGTGCCAGTAGAACAAGAGATGACAAGAACCAGACAAGGGCCAGTAGAACAAGAGATGACAAGAACCAGACAAGTGCCAGTAGAACAAGAGATGACAAGAACCAGACAAGTGCCAGTAGAACAAGAGATGGCAAGAACCAGACAAGTGCCAGTAGAACAAGAGATGACAAGAACCAGACAAGTGCCAGTAGAACAAGAGATGACAAGAACCAGACAAGTGCCAGTAGAACAAGAGATGACAAGAACCAGACAAGTGCCAGTAGAACAAGAGATGACAAGAACCAGACAAGTACCAGTAGAACAAGAGATGACAAGAACAAGACAAGTGCCAGTAGAACAAGAGATGACAAGAACCAGACAAGTGCCAGTAGAACAAGAGATGACAAGAACAAGACAAGTGCCAGTAGAACAAGAGATGACAAGAACCAGACAAGTGCCAGTAGAACACGAGATGACAAGAACCAGACAAGTGTCAGTAGAAAAAGAGATGACAAGAACCAGACAAGTGCCAGTAGAACAAGAAATGACGAGAACCAGACAAGTGCCAGTAGAACAAGAGATGACGAGAACCAGACAAGTGCCAGTAGAACAAGAGATGACAAGAACCAGACAAGGGCCAGTAGAACAAGAGATGACAAGAACCAGACAAGTGCCAGTAGAACAAGAGATGACAAGAACCAGACAAGTGCCAGTAGAACAAGAGATGACAAGAACCAGACAAGTGCCAGTAGAACAAGAGATGACAAGAACCAGACAAGTGCCAGTAGAACAATAGATGACAAGAACCAGACAAGTGCCAGTAGAACAAGAGATGACAAGAACCAGACAAGTGCCAGTAGAACAAGAGATGACAAGAACCAGACAAGTGCCAGTAGAACAAGAGATGACAAGAACCAGACAAGTGCCAGTAGAACAAGAGATGACGAGAACCAGACAAGTGCCAGTAGAACAAGAGATGACGAGAACCAGACAAGTGCCAGTAGAACAAGAGATGACAAGAACCAGACAAGGGCCAGTAGAACAAGAGATGACAAGAACCAGACAAGTGCCAGTAGAACAAGAGATGACAAGAACCAGACAAGTGCCAGTAGAACAAGAGATGGCAAGAACCAGACAAGTGCCAGTAGAACAAGAGATGACAAGAACCAGACAAGTGCCAGTAGAACAAGAGATGACAAGAACCAGACAAGTGCCAGTAGAACAAGAGATGACAAGAACCAGACAAGTGCCAGTAGAACAAGAGATGACAAGAACCAGACAAGTACCAGTAGAACAAGAGATGACAAGAACAAGACAAGTGCCAGTAGAACAAGAGATGACAAGAACCAGACAAGTACCAGTAGAACAAGAGATGACAAGAACAAGACAAGTGCCAGTAGAACAAGAGATGACAAGAACCAGACAAGTGCCAGTAGAACAAGAGATGACAAGAACAAGACAAGTGCCAGTAGAACAAGAGATGACAAGAACCAGACAAGTGCCAGTAGAACACGAGATGACAAGAACCAGACAAGTGTCAGTAGAACAAGAGATGACAAGAACCAGACAAGTGCCAGTAGAACAAGAGATGACGAGAACCAGACAAGTGCCAGTAGAACAAGAGATGACGAGAACCAGACAAGTGCCAGTAGAACAAGAGATGACAGGAACCAGACAAGGGCCAGTAGAACAAGAGATGACAAGAACCAGACAAGTGCCAGTAGAACAAGAGATGACAAGAACCAGACAAGTGCCAGTAGAACAAGAGATGACAAGAACCAGACAAGTGCCAGTAGAACAAGAGATGACAAGAATCAGACAAGTGCCAGTAGAACAATAGATGACAAGAACCAGACAAGTGCCAGTAGAACAAGAGATGACAAGAACCAGACAAGTGCCAGTAGAACAAGAGATGACAAGAACCAGACAAGTGCCAGTAGAACAAGAGATGACAAGAACCAGACAAGTGCCAGTAGAACAAGAGATGACAAGAACCAGACAAGTGCCAGTAGAACAAGAGATGACAAGAACCAGACAAGTGCCAGTAGAACAAGAGATGACAAGAACCAGACAAGTGCCAGTAGAACAAGAGATGAGGTCGATGACACACTAAAAGATAAAAGTAAAAGTAATCACATAGCGAAAAATGCTGTAGGGGAGAGAAGTGTTATAGATTTCACTATACAAGGTTAAGCTTTATGAGATGTGGTTACCAGTTTTCTTCTTAGCTGGCTTTGCCTTCGCTAACACAAAAGCAGAGTCAGCTACTCATTTACGTCTAGGTAGACTGGAGCGTGATGCTATCAGGTTTACATCTGGAACCTGGAAACTTTGCTGCGAGAGGATAACGCACTAACCACTTAGCCCATCGGGTGCTCCAGGTGAAACACTACGTTAGTTAAATCCGGAATGAGTGTAGGAGATTGGGCATCTCTTTGTAAAGAATTGAAGATTTCTGGCTACGGCTGGGGGAGAGCGACTGATAGTCAGAGGAAGAGGGAGAGAGAATGGCAGAAAGAAAGAAAATTAATTAAGGAAGTTTTTGTATTGCGTGGAAATTCACCAGAAACAGTGAAGGAAGAGCTGATGGAAGCCTTTGTTCAGATCTGAAAATCTCGGGAACATGTGTTTATATTTCAACAGAAATTTCCTAGAACGGAAGTTGAAAGTGCGCAACTATTTGTATGACATCCTCCACACCAGTGTCAACACCTTGTTCCTGTCTTTCTTTACAATAGACGCGGCGCCACAACTAACTTCTGCCCGCCAGACTACAGCAAGTGCTGGTTTTCCCGCGTCTGAAGTAAGGAAATGTCTGCCGCTTAGAGCTTTCATATAGTTTTAAAATGTAAGGTCGGTTCTTTTCAAGTTTTTGTTTTCAACGTATTGTGTTGTTATACATAATTGTGAAGAAATTTTGAAGAAAAAAAAATTGAATGATGATTAACAAAAATTTAAAAAAGGGACACAACCAAACATATACTTAATTAATTCAGATATACTGGCCCCGAAAACCGGCTTACCGTGATGGTTACCTGAAAAAATTGGCCCTGAATACTGAGTCTTTTACTTTAAGAGTTAACCTTCTTGATATTTAAAACATATCATACAAAGTACGCAATATGTATTTGTGATATTGTAAATATAATCATGGAAATTAATTAATATATGAAAGAAATGAAAGGTTTTTTTTTTACTATTTGCGGAATGATAAATAGACTTGGCATATGTTTGTTAAAGGCTTGTACAACCTGGGGAACTGAAAGTTACTGAAATCAGCTAACATTCGCGTGATGTAGGTATTAATAACATTGTCTGCATCGTTTACAGTGTGCATTGTTACTGAATTTATAGACTTAAACATAACAGGCTTAATGTAGAATAAACTCATAAAGATATATCCTCCACTCACTCATTTTGAGTGATTAAATAGTGTTTAAATTTAGTTCAAAACTAGAATTTTACTACAGAGTGATTCGCGTGGTGGTACTGGGGTTGGAAATTGGAGCAAAGAATAGTAACACTGTACCCTACCACTCATGCCGGACGTGATGACTTAGGACGGGTGAACATATGGACCGCTACTCCATTCTATAGAAACTGTAAACTGAAAAATAACTTGAACAATAACAACAAGGGCAATCAAGCCAAGACAAAGTGAAAATGCTTGATGAGAGGCACGGCATTAGAGTCTGAAAATACACAGGAAAAGACATTGATTATGCTAATACAAGTGTTCTCAGCCGTTATTTGCTCAAGGCCCCCTGATGAGTCTATTTACCTATGTGGCTCCACTCATAGTCGCTGTTTGCTGGGAAAAAAATATTTTACCATCTTACTGTCGCCCGCTAGAAATATGGCATGGCCTTCTGGGGACCATGTCTCGCACGTTGAGAACCACTGTGCTAATAAATGCATCAAATGATAACAGATCGCATTTGGAAAAAAACCCATAAGTGAGGTGAACTCACGCACACATCTATGCAGCAATAAAGCTAACGCTGGAACAACAGGCAGCGATAATCAAAATAAGAAGGCAAAAGGCAACATGAGCTTATATTACACTGAGAAATAAATGAAAATGAAAAGAAATCAAGTCGATCACAAAAATAAAAATCTTCTATTTAAATATGAGGGCAGTCCTACTCTATAGATAATGGAGAACAATACAAACGACAACCAAGACGCTGCAGATTTTCATGATCGGGTACTTAAACAAATATGAAAGACTGAATTAATGGCATGACAAGATTACCAGTGTGAAATTAATGCCAAGAACCAAACACGTACCGGTGGAACAAAAGATGACAAGAACCAAACACGTACCGGTGGAGCAAGAGATGACAAGAACCAAACACGTACCGGTGGAGCAAAAGGACACTTGTTGATAACATTACAAGGAACCTCTTATTCTGGAATTCTCCTGGTAAGACTTTAAGAGGGATACACACAAAAAAAACAAATGGAGAAGTGAACTGAAGATAGATATTAAAGAAATAAAGAAGACATGGGGAGATCTAGAAAGGATGGCACGTGACAGGAAGTCTTGACATAAAACTCTTACCAAACCTTCCATAGCCTTCTTGCACTCAGGCTGCGTGATTAAATTATAGACTAGGTTTAGATCTGAAAGGTTTTATTGTAGGCTAACTCACATAGCTGCCACCCCTTCCGTACTCATACACTCAAGATGAATAACAAGGAATTTGTCTAGATTGATACTATTATAGATGACACTCACCTGGCTGCTTCCTCCATGCATTCAATAAACTGGCGTACAAATATGTTGGGAATGTATTTGTTGCTGGCAGTATCCAGTTCAAATGCGTCGTCAAAAATAATGTGAACTTGAAGATTAAAAACAACAGCCGTTCAAAGATTATAATTACCGTAACAACTGATCACGTGAGTACATCATGAAAAAAAATGTGTATTTAAAAAGTTTTGTTTAACTGTCATTTCAGTCATCACCTTTCAGCTCTTAAAGGAGCTTAGACCTTCAACAAACTTATACCAAGTCTTCATGTCACGTGCCATCAACAAACTTACACCAAGTCTTCATGTCACGTGCCATCAGCTCAAGGTCTTTCCATATCTTTTTCATCTCGTCACGTCCGACTCCAGTTCTCTTCTCCACGTGACCTTTGGTCTCCCTCTACCTCTCTTACTCTGGAGATTCTAGAACATGGACTGCCTGGTAATGCTCTCAGCAGGTTTCCTCAATGTGTGTCCTATCAACAGGTTTCCTCAATGTGTGTCCTATCAACAGGTTTCCTCAATGTGTGTCCTATCAACAGGTTTCCTCAATGTGTATCCTATCAACAGGTTTCCTCAATGTGTGTCCTATCAACAGGTTTCCTCAATGTGTGTCCTATCAACAGGTTTCCTCAATGTGTGTCCTATCAACAGGTTTCCTCAATGTGTGTCCTATCAACAGGTTTCCTCAATGTGTGTCCTATCAACAGGTTTTCTCAATGTGTGTCCTATCAACAGGTTTCCTCAATGTGTGTCCTATCAACAGGTTTTCTCAATGTGTGTCCTATCAACAGGTTTCCTCAATGTGTGTCCTATCAACAGGTTTTCTCAATGTGTGTCCTATCAACAGGTTTCCTCAATGTGTGTCCTATCAACAGGTTTCCTCAATGTGTGTCCTATCAACAGGTTTCCTCAATGTGTGTCCTATCAACAGGTTTCCTCAATGTGTGTCCTATCAACAGGTTTCCTCAATGTGTGTCCTATCAACAGGTTTCCTCAATGTACGTCCTATCAACAGGTCTCCTCAATGTGTCTCCTATCCATTTCTAGTGTCTTCTTCTCATCTCTTGTTCCACTGGTACTTTTTTCTGGTTCGTGTCATCTATTTCACATTAATGGAAACAATTATCATTTGTAATGAGTAAAATAACATCTCTGACAATGATATGGAGTACAACAGTGAAACTAATAAGATTAGAAATCATTGACAAAACAATTACTGTATACTATCCTTACTAATTACAGAAATAATACAGTGAAAACTGCAGCCTAGCGGGTTCGCTGGACGCACAGTAAACACTAACACAATGACCACGGCTCATTAATTACTTATGAGACAATAAATATAGTAAATCACAAAATATATACATTTTTAACACATTATAGCAACAAACTAAATCACCGAAGAACTCCAACGGACCATAGTTGCTATACACTGAATTCACTGATTTTTGTAATTGATTTAGTTAAGTATTTTTGCAGAATGGGAGAAGATCGGCTACCATGACACATATGGGAAACTAAGAGCCACGGATTCAGACCTCCAGGACAACCCAGAGTCCGCTGGGAGGACAACATTAGAAAATCTCTGAAGGACCTAGGACTAGAATGGAACCAGGCCAGGAGGAAGACAGCCGATTAGATAGTATGGCGCTCTCTCTTCCAAACATCTACGCTTCACGGTAGAAGAGGAACGACTAAGTAAGTAAGTAAGAGTATTTTTGCAACAAGTAACATTTTCGTTTATTTTACAACAGCTTCACATCAGTACTAAGTATTTACAAATGTATTACGTTATAGCAAGAACGGTGAACATTCATAAAAGATCGATTCACTTGTTTGCTTCTAAGATATGGAAAACCTATACTTTGTGGTAAACGATAGTTTTTCGTTGCTGAGATTTATTCTATGACAAAACATCATATAACCAATTAAAATATGTCGACATTTACTGGTCACATGGAAAACAGAAGAATTAAGCCATTTGTGTACGGACTTGTATACAAACTCCATAATTCTCCATAATGTGTACGTCGGTCACATCTAAGGGATGCAACTGTGGTTGAAAGTTAGACATTAATTGTATTGTTTCCCTTATATGTACTCTCCCGAAAATAGTAACACTCAACGAAGAAAAGTCGGTGAATTGTGCAACACAAAGTGAGTGACAGTGATATATAAATAAAACGTATGTTTTTGATTGTAAAACCCAGTTTCATTTCGGAAACGGATTTAACTCATCATTTTGTTAAAAATAACCTTAAAATGTAAGTTTTTGATTGTTTCTTCAAGACAAAATTTTAATTTAAAGTATTGCAAACTTATTGCTGGAGCTACTCGCTGGAAATGAAACGGTTTATTGGAGCATAGATACCATGAGTTCCTATGATCCCAACGACGCAGGTGATTTCCCAACCGAGTTCCTTAACGAGCAGTGCCCATCAAGAATGCCACCGCATTTGCTGAAATTAAAGGTTGCTATCATGCTATTGCGAAATCTGAACGCAAAAAACGGACTATTGAATGGCTCGCGTTTGGTCATAAAAGTCTTGCATCGGAATTCCATTGATGCAGAAATTATCACTGGCAGTAATAAGAGAGAACGACTCTTAATTTCCCGCATTGACTTAGAACCAAGCGAGCGCAGTTTGACATTTAGGATGCGACGTCGTCAATTCCCATTGATTTTAGCATTTGTAATGACGATCAATAAGGCGCAAGGACAACCTTTTGATCACGTAGGAGTTTTCCTTCCTGAACCTGTTTTCGGACACGGCCAGCTCTATGTGGCCCTCACCCGAGGAACAAATCATGAAAACTGGAAAGTTTTTGTTAAAAACACTTTTTATCATGGCACATTCTTTGAAACAAATCCACGCACTTTCATAAAATATGTGGTCATCAAATAACTTTTATATTCAATTTTAAAATATTTTTAAAATATATTACAGTTTTTGATTTACTTCCGTCATTATTGACGGGTTATTGCTAGTATATGATTAACTCACTTTCCATGTCAAAGTAATCCGGGTCCCGAATGTTGAATTTGGTCTGGGCCAGTTGGCTAGCACAGTGACCATAATCAAGTCTGTAGAGGGGAAATTTGGTATACTAACTAGAAAACACAGATTTGCAATGCAATATTTTTATGTAATTATCAAAACACTGTGTCAAATGATACTACGTCTTAAAGCAAATTTCTATTTTCAAACTCAATATTTTCAGTAAACAAAGTTTGCAAGCTTTTATCTGCATGTGATATTTCACAGCTGATATTCTTCAAACCGTGACAAGAACGACCACTCACATCATGAAATTGGGTTTATAAACATAAATAAGGGAAGATCAATAAATAAATAAGAGTTAATTTCCTTGTCAAGCTTCCTTATCACTCATTTCAACCCTGTTAACTTCTGAGATGTTTCAAATGACGTTTATTGGATAAGCGTAGTAATTTTATTATGTACATTCGACAGCTAAAAGAGTAATGAGGATGTCCTGAAATAAGCCATTGTGCACAAGAAGCTTACTACTCACGTGACAAGGAAACTATTCACTTTCTTTGGGCGTACAATGAAAAGAATAAAGCTAGAATGTATCGTGACAACAGGAAATATTGACGGAAAAAGATACAGTAGACGACAAAGAGAGAAGATGCTGCTCAGTCTGACATCATGGCATGGGAAGAATTCAACAATATAACTGATAAACGGTACTGGGTACGGGAAATTGTGAAGCGACATGATCACCTGCGCCAACAGCAAAGGACTTGAAGAAGAAGAAAAAAGACATATTTCACCCCAAGGTTTTATTCCTCCCTAATTTAATTCATTCTCTTTAAAATTCCGAGAGAAAAAAAAATTATAAGATGTCAAATACTAAGGAAAGCAGAAAGATTATATGTAAGAAACAAAAAAATGTGTCACCTGGCTAGACACAACAATACTTCTTCATTCACTCTAAAATAACTACGTCTATCTCTCTTATAAATCTTGCAGTCCGTCTCAGGTTTCTCTCATCGTCATACAGTTTCTCTCATCGTCACACAGTTTCTCTCATCGTCATACAGTTTCTCTCATCGTCATACAGTTTCTCTCATCGTCATACAGTTTCTCTCATATTCATACAGTTTCTCTCATCGTCATACAGTTTCTCTCATATTCATACAGTTTCTCTCATCGTCATACAGTTTCTCTCATCGTCATACAGTTTCTCTCATCGTCATACAGTTTCTCTCATCGTCATACAGTTTCTCTTTCAACTGGGTTGGAGAAGGACACGTTGCCCCCATGCTCCTCTCATGGGGTCGACAGTTTTGGAGTACGTGTTCTGCTGTTTGTTTGTCCTCCCCACATGGACACACATCTGTCTGTCCTCCCCACATGGACACAAATCTGTCTGTCCTCCCCACATGGACACATATCTGTCTGTCCTCCCCACATGGACACACATCTGTCTGTCCTCCCCACATGGACACAAATCTGTCTGTCATCCCACATGGACACATATCTGTCTGTCCTCCCCACATGGACACACATCTGTCTGTCCTCCCCACATGGACACAAATCTGTCTGTCCTCCCCACATGGACACATATCTGTCTGTCCTCCCCACATGGACACACATCTGTCTGTCCTCCCCACATGGACACAAATCTGTCTGTCCTCCCCACATGGACACACATCTGTCTGTCCTCCCCACATGGACACATATTTGTCTGTCCTCCCCACATTGACACTCATCTGTCTGTCCTCCCCACATGGACACATATCTGTCTGTCCTCCCCACATGGACACATATCTGTTTGTCCTCCCCACATTTACACATATCTGTCTGTCCTCCCCACATGGACACTCATCTGTCTGTGCTCCCCACATGGACACACATCTGTTTGTCCTCCCCACATGGACACATATCTGTCTGTCCTCCCCACATGGACACATATCTGTCTGTCCTCCCCACATGGACACATATATGTCTGTCCTCCCCACATGGACACACATCTGTCTGTCCTCCCCACATGGACACAAATCTGTCTGTCCTCCTCACATGGACACATATATGTCTGTCCTCCCCACATGGACACATATCTGTCTGTCCTCTCCACATGGACACATATTTGTCTGTCCTCCCCACATGGACACATATCTGTCTGTCTCCCCACATGGACACTCATCTGTCTGTCCTCCCCACATGGACACCTATCTGTCTGTCCTCCCCACATGGACACATATCTGTCTGTCCTCCCCAATTGGACACATATCTGTCTGTCCTCCCCACATGGACACAAATCTGTCTGTCCTCCCCACATGGACACATATCTGACTGTCCTCCCCACATGGACACTCATCTGTCTGTCCTCCCCACATGGACACATATGTGTCTGTCCTACCCACATGGACACAAATCTGTCTGTCCTCCCCACATGGACACATATCTGTCTGTCCTCCCCACATGGACACATATCTGTCTGTCCTTCCCACATGGACACATATCTGTCTGTCCTCCCCACATGGACACATATGTGTCTGTCCTACCCACATGGACATAAATCTGTCTGTCCTCCCCACATGGACACATATCTGTCTGTCCTCCCCACATGGACACATATCTGTCTGTCCTTCCCACATGGACACATATCTGTCTGTCCTCCCAATATGGACACATATCTGTCTGTCCTCCCCACATGGACACACATCTGTCTGTTCTCCCCACATGGACACACATCTGTCTGTCCTCCCCACATGGACACATATCTGTCTGTCCTCCCCACATGGACACATATCTGTCTGTCCTCCCTACATGGACACATATCTGTCTGTCCTCCCGACATGGACACATATATGTCTGTCCTCCCCACATGGGCACTCATCTGTATGTCCTCCCCACATGGACACCTATCTGTCTGTCCTCCCCACATGGACACATATCTGTCTATCCTCCCCACATGGACACATATCTGCCTGTCCTCCCCACATGGACACTCATCTGTCTGTCCTCCCTACATGGACACATATCTGTCTGTCCTCCCCACATGGACACACATCTGTCTGTCCAATATTCAACTTGTTAAACAGGAGGTATCTGAGTCTACAATGGCCGGTTCTCAGTCTGATAATTATCACGTGATCTCTTCCAGGTAATGTACTTGTATAGTATGGCTCTTCATTACTGGATGTTCCTTCTACCTTTTTTCTCTATAGTTATTTCTGATTATTGCTTTTATCTCTTTTTATGTAGCCCTGTCTTCTATTTGGGACAAACAATACCAGCCACCATGGTAACTCCTCGCCGAAAGAAGATCGGGCTCGAAATAAAATAGATACATAACTAGAAGGGGGCAATCAGAGACAGGTCATAAGATGGTAAGAAACGTGACCTAAACATAGCAATGGCCACACAAGAACAGAAAGGGCATATTCACCTGCAACTTCTCGGTAAATATTGAAGGAAAAAACAAAACAAAAAATGTTCTTTTGTCAATAGCTTCAAATACCCAGGCACGTTAATAACATCCGATGGAAGATGGTGAATTTCAGAGCCGAAAAGAAGTATAGCCCAGGCAAAGACAGCATTCCATAAAATGAAAAGTAATGCGAATAAAATAAAAGTAAGAAAGAGAGTTCTTCGGCGTTATGTATGGCCAACCCTGTCATATTTAAGAGAGTCATGGACAATTGTAAAACAAGCAGGACAGGCCATGGAGGCTACAGTAATGTGTTTTTACAGAAGAATATCATGGACAGCCAAAAAAAAAGTTATGACGATGTCCTGAAAGAAGCCAGTGCACTAAGGAAGCAATCCATTTTTTTTTTGGGAATATTGAGAGAAAAAGAAAGCGAACATGTATTTATGACAACAGGCCACACTGAATGAAAATGTGATAGAGGACAATATCACGTTATGACTGAACCAACATCTAAGGGCAATCAAAGATAGCTTACACCTCCTAATGTGTGTGTCAAAGTTCATCCAATCCGTGTAAAGAGAGCTCGAAGCAGGAACTGTTGGCTGGGCAAGTAAACAAAACGAAAATCGTTCGAAGTTGTGTGCTTGTCTGCTACTAATGTGCAAAAGCTAATGGATTCCATCGTATATGGCTATCAAGGTACCATATTACCTAGCGTACGCTGTAATTGGATACCTATATCTATGCTGTAAGTGCAGTAGAACAGAAAATAATTATGTTTAAAGGCAGTAATCACAAGGATCGTAAGACGTTTTGCACTGTTTCGACAGCCATAACAAAAGGTACAGCAGATGGAGGACACAGACAGTTAGATAGAACGATAGCGACCAATCGTCGGGTTAAAACATGACCTGGATGAAGGAAATCTGTTGGAAAATAACGTTTCAAGGAATTATGGTAGTTTTATTACATGTACACTATGGTCAAGTAGCTACACCTTCTGAGAAAAATTGAGTGACCGAGGAAGAAACAAACCAGCCAATGGGATCGTTGGTCTTCTCGTCGTCCGTTTCGCAGGAATAAAAGGGGAGACAAATCTGGGCAAATATCACTTGCCGCCTATATTTTGAATTGAAGACACAGACGAGTGTTTTACCATCCATCACCTTTGCCATCCAACAGTGTGTGCAGTCTGTCAAGGTTTTTGAAGCTCTGTGTTATTCGGGATTGAGGGTAAGAGTGATTAGGTAGAACTATGTATATAATATTATATTTGTGCAGATGGGAATAGTTGTAGGTTTAGATTCATATGGAACAGTTCTTGGAGGGAAATCGCCATTGTATGATGTGCATTTTGTTTTGAATTAGATCAGAAGAATGTTTGGAAAAGAAAAAGACTAAGAAGACAGTTTTCGTAAGACTAAGTAAGATTTTTCTGATTACCGGATGGGACAGGACTTGAAGGAACACTGAAAGAATAGGAGGAAGTGATTCGTTGTGTAAATATAGTATATGGTTAACTATTATACCAAGGCCTATGTTATTTCAGTGAAGTTAATCATGGACAGAGATGTAATTGAGTGTAAGGAATAAAGATAAAGTGTTTATTTAGAATAAAGCTACTTGTTATCTGTCACTGACTAGATCTGAATATCCTGTTACCAATTACTATCTGACAGTCTAACTTTCCTTTCATCTGTGGTAAGGAAAGATATTATGGCCATATACTAGCATAGGACATTATGTTTTACAGGTCCTATTGTAGCAAATTATACAACCCTGCCAGTCAGACAGAAGACTGAAGAAATACCAGTTCAAGTAAACGTTCAGGCACCCAGGGTATTCCTCAGATCAGGTTGTGGGAACCCTACTACCTGGGATTCTCCAAACCCTGGTAGCTGCAGAGAACAGACGGTGTGATCACATAAGTTAAGTCAACACTTACCAGACTGAGACAAAATATTGGCCACCACATTTAATATAGACTATGATGAGAAATAAAATTGTGTAACTCATTATTGAGACAGACATGATCTATAGTCCCAGGACTTTTATCAAGTTTAATAAATAACAGAACAGTGCAAGCTCAAGTGCAAGCAAGTGTAATTGACTTTGTAAACAAATGAACTTTTCAAATAAAGGAAAGAGACACTAACTTTTGGTTTTAAATCCTTATTTTGAAAGTCTGTAAATGGTTTTGTAACCTCATCTTCATAACTTCATATATCATGTCATCCATCCATTTCAACACAGAAAAGAAAAAAATTAATGTACATATAATAAATTGTTAAATTATACCTAGAGTCTTGAGTAACTCCTTTCAGTTTGTTGAAGTTACTTTAATTGTGTTAATTCCCCTAGACATAGAAACAGCCCATAGGTTAGTCGTGAGAGGAGACAATCTAGATTCCGGAACTGCTCATTACCATCTGGGCCAAAATTCTTTACAGAATGACTATACCTATGACAGCTATACACCATTGCTCATTTCTGAGAATGGGGTATTACTCTAAAGACCAGTCTCTTATCTGGAAACTATCCTAGTATCATCTGATACATCTTTTTGTCCATTATCATTGTGGCCGTTACAGCGGATGATGTTAGTGTTGATGGTACTTGTCGTATAGTGGGACTCGTCTCACTACCCGACAGTAGGCAGCTAGGTGTTGATGATGCTATGTTAAAACCAATCTTAACGATATAACATCACACGACATACAGATGACGGGATGGAGAACATCTGGCGATAAGTACTGACCTCAAACAGCGGTGAACAACAAGGATGTTTATTTATAGCTAGTCATCAAATCCGCTGAAATCATAATTCATGCCCAACCTTCCACCAAGGCCGGCCATCTCATAATACATAAAATGTCCATAGGCAACTTTTGAAATAAATCTTCTCTCACTCCATCATTTTTCTCTTATATATAGTCTGACGCTGTCTCTAAGATTACTAGGTCAACTACTGTTCTATTTCTTCTGGATTCCTAACCCTTGATAAGGCTCGTAGGACTGGTGAAACTAATCGATGTATCTTTAATATAAGACTGGTCTAACCACCAAGGCTGTTTATTTGTATCAATATTCACTTGTTCTACGCTGCCCCTAGCTACTGTCTATTGTCTCTGCAACTAACACAACATATCTGTTCGTCTTGTAGTCTTGACAACTTTGTTAACACAATCTTGAACTGGCGACATTGTCTTTCTTGTCTTTATCTATCATCTATTAAAGGTGGCGTTTGAGCGTCTTGTTGGTTCGGCAAAATAATTTGATACAATACTGTGACCACAGCAATCAATCTCCTTCAGTGGCTTGTTCGCCAGAAATATGAACCATCAAACATCGCTCGCCACTACACAACTTTAATACATAGCAAACTTGCTATCCTACGATAGGCGCGTTCCAAAATCAAAATGATTTAATCTTTCTCCCGATTTTACATTCCCCCCGTTCTCTGCTAAAATGTGTTCACCTACAAAAACTTTCTCGTGCGTGTTTATTCTTGATCGCTCACCAAAACCTTTCAAGGGACGTAATTTAAAGTCATCTCCCTTTGCTGATTAAACTCAAAACCCATACTCATCATCATCTCAGCCCGTAACCCGTCATGGGTCGTAGGGGTGCCGTGGTGGAAGCATCAGCAGACAGGGTCCTCCACTGCTCTCTATCCTCAGCAATGCGTACAAGTGTGGAAAAACCGTGTCCTGCCCATTCTTTGATGTTATCAGCCCAGGATTTTCTTTGCCTTCCTCTTCTCCGTTTACCTTCGACTGTCCCCTGAAGGATCGTTTTCGAAAGGGAGTCATGACGAGTTACATGCCCAAACCAGGCAAGCTTTCGATGTTTCACTATTGACAAAAGTGGTTCTTGGTGGCCTGCATAGGTGTTTATCTTCTCTCTAACATAGACATTTGTTTTGTGCTCTTTATAGCAAATGCGCAAAATTCTTCTATAACATGCATTCTATAACCCATACAATCTTCTTTAATCTCACTACCAAAACATTACCATGCAAATCAGTCACACCATATTCTGGAACTCACATGATATACTAAACCCAAAACATCAAGCTACATCTCCCAAAAGGGACCTACGGAGTTATCTCCCTTCCCTCAAATCACTCTTCTGCTCATTTCACTTCCCCTTAACAAATACATATAGTCTATTAACAACTCTATTTAACTTTCCTAAACCGTTTTTCCGCACTCTCTTTCACTCTCAAAACCCCAAGCCACCGGTCACAATCATCTAATTAATCAAACCTCTCGTGACAGACAACAAAGAGAATATACTGGACAGTTTGACATTGTGGCACGGAGAGAACAAAAGAAATGATAAACAATATTGGAGACAGGAAGTTGTGGAAACCTTATCACCTTCTCCAACAAGCAAGGTACTTTAGGAAGACGATTTTTTAAAATCTCCATTATTTTATTTTGAATTGCATAACAACTGTAAAAAAAAAAAACATGAACACAAGCTGGACATACCTAAAGAGAGACTTGAGAAGCTGCGTCATCTCCCTTTTAGTCTCGTGCCACATGGTGGCGCACACGTAGATAGTGGGCGTAACATAGCTTTCTTCAGAAGACGTCTCCGGAGTCACATGTTCATCAGTGTCCTCGCCTCCAACTCTGACGTGGTCAATCCTTGGGGCTTTAAGCTCCTGATCATTTCTGCGTCGTCTTAGAGTTAAGTTGAAATCGGTGAAGATAGTGTTGAAATGTGGTGTTAGAAACAGTCTGTTGTGAGAGAAAGTAAATACTGATAAATCATTGACACCTGAAATAGGCAAATTTATTACGATGAGACAAATACAACTATGAAGAACTGTATTTTCCCCAGGACGCTAGAGGACCATTCTCATACATTGCAAAGGTGGGATTACAACAAAATCTGATTTTGCCGCACCTTTCACGTGAGTCACCCGGAAATTCACTGTTATCACCATCGTCCTTGTCACCCCTTTTCTAGAACATAAGACAACAGTTAGTAACTGATTTCTATTCTGGCTTTCTTCATCATCTCGGCTCATCGGATCCTAGTTGCCTCTTCTTCCTCTGTTACCGTTCTTCTCCAAGTTTCCTTTAGCCTCACCACTTTTCTCTTCTCTGTTTAATCACCAAGTTCAAGTCTGGTTATTGCAGCTGGTTCTTCCCTCTTAGGCTTCATCAAGCGCCTAATTGATTTTAGTAGATGGTTTTTTTCCTGAAGATATGTCCTGCACATTCAATTATTCTCTTTAATCTTTAGCTATATCTATTGTTGCCTGTTTCCCATCCAAAGGCCTATGTTTGTTATTAATTCTGGCCGTTTTAAAAGGAGGGTTCGACGGAGTCACGTATCTGAATATTTGAAGTATGAACGCGATATTCTTAGTAAATTGTCATCATAACTCCAACAGTCAAGGAAAACTGCGTCGATTTAACAAACAAATCTACTAACTCGTCCATGATTAGCGTCTGCACTGAAAGAAACTCATCGTGAGACTGTATGTTCTTTTTCTTAATGTTGTTGGATTTACTTTTTTCCATCTGTTTTTAATTAATTAATTATTTTTGTAAACTTACTTACTTACTTAGTCGTTCCCCTTCTACCGTGAGGTGTAGAGATTTGGAAGAGAGAGCGCCAGACTATCCTATCAGCTGTCTTCCTCCTGGCCTGGTTCCATTCTAGTCCTCGGTCCTTCAAAGATTGTCTAATGTTGTCCTCCCAGCGGACTCTGGGTCGTCCTGGGGGTCTGGATCCCTGGCTCTTTGTTTCCCAAGCTTGTCGTGGTAGCCGATCTTCCTCCATTCTGCAGACATGGCCAAACCATCTTAGTTGGGACTGTTCTACTTGTAAGGTGACCAGACGTCCCGGTTTTTCCTGGACAGTCCCTGTTTTCGACCATTTTTGATAATTTGTCCCGACTTTTTTTCGATGCAATCCGGGACGCCAATATGTCCCGGTTTTGGACGAATTTGCCAATTTGGCATAAATCTCACAGATTAAATAAAAAAATTATTATTCCGTGGCGGACTTGGGGAAATTTTTAATTATTAGTGAACTGGCGCCGAAACAGCACAAGAGGTTGTCAGGACCGCGAATTAGTTTTGTAGTTCCAATGTGATATTCGCAGTTATTTGAAATTTTAGGTAGTGGTAAAGTACCAAGATTTTGCGTACGGTATACGTTTATTTAATTTAAACGGTGAACTATTTGTGCATATTTTGTTATTGTTGTAAGAAAATGGTACCAAAGCGTAAATGCAGTTTCAATGAAGATTTACAAAAGGAATATCCGTTTATTAAAAAGAGTACATCAAACTTCAATGTACGATGCAATATATGTGTCTCCGGGTTTTCGATAAGCCATAGTGGACGTGGTGATATTAAGAACCACATAAGCAGTGAGAAACATAAGAGAGCCGTCGTTACAGCTGCATCAAGCTCGTCGTTAACCACTTTCTTCAGAGCTGATAAAATTGGTGACCAAGAAAAGCAATTAGCTGCTATAGAAGGCGCCTTTGCATACCATACAGTGCTACACAATCATACTTTCAGGTCTATGGATTGCACATCAAAATTACTTCAGGTTACTTTAAAGCCAAAATTTGCATGTGCACGTACGAAAACAGAAGCCATTATTCGAAATGTCTTGGCACCCCATATTCTAAATGAGTTAAGGTGTGACCTAGAAAAGTCTACATTTATTTCTGTACTGACAGATGCATCCAACCACAAAGAATTCAAGATTTTTCCTTTGCTTGTCAGATATTTTGATCACAGTAATGGAGTGAAAATTAAAATATTAGAGTTAAAGTCATTGCCAGGTGAAACATCTGATATTGTAAGTAGTTTTCTTAATGATTGCATAACTGAAAATTGTTTAGACAGAAAAGTAGTTGGATTATGCGCAGACAACACAAATTCCAATTTTGGAGGTGCTGAAAGGAAAGGACAGAACAATGTTTTCAAAAAAACTGCAAGAAAACCTTGGACATGGTCTTATAGGAGTTGGGTGTGCAGGTCTTATTTTCCACAACACTGTTCGAACAGCTGCAGATGTACTGCCTGTTGATGTCGAGCTGATTATTGCTAAAATTTATCTACTCTTCAAATCATACACAGTACGAGTTGAAGGACTCAAGGAGTTTTGCCAGTTTGTGGAAACAGACTTCCAGATGATCTTAGGTTATGCTCAGACTAGGTGGCCTGCTCTGCTGCCTGCTGTTGAAAGGGTTCTTCAGATGTTCCTGCCTCTAAAATCATATTTTCAATCTCAAGGCAGATGCCCAGTTTTTATACAGACATTCTTTGAAAATCCTCTATCTGAGGCATGGCTTGTTTTTGTTCACAGTCAGGCCTCTCCATTCCACGAAGCAGTGCAAAAAATAGAGGGTCAGACGGTCACTGTGTTTGAAATTGACAGCATCAACAGGTTGAAAACTATTTTGAAGTCCAAACTGGAAGAATGTTTCTTGCCATCAATAGTTAAGCTAATCCTTGAAAAGCTGGAAATGGAAGGACTTCCAAAGGAGGATGTGACAAAGTTTCATGCTAGCGTTTCTTCTTCGTTCTATGAAACAGCTTTCAATTATTTGAATAAATGGGCTGCAAAAAATTTTCAAGGCCTAGAATCTTACAGCTGGGTAACGCTAAACAGAATACTGTACCAATTTGGGCAGATATTGAGATATCATCATCACTAGTGATTCAAACATTACCTTCAGCCCACTTTACAGAAACTGAAATTTATGACGAATATGTCTATATGAAGCAGTTTGTTACTTCTCAGAAAATTAGTGAATGGAGTGCCAAAACAACATTGCCACCACAACGTTGGATTGAAATCTTTTCCCACTTCAAAAACAATAATGTGACATTTTCAAATATTTTGAAGTTGGCAGAGTTTTTTTTCTGTCTACCTGGAACAAATGCTGCCACAGAAAGAGTGTTTTCTTTGATGAACAGCTTATGGTCAAGTGATAAAACACAGCTAGGTGTTGAAACTTTGAAAGCTATGTTGACAACCAAAGTGAACTGTGAGGAAACATGTGTCGATTTTTTTAAGATGCTGCTTGCAAAGAAGGACCTATTGATAAAAATCCACTCATCTGAAAAGTACAGTAACTCAGCTTCACCTTAAGTAAGGATTATTGATGTTTTTCTCTCTTATTAGTTTAAGTAGTTAAACTTATACAGTAAAATGTATGTTATTCAATGTTATTCACATGTATATATAAAATGTATATTATTTTTAATTGACATCAACTTGATTTTTTTCGGGACATGTCCCGACTTTTGCCCTTTTCTTTACCCTTTTGTCCCGATTTTTTGCATTGAAATAGGTCAAATCTACTATTTTGTCCCGGAAAATATGGTCACCTTACTACTTGGGTCTGCAGGGGGTGGGATTTTAGGCCTTGACGTCTGGTTGCGGACCATGTCTCTTCTTGTTACTTCAACCACCTTCCTCAGATACCTCATTTCTGATGTTTGGATCTGGCTTTTGTGGGTTATAGTCATTGCCCATGACTCGCATCCATATGTCAAGACTGGGACATGGGTGGAGCGGTATACAGCCATCTTCGTTTTCTTACCAACCTCTCTCTTGTTGAGGAATCCTCGATTTATGGCTTGAAAAAGTCTCCCAGCTGCTGCTTTTCGAAAGGCCAACTCTTCTTTGATGCCTCCCTTTCGGTCTATAATAGCTCAGATGTATTTAAAGTCGTCTACCTGCTCCAGGACCTGTTCTCCCAGCTTAATCTGATGTCTTCTTTCTTCTCGTGATATCACAATGGATTTTGTTTTAGAGCTGCTTATGACCATACTTCTCTTCTCCAGCGCTTCCTTCCAGACTTGCAGGTTGGATTGGAGATGTGCCTCTGATTTAGCAATCAGGGTAACATCATCAGCAAATGCCAGCTCTGAAATACAGACCTGTCTCATCTTCCAGTACCCCACTGAATACTTTCTTGTTCTCTCCTTACATGCCTTGATGACATCGTCCATGAGGAGTATGAAAAGATAAGGTGACAGGATATCACCTTGTCTTACACCAGTGGTGGTCCTGAACTCTTCTGACTTATGGTTTGCTGTCCTCACATAATTTCTGCAAGACTTGTAGGAGCTCTGTATAGCATGAATCAGAGGTACTGGAATGTTCTTCCTTGCCAAACAGTCCCAAAGTTTGCTCCAGGGGACCCTGTCAAACGCCTTTTCCAGATCTATGAAACAAAGATGGATCTCACTCTTATACTCAAGGGCCTTTTCACTCAGCTGTCTGGGTGTGAAGATTAGGTCTTGAGTACTTCGGTTTGCTCGGAATCCGCACTGGACCTCATCCAATTGTGGTTCAGCTAGGCGTCGGAGTCTCTGCTCTAGGATTCTAGAGTAGATTTTACCAGGGACACTGAGAAGGGATATGCCTCTATGGTTTCCACATTGTCGATTGTCACCCTTTTTGAAAATTGGTGTTATGATGGCAATCTCCCAATCCTTTGGTACGGTCTTGTTGCACCACGCTGCCTGTAGGACCCTTAAGAATAATAGGTCGCCTGATGCTCCCATGTTCTTAACTATTGCTGGTGTTACACCATCATGCCCTGCTGCTTTGTCCATCTTGATTTTCTCCAGTGCTGCCTTCAGTTCTTCCATCTTTATGTCATCTTCACCATCATTGGTTTTCTCTTCTGTGCTAGTGGTTATCATTTCTGATGCTTCACCATGCTCACCATCCAGGAGTTCTGAGAAATATTCTTTCCACCTTTCCATTACTACCTTCGGGGCAGTAAGCAATTTGCCTTCCTTGTCCTTTATAAATTTGAGAGGGCATTGTTTTTCCTTCCTCGTGTTCTTTAGGGTCTTACAGAACAATTTCTGGTTTTCTTGCGCATCTTTTTCTAGCTTTTCTCCATATTCTTCCCAGGACTTCTGTTTTGCTGATAGCACCTTGTTCTTTGCTTCTGTTCTGAGTGTCACATATTCTCTATATTTCTCCATTTGTCCTGTTTTGTCTTTAGCTCCTAAGTATTGTTTCCATGCCATTTTCTTCTCTCTTATTTTCTCTTTGACTTCCTCTGTCCACCAAGGTGTCCTCTTTCTCTTGTTCCCAAGTCGGACTTCACCACATGCTTCTGCAGCAGCTGTCTTTATGATGACCTTGAATTTAAGCCAGAGGGTTTCCAAGTCATCAGGTTGTTCTTCTGTGTTGTTCAACGTTGCAGCAATAAGCCCCTGATATCTGGTCTTAATTTCTGGCTCTCTCAGCTTGTAGGTCTTAATGCGCATTTCTCCCGTTCGTTTACTTAGTTTCTTGCGTGATGTTGGGCAGTTCCTAGGCTGAGCAACTCTTTCAGTTGTTCTTTTGATCGTAAGCAGATAGAGATCACTTCCAATCTCTGGCCCCCTCCAGACTCTAGCATCCCGGACATGTTTGAATGAGCTTCTCCTAACAATGGCATAGTCGATCACTGACTTCTCATTCTTTGTTGGTTCACATCTAGTGTATGCATGTATGCGCTTATGGGGGAACTTTGTGTTTGTAATGATCAGATTCTGCTCATTGCAGAATATAAGGAGTCGCTTTCCATTGTCATTGAGAGTATCTTCTCCATATCTTCCGATAACTCCACCCCATCTAGCATGGTCATTTCCAACTCTGGCATTGAAATCTCCGAGCATGATAATTTCATCTAGGCAGTCATCCACTGTCCTTTGAAGCAGCTCGAAGAATTCCTCCTTGACCTCTGCTCTCTCAGCCTCATTTGGCCCATACACTATGACCAGGTTGACTATGGTTTCTCCTTCTTTTAGTTTTACAACCATAATGCGCTCCGAGACAAAGTTCCATCCCTTGATACTATCTTTTTGGTTTTTGGCCACAATGCAACCCACGCCCCCTTTAGCTCTTTCAGATGTGGGTACACCACTGTAGAGCAGCGTGTTGCCATCAAGATCCATGACTCCTTTTCGTCGCCTTTAGAATCAGTCAAGTTTTCTCTCTTGTAGTTCTCATAATCAAAAGTTTAAAGCAAACAGGTGATTGACCTGTTGTGCCTTTGCATGGTGGAGGGGCTGCCTCCTTACGGCCTCCATGCAGGCCGCCCTTCTCCTTTTTTAGCCGGGCTTGGGACAGGCCTAGGCGGAGTTATATTTTTGTAAACAATATGTGTAATTACTCACCTCTCAATTCTGGCCATGCGCTCGCTCCGAGGGAACCAGATGTGCGAGACGATGACGCAGTAGGATAGCCACAGTGCTCCAGACGCGGCTATTGGCTGGATGAGATTTTCTATGTTAATATTCGGACAATACCAGGATCCTGAGTGCCATGTCACAGGTAAAAACTGAAAAGGAAAGAAAACGGTTAGTCAGTTCGTTTTAGGATGGTTAACTGCATGCATGATTTGTGGTCGGTCAGTTAGCTGAGAAATGTATGAAAGTATGCTGATCTAGTGATTTCTTCCTGGTTTTTAAGCTGTGAGGATGGGAGCCGCGCTGGTGTAATGGCTACGGCGTTGTACTGGCGACCAGGTTTTCATGGTTCAAACCCGGGCGTCAGCGTTTGAAGGAATGTTTACGACCGGAAATTTGACTGAATAACGGCTCCTGCACATAAATCATGTGTGGATGGGAAGGAGCAAAGCTCCTGACCGGGTTGGAAGGAAAGTCCACTGACCCCCCAGCCTCCTAACTAGCAGGCTAAAGATACTAACTACTGATGGGTTTAACTGTGGCACCGATAACATTACTGCTTAACACCTGATTTAATGATGCCCAACATATGAGGAACAAAGAAAGCACCTATGGCCGTCACCAGTGCCACGCCTGTAAAAGCTCTATGGAGATCGAAATAGCCTCAAGCTAACCACTACTTTCTTTGAATATATTCAAGTTGACGTCTGAGAGTGTACGTAGAAGAAGAAATTGCATTATCGCCATCAGTTGACAGATACAGCGACAAACAATAACTAGTACAAGTAGATTGTAATGTACAGTGACAAACAATAACTTGTACAAGTAGATTGTAAGATACAGTGACAAACAATAACTACGACAAGTAGATTGTAAGATACAGCGATAAACAATAACTAGTACAAGTAGATTGTAAGATACAGTGATAAACAATAACTACGACAAGTAGATTGTAAGATACAGCGATAAACAATAACTAGTACAAGTAGATTGTAAGATACAGTGATAAACAATAACTAGTACAAGTAGATTGTAAGATACAGTGATAAACAATAACTAGTACAAGTAGATTGTAAGATACAGTGACAAACAATAACTAGTACAAGTAGATTGTAAGATACAGTGACAAACAATAACTAGTACAAGTAGATTGTAAGATACAGTGACAAACAATAACTAGTACAAGTAGATTGTAAGATACAGTGACAAACAATAACTAGTACAAGTAGATTGTAAGATACAGTGACAAACAATAACTAGTACAAGTAGATTGTAAGATACAGTGACAAACAATAACTAGTACAAGTAGATTGTAAGATACAGTGACAAACAATAACTAGTACAAGTAGATTGTAAGATACAGTGACAAACAATAACTAGTACAAGTAGATTGTAAGATACAGCGATAAACAATAACTAGTACAAGTAGATTGTAAGATACAGTGACAAACAATAACTAGTACAAGTAGATTGTAAGATACAGCGATAAACAATAACTAGTACAAGTAGATTGTAAGATACAGTGACAAACAATAACTAGTACAAGTAGATTGTAAGATACAGCGATAAACAATAACTAGTACAAGTAGATTGTAAGATACAGTGATAAACAATAACTAGTACAAGTAGATTGTAAGATACAGTGATAAACAATAACTAGTACAAGTAGATTGTAAGATACAGTGATAAACAATAACTAGTACAAGTAGATTGTAAGATACAGTGACAAACAATAACTAGTACAAGTAGATTGTAAGATACAGTGATAAACAATAACTAGTACAAGTAGATTGTAAGATACAGCGATAAACAAAAACTAGTACAAGTAGATTGTAAGATACAGTGATAAACAATAACTAGTACAAGTAGATTGTAAGATACAGTGATAAACAATAACTAGTACAAGTAGATTGTAAGATACAGTGATAAACAATAACTAGTACAAGTAGATTGTAAGATACAGTGACAAACAATAACTAGTACAAGTAGATTGTAAGATACAGTGATAAACAATAACTAGTACAAGTAGATTGTAAGATACAGTGATAAACAATAACTAGTACAAGTAGATTGTAAGATACAGTGACAAACAATAACTAGTACAAGTAGATTGTAAGATACAGCGATAAACAATAACTAGTACAAGTAGATTGTAAGATACAGCGATAAACAATAACTAGTACAAGTAGATTGTAAGATACAGCGATAAACAATAACTAGTACAAGTAGATTGTAAGATACAGTGATAAACAATAACTAGTACAAGTAGATTGTAAGATACAGTGACAAACAATAACTAGTACAAGTAGATTGTAAGATACAGCGATAAACAATAACTAGTACAAGTAGATTGTAAGATACAGTGATAAACAATAACTAGTACAAGTAGATTGTAAGATACAGTGATAAACAATAACTAGTACAAGTAGATTGTAAGATACAGTGATAAACAATAACTAGTACAAGTAGATTGTAAGATACAGTGACAAACAATAACTAGTACAAGTAGATTGTAAGATACAGCGATAAACAATAACTAGTACAAGTAGATTGTAAGATACAGTGATAAACAATAACTAGTACAAGTAGATTGTAAGATACAGCGATAAACAATAACTAGTACAAGTAGATTGTAAGATACAGTGACAAACAATAACTAGTACAAGTAGATTGTAAGATACAGCGATAAACAATAACTAGTACAAGTAGATTGTAAGATACAGTGACAAACAATAACTAGTACAAGTAGATTGTAAGATACAGCGATAAACAATAACTAGTACAAGTAGATTGTAAGATACAGTGACAAACAATAACTAGTACAAGTAGATTGTAAGATACAGTGACAAACAATAACTAGTACAAGTAGATTGTAAGATACAGTGATAAACAATAACTAGTACAAGTAGATTGTAAGATACAGCGATAAACAATAACTAGTACAAGTAGATTGTAAGATACAGTGATAAACAATAACTAGTACAAGTAGATTGTAAGATACAGCGATAAACAATAACTAGTACAAGTAGATTGTAAGATACAGTGACAAACAATAACTAGTACAAGTAGATTGTAAGATACAGTGACAAACAATAACTAGTACAAGTAGATTGTAAGATACAGCGATAAACAATAACTAGTACAAGTAGATTGTAAGATACAGTGATAAACAATAACTAGTACAAGTAGATTGTAAGATACAGTGACAAACAATAACTAGTACAAGTAGATTGTAAGATACAGTGATAAACAATAACTAGTACAAGTAGATTGTAAGATACAGCGAACAAAACAATAACTAGTACAAGTAGATTGTAAGATACAGTGATAAACAATAACTAGTACAAGTAGATTGTAAGATACAGTGATAAACAATAACTAGTACAAGTAGATTGTAAGATACAGTGACAAACAATAACTAGTACAAGTAGATTGTAAGATACAGTGATAAACAATAACTAGTACAAGTAGATTGTAAGATACAGTGATAAACAATAACTAGTACAAGTAGATTGTAAGATACAGTGACAAACAATAACTAGTACAAGTAGATTGTAAGATACAGTGATAAACAATAACTAGTACAAGTAGATTGTAAGATACAGTGACAAACAATAACTAGTACAAGTAGATTGTAAGATACAGTGACAAACAATAACTAGTACAAGTAGATTGTAAGATACAGTGACAAACAATAACTAGTACAAGTAGATTGTAAGATACAGCGATAAACAATAACTAGTACAAGTAGATTGTAAGATACAGTGACAAACAATAACTAGTACAAGTAGATTGTAAGATACAGTGATAAACAATAACTAGTACAAGTAGATTGTAAGATACAGTGATAAACAATAACTAGTACAAGTAGATTGTAAGATACAGTGATAAACAATAACTAGTACAAGTAGATTGTAAGATACAGTGATAAACAATAACTAGTACAAGTAGATTGTAAGATACAGTGATAAACAATAACTAGTACAAGTAGATTGTAAGATACAGCGATAAACAATAACTAGTACAAGTAGATTGTAAGATACAGTGATAAACAATAACTAGTACAAGTAGATTGTAAGATACAGCGATAAACAATAACTAGTACAAGTAGATTGTAAGATACAGTGATAAACAATAACTAGTACAAGTAGATTGTAAGATACAGTGACAAACAATAACTAGTACAAGTAGATTGTAAGATACAGTGATAAACAATAACTAGTACAAGTAGATTGTAAGATACAGCGATAAACAATAACTAGTACAAGTAGATTGTAAGATACAGTGATAAACAATAACTAGTACAAGTAGATTGTAAGATACAGTGACAAACAATAACTAGTACAAGTAGATTGTAAAACAATAACTAGTACAAGTAGATTGTAAGATACAGCGATAAACAATAACTAGTACAAGTAGATTGTAAGATACAGTGATAAACAATAACTACGACAAGTAGATTGTAAGATACAGTGATAAACAATAACTAGTACAAGTAGATTGTAAGATACAGCGATAAACAATAACTAGTACAAGTAGATTGTAAGATACAGTGATAAACAATAACTAGTACAAGTAGATTGTAAGATACAGTGATAAACAATAACTAGTACAAGTAGATTGTAAGATACAGCGATAAACAATAACTAGTACAAGTAGATTGTAAGATACAGCGATAAACAATAACTAGTACAAGTAGATTGTAAGATACAGTGATAAACAATAACTAGTACAAGTAGATTGTAAGATACAGCGATAAACAATAACTAGTACAAGTAGATTGTAAGATACAGTGATAAACAATAACTAGTACAAGTAGATTGTAAGATACAGTGATAAACAATAACTAGTACAAGTAGATTGTAAGATACAGTGATAAACAATAACTAGTACAAGTAGATTGTAAGATACAGTGATAAACAATAACTAGTACAAGTAGATTTGTAAGATACAGTACAAGTAGATTGTAAGATACAGCGATAAACAATAACTAGTACAAGTAGATTGTAAGATACAGCGATAAACAATAACTAGTACAAGTAGATTGTAAGATACAGTGATAAACAATAACTAGTACAAGTAGATTGTAAGATACAGTGATAAACAATAACTAGTACAAGTAGATTGTAAGATACAGTGATAAACAATAACTAGTACAAGTAGATTGTAAGATACAGTGATAAACAATAACTAGTACAAGTAGATTGTAAGATACAGTGATAAACAATAACTAGTACAAGTAGATTGTAAGATACAGTGATAAACAATAACTAGTACAAGTAGATTGTAAGATACAGTACAAGTAGATTGATACAATAAAATAACTAGTACAAGTAGATTGTAAGATACAGCGATAAACAATAACTAGTACAAGTAGATTGTAAGATACAGTGATAAACAATAACTAGTACAAGTAGATTGTAAGATACAGTGATAAACAATAACTAGTACAAGTAGATTGTAAGATACAGTGATAAACAATAACTAGTACAAGTAGATTGTAAGATACAGCGATAAACAATAACAAGTAGATTGTAAGATACAGCGATAAACAATAACTAGTACAAGTAGATTGTAAGATACAGTGATAAACAATAACTACGACAAGTAGATTGTAAGATACAGTGATAAACAATAACTAGTACAAGTAGATTGTAAGATACAGTGATAAACAATAACTACGACAAGTAGATTGTAAGATACAGTGATAAACAATAACTAGTACAAGTAGATTGTAAGATACAGTGATAAACAATAACTACGACAAGTAGATTGTAAGATACATAACAGTACAAGTAGATAAATACAATAAACTAATTGTAAGATACAAGTAGTAGATTGTAAGATACAGCGTATAAACAATAACTAGTACAAGTAGATTGTAAGATACAGCGATAAACAATAACTAGTACAAGTAGATTGTAAGATACAATACAGATAAACAATAAACAAGTAGATTACAGCGATAAACAATAACTAGTACAAGTAGATTGTAAGATACAGTGATAAACAATAACTAGTACAAGTAGATTGTAAGATACCGCGATAAACATAACTAGTACAAGTAGATTGTAAGATACAGTACGTACAAGTGATAAACAATAACTACGACAAGTAGATTGTAAGATACAGCGATAAACAATAACTAGTACAAGTAGATTGTAAGATACAGCGATAAACAATAACTAGTACAAGTAGATTGTAAGATACAGCGATAAACAATAACTACGACAAGTAGATTGTAAGATACAGCGATAAACAATAACTACGACAAGTAGATTGTAAGATACAGCGATAAACAATAACTAGTACAAGTAGATTGTAAGATACAGTGATAAACAATAACTAGTACAAGTAGATTGTAAGATACAGTGATAAACAATAACTAGTACAAGTAGATTGTAAGATACAGTGATAAACAATAACTACGACAAGTAGATTGTAAGATACAGCGATAAACAATAACTAGTACAAGTAGATTGTAAGATACAGTGATAAACAATAACTACGACAAGTAGATTGTAAGATACAGTGATAAACAATAACTACGACAAGTAGATTGTAAGATACAGCGATAAACAATAACTAGTACAAGTAGATTGTAAGATACAGCGATAAACAATAACTAGTACAAGTAGATTGTAAGATACAGTGATAAACAATAACTAGTACAAGTAGATTGTAAGATACAGTGATAAACAATAACTAGTACAAGTAGATTGTAAGATACAGTGATAAACAACTAGTACAAGTAGATTGTAAGTACAAGTAGATTGTAAGATACAGTGATAAACAATAACTAGTACAAGTAGATTGTAAGATACAGCGATAAACAATAACTAGTACAAGTAGATTGTAAGATACAGTGATAAACAATAACTAGTACAAGTAGATTGTAAGATACAGCGATAAACAATAACTAGTACAAGTAGATTGTAAGATACAGCGATAAACAATACAGTACAAGTAATTGTAGATTGTAAGATACAGTAAGATACATAAACAATAACTAGTACAAGTAGATTGTAAGATACAGCGATAAACAATAACTACGACAAGTAGATTGTAAGATTGATAAACAATACAGCGATAAACAATAACTAGTACAAGTAGATTGTAAGATACAGTGATAAACAATAACTAGTACAAGTAGATTGTAAGATACAGTGATAAACAATAACTACGACAAGTAGATTGTAAGATACAGTGATAAACAATAACTACGACAAGTAGATTGTAAGATACAGCGATAAACAATAACTAGTACAAGTAGATTGTAAGATACAGCGATAAACAATAACTAGTACAAGTAGATTGTAAGATTGTAAGATACAAGTAGATTGTAAGATACAGCGATAAACAATAACTAGTACAAGTAGATTGTAAGATACAGCGATAAACAATAACTAGTACAAGTAGATTGTAAGATACAGTGATAAACAATAACTACGACAAGTAGATTGTAAGATACAGCGATAAACAATAACTAGTACAAGTAGATTGTAAGATACAGCGATAAACAATAACTAGTACAAGTAGATTGTAAGATACAGCGATAAACAATAACTAGTACAAGTAGATTGTAAGATACAGTGATAAACAATAACTAGTACAAGTAGATTGTAAGATACAGCGATAAACAATAACTAGTACAAGTAGATTGTAAGATACAGCGATAAACAATAACTAGTACAAGTAGATTGTAAGATACAGTGATAAACAATAACTAGTACAAGTAGATTGTAAGATACAGTGATAAACAATAACTAGTACAAGTAGATTGTAAGATACAGTGTGTAAGATACAGCGATAAACAATAACTAGTACAAGTAGATTGTAAGATACAGCGATAAACAATAACTAGTACAAGTAGATTGTAAGATACAGCGATAAACAATAACTAGTACAAGTAGATTGTAAGATACAGGATAAACAATAACTATTACAAGTAGATTGTAAGATACAGAGATAAACAATAACTAGATACAGCGATAAACAATAACTAGTACAAGTAGATTGTAAGATACAGCGATAAACAATAACTAGTACAAGTAGATTGTAAGATACAGCGATAAACAATAACTAGTACAAGTAGATTGTAAGATACAGCGATAAACAATAACTAGTACAAGTAGATTGTAAGATACAGCGATAAACAATAACTAGTACAAGTAGATTGTAAGATACAGCGATAAACAATAACTAGTACAAGTAGATTGTAAGATACAGCGATAAACAATAACTAGTACAAGTAGATTGTAAGATACAGCGATAAACAATAACTAGTACAAGTAGATTGTAAGATACAGCGATAAAGCGATAAACAATAACTAGTACAAGTAGATTGTAAGATACAGCGATAAACAATAACTAGTACAAGTAGATTGTAAGATACAGTGATAAACAATAACTAGTACAAGTAGATTGTAAGATACAGCGATAAACAATAACTAGTACAAGTAGATTGTAAGATACAGCGATAAACAATAACTAGTACAAGTAGATTGTAAGATACAGCGATAAACAATAACTAGTACAAGTAGATTGTAAGATACACAATAACTATAAACAATAACTAGTACAAGTAGATTGTAAAGATAACAGCGATAAACAATAACTAGTACAAGTAGATTGTAAGATACCGCGATAACAAGTAGATTGTAAGATACAGCGATAAACAATAACTAGTACAAGTAGATTGTAAGATACAGCGATAAACAATAACTACGACAAGTAGATTGTAAGATACAGCGATAAACAATAACTAGTACAAGTAGATTGTAAGATACAGCGATAAACAATAACTAGTACAAGTAGATTGTAAGATACAGCGATAAACAATAACTAGTACAAGTAGATTGTAAGATACAGCGATAAACAATAACTACGACAAGTAGATTGTAAGATCTAGTAGATTGTAAGATACAGCGATAAACAATAACTACGACAAGTAGATTGTAAGATACAGCGATAAACAATAACTAGTACAAGTAGATTGTAAGATACAGCGATAAACAATAACTAGTACAAGTAGATTGTAAGATACAGCGATAAACAATAACTAGTACAAGTAGATTGTAAGATACAGCGATAAACAATAACTAGTACAAGTAGATTGTAAGATACAGTGATAAACAATAACTAGTACAAGTAGATTGTAAGATACAGTGATAAACAATAACTATAAAGTAGATGTGTACAAGATAGATACAGCGATAAACAATAACTAGTACAAGTAGAGTAAGATACGCGATAAACAATAACTAGTACAAGTAGATTGTAAGATACAGCGATAAACAATAACTAGTACAAGTAGATTGTAAGATACAGTGAAAGATACAGTGATAAACAATAACTAGTACAAGTAGATTGTAAGATACAGTGATAAACAATAACTAGTACAAGTAGATTGTAAGATACAGCGATAAACAATAACTAGTACAAGTAGATTGTAAGATACAGTGATAAACAATAACTAGTACAAGTAGATTGTAAGATACAGTGATAAACAATAACTAGTACAAGTAGATTGTAAGATACAGTGATAAACAATAACTAGTACAAGTAGATTGTAAGATACAGTGATAAACAATAACTACGACAAGTAGATTGTAAGATACAGCGATAAACAATAACTAGTACAAGTAGATTGTAAGATACAGCGATAAACAATAACTAGTACAAGTAGATTGTAAGATACAGTGATAAACAATAACTACGACAAGTAGATTGTAAGATACAGCGATAAACAATAACTAGTACAAGTAGATTGTAAGATACAGCGATAAACAATAACTAGTACAAGTAGATTGTAAGATACAGTGATAAACAATAACTACGACAAGTTATTGAAAGTGTAGGTAGTTCTTATCAAGAATCTTTGTGGGTTGTTGTGCTATTTTGCAAGAACCCCATATTAATAATTGAAACGTCCTTTAGCCAACAAAGACAAAAATACCGCCACCTTTCCTGGAAAATACGGAAATAGCACGCATTGCACCGTGATAACTAAACCGAACACTTATTAAAAGAGTACGCAGGCCTATTTTGCGTTGACCATGTCATGATAAACCAACGGGCTGATCACCCGTTTGCCAGTCACTTCGATTACGGAAACAACAGCAAATGGATATTTGCCGTTGCCCTAAAGACGCCAATAGGCGTGATGGGAAACAATGGCAAAGAAAACCTATCTGCTGTTGCCCTAAGACGCCACTAGGCGTAATGGCCACTGACTGCTTTGACGGTCGGTGGCTAAGGACGGAAGAAGAAGAAGAAGATGTCATGATAAGTTGGACTAAAAACTTCCCAGGAAATTGAAATGGAAAAGAAAAGAATGGACAAGAATGAAGTGATCACGGGAGAATTAGTGCCCTAATCAGGTCATGCAGCAGAGCGAGCACAACATAATTCTCCCCCCTTCCCCTCCACACACACACACATCATGTTTTGGCGGGTTACCTGCTCGTTTAAGTTCTAGTTTGTCTTTACTTGCTGGTCATGTATCGAGCTAGCAAAACAACGCTACTTTCAAATGGCTCAAGCTTACGTTGAGCACGAACTAATTTAATCAAATTTGTCTCTCTAGTCTGCCTGTTTTCTTTGGTTTCTGTATGAGACAAATTACATTTATTCTCTTTAAAGAAGCGACTTCATACTATCGTGTGTTCGACTAGCTCAGTAGTTATCCTCTTTGTTCCATTATCTTCCTCCCTGTTCTTCTCTTTGTGGTGACAAACAGGCAACACACATATGAATAAATGAGTTTGTGTTAAATGAATGAGTCATGAGAAGGATTAATTTGAAATCTACTTCTTTCTTCGTTCACTCTCAGACGTCGACTAGAATATATTCAAAGAAAGCAGTGGTTAACCTAAAACTGTTGGCATCTTACAGTTTTTTTCAGGAATGGTACTGGTGATGGCCACATGCGCTTTCTCTGCTCCTCGTGTGTTGATCGCCTCTGAAGCAGATGTTCAGCAGTCATTTTATCGGTGCCTGTCGTGAGAAATTCTAATCCACATATACAAGGGGCTTGACATAAGTCTTGGGCCTGACCATGAAAGAGTCACAGGAGGAAGATGAAACTTGGCACATTTAAAGTTCATCATATTTGTACTGAATGCGTAAAGTACGCGTTTGTTTCTTCAATGGGTTTTCCCGCTATGGTGCACGGCGCAATGTACCCTATTGACCGGATCTGCTGCTCCAAAGATTTGACAAAACAATGGAAAAGAAGGAGGCCAGAGCTGTGATAAAATTTCTGATGTTTCAGGGAAAAACACCTACAGAAATACACAGGGAGATGGAACCAGTGTTTCGTGATTCTTGTCCTTCATATACTTCGGTAAAAAAAACTGGTGTCAACAGTTTAAGTGCGGCCGCTCAAATGTTGCTGATCTGCCAAGATCTGGTAGACCAGCCTCAGAGTGCAACGATGAAAATGCAACAAGAGTGAAGAAAATCATTGACCAAGATCGAAAAATGACAATTGTGGAGATAGCTAGTAGACTAAAACTAAATGAAAGAACAGTTTATAGAATTTTACACAACAGACTGAACATGAGAAAAGTGTGTGCACGCTGGGTTCCGCGACTGTTGAAACGTGAACAGAAGCAAACGAGGGTAAATTGCTGTCAACAGTTGCTCAAAAAGTGTCAGTCAAAAAATTTTTTTGAGACCATGGTGACAGTAGATGAGACTTGGGTACACCATTATGACCCCGAATCCAAAATTGCCAGCATGAAATCGAAAACCCCGGGCTCCCCAACACCTGTCAAGCCGAGGGCGCAGAAATCTGCAGGAAAAGTGATGCTGACTGTTTTTGGGACGGCAAAGGTGTCCTTTTGAAAGATTATCTGTCTCGTGGCAACACAGTTAATGGACAGTACTATGCAGATCTTCTCACAAAACTAAGAAAGGTTGTGACCGGGAAACGAGGGATAACGCACACTCAAAATCTTCCTTTGCTTCAAGACAATGCGCCCTCTCACAAAGCACGGCTTGTGCAGCTAGCAGCCAACGATTTGAATATTGAAATTCTTCCACACCCACCATATTCTCCAGATTTGGCTCCATCAGACTTTTTTCTATTCCCAAATCTTAAAAAACAGCTAAAAGGAAATCATTTTGACAGCGATGAAGAGGTTATACTGGCATGTGATGACAGGTTTAGTTTGAAAAATAGGGTGTTCTACTCCCAAGGTCTTTTCAAGGTCAAGCATGGATGGCAGAAGTGTGTCAATTCAGATGGTGGCTATATTGAAAAGGAATAAACACTATACAAAATTTCAGCTCTCTGTGACATGTCCTTCATTGTCAGGCCCAAGACTTATGTCAATCCCCTTGTATAAATTAAAAAGTAAATGTAAAGCCTAACAAATAAATTCTATAAAAGGAAGAAGAATGGTAAAGAACAGTGCTGTCACAATGACAGTACTCGAAATCCCCTTTGTTTTATGCTTCGTCTGCAAATTGTAACGTTTCCACGTTAAATATAAGCCACTGCGTAAATACATGCGTTTCCACAACCCAATAAAACGTGTACTGCAGTTCTAAGAAAAACCTTGAGATACGCAAGTGATTAATGACCTAAATTAATCCTAACATTAATTATACTACGTTACCAAAACGAACGAACAGATGGACTAAGATGGAAAGAAGGGAGGGCTGAAGGCAGCAACGCAAGCAACACTAAACACGCGTCTCGCTATATTAATGCCACCCCTAACACGCGTGTAAGGCCACATGCACTAACTTTATTTCAGACGGACAGTGATAAAAACATTACCCTTCCCAGAGTTAGGTTTTAAAAAAACCTGAAAAACGCTTATTAGGAAAGATGACATTAGATGGATTTACGTTTGAAAACATGACAGTACCCAGACACCACATGGGGATTGAAGTGAACAGGAGGTGGTAGAAAATGCACATTTTGAACGCAGCCACCTAGCTCCCTTAGATTGAGATATTTGGATTCCTTAGGGCTTGCTGACACAGAATATGTTAAGTGTTACGCAAATAGTCCAGGAATTAATAAATTATAGGCAAAAGAAAATAATGAGGGTGTCAGACAACCTAAAAACTCGGAGTCGCTCAGTGGCAGAATTTTAGACCACCATTGTACGGAAATAGGCCACAAGTTACATTTGAATTGATTGGAGGGAATGATATGTAAGGCTAAACACGATTAGTCGGACTATAAATGCTATCTTTTGTTGTCAAGGGAGACGGAAGTAAGAGTACTTTTTTTCAAACGATGGGGTAGAAATGGCCTGATTGGTTAGGTCTGTTAATATAGTTAATTGATAGCGTTAGTTCGAGACCACTAGTTCAAATAAGCTTGATAAAGCAACAGTGCGTTGAAGCCAGCTCATATTTTTGCTAAATAAAAGCCTGGAACATAAGCAGATGGGAATTTGTGCCAGTATTTGTGCCTACATTCATTGCTAGTCAACGTATCTGTGTTTATTTCCTTGAATTGTGGTAGGTTGAAATATTTGATCTCTTTTTAATGAAAATTGAATGTACATTGATAATTTATGTCTGTATATATGTGCAGTTCAGTAGCGAACATGAGACAAGGCCTATATCTATATATATATATTGCTCCAACCTGAACAGAAGGTGTCGGAGAAAAGTCAAACTACATGGAATTACCACATAGTACACTGACACCTACCTTATGACATGGAAGGACTTATAGCTGAAAGTGCAGAGGCGTAGTAACCATTAGGGAGGTTAATACTGGAGTAAACTGCTTCAGAAGAAGATAGCAGTTAAACTAAAGCTCTGAACTCTGTGTTTGTGATGTATTGTGCTCAGTCTAGCCAGATAGTATAAATTAGTTCTGAAGTAGGAGGTACATCCTTCTTGTTTCAGGGACTGTGGTCCTAGTTATTGAAGCCGCACCTGGTCTGAGCATTTGCTGAATCCAGAGGCTACAACATACTCTTTGGTCCCTGTAGAAACCAGTGAGGTGTCTTCAGAACCAGTGAGGTGTCTTCAGAACCAGTGAAGAAGTCTAGCAGAGGAGTCTTTGCCTGCCGCCATCACGAAAGTTAAGCCCTTCGTGGCCAACAGAGCTCAACAATTTGTACCCCCTCCTCTTAAAATGAATTGTATTAATTAAAGAGGGGTAATTAATTGTTTTAATGACAGGAACTGAGAACATCTCCAATACTAGTTCCAACAGAAACAAACACATGCAGTCATGATGTCTAATAAGAATCTATCTTGAAGAACAAAACCAGTATTACCTCATATTACCACATCACAACTCACACACATAGATTACTAATATTACTGAGATATAAATATGTGGCAGTAAGTAAGGTTATCTGTAAAACACTACACATATTAGATACAGATACCTTCACAGCTGATCTCAGTCAGTACACTAAGTCCCTATAAATATTTATATCATCCCACTTTACCACAGTGCCACATTTACACTCCTCAGTAGTTCCTATCTTCAGCTTGTTGAATAGATGTTAATCTGTTGTGGCCTGTGCGAAGTCTGAAGATTACCACTTGTTCACTTCTGCTTAGCTGGTAATATACATCTTTTGTTTGGTGGCCTGGATACTCTACTTCCCACATGCTCCTGTATCTGCTCTTGATAAAACTCTTGGTCTCTTCATAAGTAATGCTTATGTCAAGTTGAGGTAGCTTTCCACCATTCTTTGCCAATCTGTCAGCCTCTTCATTTCTGGGGACGTTGCAGTGAGATGGGATCCACTGTATCGCAACTCTTTTGAACTGTTGGCATAGTTAATGGAATGTTACTCTCATGTCATCCAGGTTGGCATTATTCTGATTCTTCAGTGCTGTAATTACTGACAAAGCATCTGTGAAGACAGCTACTTGCCTGTTGGAGCTTTCTTCCGTCATTAGGACTTCTGCTGCAGTTTTTAAGGCTCTGCCTCTGCTCTGAAGTTACCTAAGAATGTTCCTGTTGCAACTGACAGATTTTTCTGTGTGCCACTGCTAAAGCTCAGAAAAACTCCTATAATGTGACATGCATACTGACATTTGTTAAACATTTAATTGTTTAAATTGATAGGCAACAGGGCTATGATTATTTTAGTAGGCGAGGGACTGGAATCATTACCTCATATCGGCACTGAAGGTACACAACCAGAAGTGACACGGGAGGGGACAGTATCAGTGGTAAAGCAAAAGCTGTTTTCTGCATATGCAGCTTGCAAGCCAGGCCAGCAAGGTAAGTACACAAGACTGCAGAACCAATTTGGATATACAGCAAACTGCAAAAGAAAACCAACGTTTAAGTAAAACACCTTTGTTCACAACATATATTATTATCTATAAAAATTTTCTGCATTCTGTATTATCCACCAATAAATACATTTCTTGTTTAGTCATCGAGAGTTTCTGCCAGAGCCAGGAATGTCGGAACAGGCGAATACTATGAGGTTGTGCACAAGCCTGGAAACTTCATAATGTACAACGAATTGTTGCATGTATCACTGCTACAAGAGCTCGGCAACTTTGACGCACGCTGCCTGCAAAGGGGTCATTTGTAGTGGTGGCTCCGTGTTTCAAAAAGAGTGGGGAAAAGTAGATGAAGAAATTAATTAATTAATGTACATCAATGACTTTAAAACAATGTTCATGTAGAAAAAGATAAGGACAATCTAAACGGTAGAAAACTTAAGAATTACCTGTAGGAAATGCCGTGATATTCTGACGGAGTTTTGCGAGTGGCCCTGCTCCAAACAGGTAGCCCAAATTCTGCATCAGCCAAGTACTTGCTTAGAATCACTACTAGAGCTATCTTAAAAGGCGTAATCAGGAAGTGTCTTGTTTCTCTGGTCTCCTAAGAAAAAAACATGCGCTTTAATTAAACCGTCCATAAAATTAAAGGAAAACTGATTAATCACAACAATACCAGGAACACGGCAATACTGATTGTGGTCTGTAGCAGGGAGACAGACAAACTAAATCAATGACTGTGTATGTAGCAGAGAATTGGAGTTTAAAGTGCTGAAGAACACCTGGACGAAGAGAAAAGGGAAGAAGAAAGAAATAAAAAAGAAAGAAGAGAAACAATAAATGAATGAGGAAAAGACTGCTCAAATAAACAAAGAAATAAGGAAGAAAAGTCAAAAGAAGAATGAATACCTTTGTACCATATAATTAATAAATGTCATCATACTTGTGAGTGTAATTTATTGATTCAAAAATAGTTCGTTTAATTTTGCTACATGTACTGTGAAGATTAACAATGGTGCAGACACCTGGTCAAAGTTCAGTCTGCGCTGTTTTTAAATCTGCAAACCGTTTTTCTCTATCAGGTCGGGATCTCTAGAAATACGCAATTGAAGTTTTTTAACAACGCATACAGTATTACAACATCATTCGTACAAGAAGTATAACAATTATGTAGGTTTGAATTTCTTTGCAGTCGACTTTCGTCGGTGAATGGCATGTGGTACATCGCGATGAAGCATCCAACAATAATCGGCAAGCATGGTCACACTCTACCGTCCTTGATAACGTGAATCCATTACGGCGATATCTTGATGGAATCGTTCTCCATGTTCATCGCCGACTTCGCCAAGGTTGTCAGGGAAAAAGTCAAGATGCGAATCGAGCAAATGGATTTTGAGGGACACGTTACAACCCATAATTCTGTATGCATCTATGCACTGCTTAACAATATGCACATAGTCGACAGATTTGTGATTTCCCAGAAAGTTATCGACGATCGATTTGAATGCCATCCATGCGCGAAGTTCACTACCATGTAACAAGTTCTCGAATTGTTTGTCTGCAATAACTTTAATAATCTGAGGTCCTACAAAGATACTTTCCTTTATCTTTGCATCGCTAACTTGCGGAAACTTTTCTCGAAGATAAGTGAAAGCTTTGCTCGTTTTATCTAACGCTTTTACGAAATTCTTCATGAGCCCCAACTTTACATGTGACGGTGGTAAACATGATGCTGTCTTTGTTAACTAATGACTCGTGTATTACATTTTTATGCCCGAGCTGCATTCGATCCCTGATAGGCCACACCTTTCTTGCATAATGTTCCTGTCTGTTGCAGCTGTCCCATTCACATAGGAAGCAACAAAATTTAGTATACCCAGTCTGCATGCCCGTGAGAATTGCAATGACCTTTAGGTCTCCACAAATCCGCCATTGGTAGTCGTTGTACTTTATTTTTGCCAAAAGTATAGCCATAAGTTTCTTTCATATGAACAGAGTAGGCGATTGGAATTGATGAAAATAAATTTCCGTTATGCAATAACACGGCTTTTAGACTAGTCTTGGTAGAGTCGATGAAAAGTCGCCATTCGTTGACTATGTGCTCATGACCGAGGTGCACCATTAGACCGTTTACATCTTTGCAATAGCAAATGTCATCATCCATCTCAAAGTATTGAACAAGTTCTCTGTGTCTATGACGAAATTTAGGTATCGGAGTATTGGGCGCTAAAAGATTCCATTCTTTGAGTCGCGAAACGAGTAATTCCGCTTGTCCTTTGGTAAGAGCGAGACCACGTATTAGATCTGAACAGTTAATTAAGTGAACACCATCATTCACCGCTATATAATCCGAGTCAAAATTAGTTTCTAAATCAGGTAAACTATCACTTTCTGATGGTTCATTCACGTCCAACGGATATTGTTCTGGTGGAACTGGGATCGGACACGTGATTGGATCATGAGGCACTGGTTTCGAAACCGATTCAATATTTGGATAAACCACAGACTTTCTAGTTTTAAAAGTGAAACCATGGATATTTGTCAAGCAGAAGTAACAATCAGTAGCGTGATTTGTCGGTTCATGCCATATTACTGGCACTCCAAAAGGCATCGACTTATGCTTCGGCGATTTTCGTAACCAACCTGCCAATGTATTTGCACAAGTCGAACAAACTGCATTTGGCTTCCAAGATTTATTTGCATCATCAACTTTCGAATCGAAATAAAGTTCATATGCTTTCTTTAGTAATGGTGTAAAGTTTTTCTGGCGAACACGATCGGTAAAATATCCGCACAAGTAACAGAACAGATCGGCCGAATTTCTACAACTTCTAGAAGCCATATTTCGCTCAGAATTATTTCAAAATACAGTAACTATTTGAAAAATAGCGTAACATATGTCATGCATCGTTTAGCAGTATAAAAAGTAGAATTATTTTGCATTTTATTAATTTTTAATAAGTTATATAGTAAAAATGAAATGGAGCAAATAACGGTTTCCCAAAAATATATTTATTCACAAATATCTTAAGAACCCGATGTGATAGAGATAAACGGATTTCAAATTTGAAATCAGCGCAAGAAACTTACATAAGAACACTTATTCTTATATAAGAAAGAAAAATGTTGTTTGTCAGTGTTATCCTTTCTAGCGAGTACCAGCTGGAAGCTTACTTCATTCTATGCACGTATCTGCCGAGTTTGTGTAGCCGAAACAGTAAAAGTTCTCTAACCCTTTAAATAATACTATCATCACACTTCATAAGAGGCATTCACGACTTAACTTCGAACTGATAATTTTTTTATTTTTTTTATTTGGATTTAAGGACCATCTTTATTGCATACGGACTACTCTATCAGTGCTCAGATCTCCTCCTTTAGATCACACAGGCAAGATCTCAGCACAGTGCAAAAACTCCATAGCACCGGCGAGGAATCACATATTCTATAAATATTTTTGTGGTGGGTAAGTTTCCTAATTTTTAAGTTTTTGCCAGCGGCCGTATGACCTACTCTTTATGATTTCAAACAGCCGAGGGATTTTTAGTGTGTGCAGCTTGCACCCATGAACTGCTAATTTCTCGCCCTTATCCGAAATGCTAGGCATCCGATCTCACTACTCAAGAGATCAGGGGGGAGTATGACATCATTAGAAACCGCTGGTTCTGAAAAAAATGTTCAACACTTATATTCCCTAAACTGGGAACGAACACGGTACCTTTAGAATTAGAGATGGACGCCATACCTATTGACCACTCCGACACACTAAACCTTTGCGGGATCTTAAGGAAAGAGTGAGCGTTCTTCATTTCTACACAACCGGTGTTTTTACGCAGTTTCTTCCTACGTCGAACCAGCGTTGGTGTAGCTGGCGAGTCCTTTTCAGGGCAAGTCCTTCTCAGGGCTTTATGCTAGCAGATGGATAATGTTAGTCCTTTTCAGGACTTAGTATCTATCGACGCTGACCGGGCTAGCGATCTGGTAGGATTGCACAAGAGGTAGTACGGCCAGCGTTGGCGTAGCTGGTGAGTGCTTTTTAGGGCGTCCTTTTCAGGGCTTTATGCTAGCAGGTGGATAATGTTAGACCTTTTCAGGACTTAGTATCTATCAACGCTGACCGGGCTAGCAGTCGTTTTCAGGACTTCTTCATGCTAGCTGATAGAAGCTAAAAGTCCTTTTCAGGGCTTAGAGTTTATCAACACATCGCTTCAGTTAACAGAGTTCACTTATTTTTGACTGGCAAATTGCGCTCTGATATAACCAATTTGGTTGAAAGGAACGCGTCTCGCCTGTGACGGTATTGCCTACCCTGCTTTGCAGTAGTGGTCCAACAGTGGCCAAAACTCAAGAGTATCTAATATGGGCTTCACAGGTATCTACCTTCGCATAAGATTACTCTTGGCAGAGATGTAGATAGAAGAGTGATGACACTTCTATTAGAAAGGGAGTCTTCACAAGATATTCAGAATAAGCGAGAACAATACTGCTTTGGCTGAGTATGTTAACTCTGTAATTCTGCCGAAGCTTTTGTGAAGGATTTAAGGACTTTTTAAGTTCAGCTCGTTTTAGCCCCACCCCCTTATTTAATCAGTGGAATTCTATTATTCTAGTATAGCTTTGTTTAGAGTGTGTGTAGTAATTTGACTGAGACAAACATGCAGTAACTTTAAAATGATTAAATCGAAGTTACATGTGTAACATTATAAATAACAAAGACAGTAATCTCGTTATAGTCGCACGAGTACGCAAAAACTCCGTGTTTGCCGAGCTTGTTAACAAACGAGTCGCTTATCAGCGGTTTAATCTAAACACGCCGGCGCTCATCTTAAGTAGTTGCTTCTCGCAGGCTGGGATAAACATTATCTGCAATGAGTGTCGCAAATGTTTGAACATACAAACTACTTGCTCCTTAGCCGATAATGAGAAGAAATTCGTACTTTTAAAAGCACACAAATAAAAATCAGTACAAAATATGTCTCTGATCCTGTCGGAGTGAAACAGATATCGTGATGAAGTCGTCCATTTCGTCACATCGCCACAAGAAGGTAAAACCAACAAACTAAAAAAAAACTCTTCATTATTATTTTATTATTTCTTTCTATATGCTATCACTTAATACTACTCATCTCAGTCTGATCAGCTACATTTATGCATATTTGTAAGAGTATTGATAGCCCCGTGTAACTCCCGGGGGGTCTCTCAAGAGGCAAAGAGACAATAGGACTACTGTACCTTCATGCATGTTGTACACAGGTGACTAATGTCAGGTTGTTTATGGAGCTGGCTACCTCATCATGTAAAACAACTTGTCACCCAAAAAAAATTGCTGTAAAAACATGTGACTGTTTGGTGCAGGCTCCTTGCAAGGGGACCGGCTATTGTGGTAGTCCCATAATGTGCAATGAGCGCAAACAAAAATGATGACGGGATTGATTGCTGAGAGTAAGTCAGTTAAAACTTTAAGTTCTTTTTTTCCAGGAGGTAGGGAGGAGAGAGACAGACAGACAGACAGACATAGAGGGAGACAGAGAGAGAATTATCTGCAATCATTTCTAATGCTTTTTTAGCTATTGTCATTACTTCTGCCGTAAAGATAGCTGCGCTAAAACTTTTCTTTAACTGCTTTTCTGGAATAAGCTTGACTATATGAAGTTCCTCAAATTTTATATTAGATCCATCGTTATATACTGTTTAGTGTATCACTCTAGTGATGTTGACATTGTTGTACGTTCAATTGTGAATAGTTATCCGTGTTGTATTCTGTCTAATTCTTTCTTGCTGATGGGAGCCGCCCAGTCACATATTACACTTGCGTATTCCATTTCCCCTCGACAAACTGTCCTTATTCGAAATTTCCTTCTCTTAAAAACATGCTTTGTAAGAAGTGGATTCTCTCTTTGTATCTAACAGTGACTCCAGTTTTGCACTCTGTTTTTTTTTTTTTTTTTTTTTTTTTTTTTTTTTTTGTATAACATTTATATAAAAACAGTATTTTTAGTGTTTAAAAGAAGAATGAAAAAAGATATTGATAAGCAAGCATTCGCAAACAGGAATGAAAACGTGAGTATTTACAAAAGCAGAATTAAAGCAGGCGATATCAAACATACTCATGTGCAGTTAGGACCTTGTCATATTTCTCTTGAGAGTAATCCATTATCATGAAGTAAGCAAGGCTACCTATCTGTAACAGCATTGCCAGAAAATCGACACCAGTTTTAAATATTGTCCTTAAGCCAAACTTGAGTTGTCTCCCTGGCATCAGCACCTAGCAGTACGGAGAGGAAAAAAAAGGACGAATATTTGTGAGAGGTAACATAGGGACAATATGTTTGCACTGCGAACATTTCTGTAATATTTATTCATTCCATAAACACAACAACTGAGAGCCATGTTTAAACTCATGCTGCCTTTTTACTTTGTTTTACAACATGTCTATCGTTATAAATTATGTCGGTGGCTTTCCAGGGCTAATTTTCGGTTTTCTCTTTGCATTTTTCTTTTAATCTCTAAGGGGCTTGATGCCACCACCGTTAATGGCTTCCTTGCAGGAAACCTGCGCTAAGTCAGGCAGAGTACGACTGCAGTAGTCGATTATGAATAATCTGATAATCAGGCAGTGTGCGACTGCAGTAGTCGATTCTGAAACAATCTCTTTTACATATTGACCTTGTCAGTTCTATGCACAATCTCACATTAGTTGCATTTTATGACATGCTTAAGGGGGCAGTGGTTATATTTTTCGGCTCCTCAGAGGCCCGGGAAAATCACACGGGGTGAAAGTAATTTTCAATAATATTACATTATTGGATAACAACCTTCGGACATTTAAGTTTTAATTGTGGCAAACTTCGACAATTATGGCCTTTTGGGAAGCTTGGCACTTGTTCTTTTAGGAAGTTGCTATACGTGTTTGGTATGTCAATGTACCACTATCGGATCTTGAATTCCTTAGAATGGGACATGGCACATGGAAAGAGAAGAAAACAAATAGAAATGCCAGGAATGAAAAGAGAATTCATATAAAATATTCTGGCCATATTAAAAACGTAGCACCTTCGTGAAGATCACAACTGAAGGCAGAGTTGAAGGCAAACGTGCAAGAGGAAGAAAGTGCTATAAGTGAGAAGATAAAACCAAGAGTTGGACAGGACCGAGTCTATCAAAGTGCACTATCAAGACAAGAGAGAGAAGACGTTGAAGATCCATTGTAGCAGACCTTCGGTGTGGAGACAGCTGCTGATAATGATGCTATTTCTTAAGTACAGTTTTAAAAACCAATAGAAAATGTTTCAAGAAGTGTTTTTAATAGATAGGTTCTAGTCACTTTGGAGCAGCTTTAATTTTTTTAATTTTTTTTTTTTTTTTAACGAGTGGCTCTTGAAGTATTTAGGGTTTTTTTTTAATAGGTCATCCGTGATGAATTAACATTTTATAATAACGAGCGTTTTTCTGACAAATCATACCTTAAGTATACTTGGGATTTGAAAGACAGCAAACGTGATTGTAGTTCCTCGAAAGAAATCCGTGGATGGCATAATCTTGAACACAAGAAGGCACATGCCAAAAGTTGTCACCAGTTCAATCAACAGAATCTGTTGAAGTTTGTACACATCAGTCAAGCTCAATCAACAAATCAGTTGAGGTTTGTAAAGATCAAGATTTTTAAACAATCTGTTGAGGTAAGTAAAGATCAAGATCAGACAGCAAAATCAGTTAAGGTTTGTAAAGAATAAGATCAATCAACAAAATCTGTTGAGGTTTGTAAAGCACAAGATAAGATCAATCAACAAAATCTGTTGAAGTTTGTAAAGATAAGATCCGTCAACACAATCTGTTGAAGTTTGTACATAACAAGATCATTAAAGCACAATTTGTTGAGGTTTGTAAAGAACAAGATCACAAAACAAAATCAGTTGAGGTTTGTAAAGAACGATATAAAAAAAAAAATCTTTTCAAGTTTGTGAAGATAAAGATATTTTTTTTAATGTGCTGAGGATTGTAAAGATCAAGACCACAAAGTAAAATCTGTTTATGTTTGTAAAGATCAAGGTCATTAAACAAAATCTGTTTATGCTTGTAAAGATCAAAATACACTAAAGTGAAATATCCTGCAGCGATATTTGTCCCCCCAACATGCATTCTTACTCACTTCTGCTGATCTAAGAGGAAGTTATAAGTATTTCAATTTTTATGTGAATAAAAACAGACAACACAATCCAGTAAATAATCCTATTTCAGCTCTTGGACATCTCGACAAAATGAAAACACTCAAAATTAATGCACAGCTGGGATTATTGTTCTCTTTAAATCGTTAAAGTTATTTTTTAATGAATTAATTAACAGCAAAGCAAAATAAAAATGTATAAACTCAATGCTTCTGTTTTGTTGTAGAAAATAATGTTCTACAAGTTCAAGGCATTTCTGTCTGATCACAGTATTAAATGTGACTGTCTCCCCGTTCCTAAAATTATCAATTCAGATCGCGATTGGAACAATATTTTGAATCATATCATTTCTCATTTCTTCTTTTTTTTGGGGTCCTACTAGTATTGTATTCAAATTTTTAAATATTGTTTCGTCTCTCTGGATTGCAATTTGGACATAACGGAAAGGACTAGAAAAAATAATATATATACGACATTTATGGAAGAAATCAAACTAAGAAATAAGTAGAAGCTATATGCAACACAGTTACAGACAATGGTTGCCAGGTATCCCGTATTGTACCATATATGAAAGACTAAAAGCGTGTATCCCGTTAAACAGATTTCGTATTTCAGTTTTTATGATTGGTGTAAATATCGTCAGCGCAAACTATCTCCCCCTTTATCAGCAGAGAATTGTATACCCTAATGTTTGCGCGTGATAATAAAATTGTAATAGTCCTTTCTTGTGATAATGGGCTTTGAAATTCATTGTATCATGTACAGTTTCATAGACCTGGAAGTTTTTTTGCTGTCTTTTTTTTCTCTTCTTTAAAAGGGAGAGGAGGGATCTCCCACTAATTCATTTACCCGGCGATTTAAGAACAAGGACTACAGTATAATGATATCAGCTAGTGTCCTCAGTATGTGTCCTATCCAACATTAGCGTCTCTTCCTCAAATCTTATACTACCAGCAGATATCTGATTCTTTCAATAAGAGCCACAATGGTGAAATTATCGTATCCACTTATTTATTCTATTCCGTCCTAGTCTCCATTTTATGAATGTCGGTACCTTCCTCTTGTCATTCTGTGTTGCTCTCCTTATTTCATTGCCATACTATAGAACTGCCTTGACATTTGAACTTAAAATTTGTATTTAACTTGATTTATTTAAATGTTCGTATATTTCCATGGCCATTTTGTTGCTACCACAAAAATGCATGAGTTCACATCTTGAACCAGTTGTTTGACGCATAGATGCCATACATATCAACTGGTTAAACTAGTCAGTCAGCACAAGACATACATATCAACTGGTTAAACTAGTCAGTCAGCACAAGACATACATATCAACTGGTTAAACTAGTCAGTCAGCACAAGACATACATATCAACTGATTAAACTAGTCAGTCAGCACAAGACATACATATCAACTGGTTAAACTAGTAAGTCAGCACAAGGTATTCCCCAAAGTGCCGACTTTTAGAGAGTGTCCCCTGTTGTTCTCCTTTTCGGAAAGTCAGATATGGGAAATCCCTTTGTTTTTAGGAAATTCAGATGTGGTGTGTCGTCTTTTGCTTTCGGAAACTCAATATCGTAGCCCCAGATTGCCCGTACTGCTAATTTGACTGGCAACACAGAACATAGATGGGTTTGCTTTTGTTAGGAATAGAAAACCAAAAAAAAAAAGGAAAGATATTGCAGATAATAGACAACAATTAATAAAAATAAAATGTATGAGCTTTAGATGATGTATGTTATTGGCTCAACATAATAAAAAAAGACGAAGGGTGTCTCTTGAACGTCTTGTTTAAAACTGAATTTAGTTGATGAGATAAAACTGTCTTGTAGTTTAACTCAGACCCACCGCAGCAAATGTTCTGAATGACGGCCATTCTTTTCCTCCAAACAGAATTTTCATAAAAGCGTTCAGCCAGCTGAATACCATAGGAGCACACATACACATCATGATGAGCACTACACTCTTACCCCTGGCTTCTTTGCTCTGTAGATTCAATAAAAGTATAAACTGTCATTTTAGGACTAGTAACAGGTGGAGAAATTTTAAGTAAAAGGGTAACAGAAAAAAATACTTCTAAACAGAATCATTCATATGGTTTAAACATTTATAACACATAAGGAAGGGAAACCCGAGGCCTGTAAACAGTAAATAAATATTAGACAAACATAAAGGTATGTTTTCAGGCACTCGTAAGAAATAAAGAAGTAGAAAACTAGACAACAGAAAAACAACAGACGTGAGTGGCTTACCCAGGACTCGAACCCAGGACCTTCCGTGCGAAAACCCCGCCTACCTATGCAAGCGAATCACACTATCCTCCCTGCCATCTAGGCATCACCAAAAACATGATGTTTCGATGACGGGTCATTAGTGCGACCCGCAACACATAACACCGGAAGTTTACCATGAGCAGTCCAGCCTATTAATGACGCAATCACTTCTGTTGTTCCCCTATTATACAGTATAGGCCAGTCCACACAAGACAAAGGCCTTAATACTGTGTCTAGTAAATGATAGAAGACTAAGAACAGTAAGTACAGGACAGAGGGTAGGTTTTGGTATTGTATAAACATTTATAACACATAAGGAAGGGAAACCCAAGGCCCGTAAACAGTAAATAAATATTAGACAAACATAAAGGTATGTTTTCAGGCGCTCGTAAGAAATAAAGAAGTAGAAAACTAGACAGCAGAAAAACAACAGACGTGAGTGGCTTACCCAGGACTCGAACCCAGGACTTCTTTATTTCTTTCGAGTGCCTGAAAACATACCTTTATGTTTGTCTAATATGGTTTAAACATACGCTTGTAGAGAAACCTAACACTAGCATACTTCGACAGGCACTACATTGGAACCATCGGAGATAAGGAACAAGCCGAGGAGAGGTACTAAGGCAAATGAAAGACAAAACGATACATCAGTTCTGACGACAGATACAGAAAGTGACAGAGACCAGAAAAAAATGAAGGTGGACTCTCTGTGCTCCACTGGAAGACAAGTAAATTGATAATTAACAACATATTCATAAAATAAAAATCTCATGTTTAGGATTGCATGCACGCTGTCCACATGTGTTACTTCAAATAATGTGATTAATATCATGATTTTCTTTCTGAGCATGGCGCCACGACAGCAGCTGGTCCCCATGCAGAAAGCATTTACACGCTCTTACCGCCGTGGTTTCTGTAGCAATATGTTTTACATAATGTGGTTGCCAGCCTCATACACAACCTCATATTAGTTGCCTTGTACGACACGTCTTAGAGAGCAATAGTCCTGTTTTTTCCTTGTCTCATCAGAGGCTCCCGGGCGTGAATAATATGCTAATAAATAATTAAGTCTGCACATAGTGATGATGGTATACTAGGCCTTAAAAAATTTGAAATAACATTTTAAAGTAATAGAAATCCTAAATGCACTTTCATGTTAAAGTACGTCCATTTTTACATAATGTAGGACAATTTCAGTTGCTTCTAATGATAAATGAAAGTGTTTTTCACAATAGAAAATATGTTGGCACGTTTAGAAAAAGCATACAAGAAATGAAAATAAACTGTATAGCCTGTCAATTTTCCCGTCATTGTTTTTTTTTTTTTTTTCTCTAACCAGCGGCACTCGAGCTTTCCAGCTCTTTTGGCCCAATGACATGTCATTGCGAGGCTGGGGGGTCAGTGGACTTTCCTTCCAACCCGGTCAGGAGCTTCGCTCCTTCCCATCCACACGTGATTTATGTGCAGGAGGCGTTCAGGTTATTAGTCAAATTTCCGGTCGTAAACATTCCTTCAAACGCTGACGCCCGGGTTTGAACCATGAAAACCTGGTCGCCAGTACAACGCCGTAGCCATTACACCAGCGCGGCTCCCGTCCCGTCATTGTTAAAATGAAACTATTTTGCCTCATGGTGTTTGGCAAAGCAGTCATTTGGGTGCAGGTGTGGATGATTTATTATTTTGTATTACTATATGAATGAAATAACAGTTTAAAATGTAGTCATGAAAGCCACATTTTCATTAAACACATACCATACTTATAACTCCATATAAGTGCATACGTTTCTGCCATATCACTAGATACAAAAACTATAGTCGGAGTCGGACTTCTAAAGTTTCCAGAGTCGGATTCGGAAAATTTGTTGGCCGACTCCACAACCCTGGCTTCAACAAAATGTAGAAAAACCAGAATGAGTGTGTGTGTGAGAGAGAGAGAGAGAGAGAGAGAGAGAGAGAGAGAGAGAGAGAGAGAGAGAGAGAGAGAGAGAGAGAGAGAGAGAGAGAGAGAGAGAGAGAGAGAAGGCCGAGATAAGAAAAGCTAGGAATAGACTACAAGTAATATAGAAAGTTTTAAAAAAAAACGAACATTCGAAGTAGAACAAAAATAACATTAGAGATAACAAGGAAGAGAGCGAGTGGGGGAAGACCTCTGTGTTATGCTCACCTAGGGTCTGACGAGAACATATTCTATCATTATCACCATCATAGACCTTATGTAAACAATAAACCACTGAAGTTATCATTTTTACAAAGTTAAGGTAACTAACGTGTGTACATTAAAGTCACAATATATGTACCTGACTTATATCACTGGCCAACAGAAAGAGGGAAAGTCGGCTTGCAACTGTCCCTACCAGGATGATGAGGACGAAGATGAAGTAGAGGGACCCTCTAATGACTTTCAAGATTTCTTTAAACACTTTATTATCGTCGTCGTTTTCTCGCTCCGACACTGTGAACACATCGTATGGACGCCTGGTTGGGAGACGGACAGTTTGAGGTCAAGGACAATTTTAGTAAAGTGAATGCTTGAATGAATGAATTAAGCAATTAATTAAGCAATTAATTAACGTGTCGGTTTGTTATTGACGTCTTTGTTTGTTTTCAATAAAATAGAAACGATCAAGAAAACTGGAAAGGGAAGATAAAAGAAGAGAAAAAGCATGTGCCACTGTGAACATTTATGCATGATGAAAAGCAAAGTTGATGAATAGAGCGTGACAGTTTAACAGCCTAAATAGGTTAACAAAAAGTTAAAGGGAGTTCCTTAGCAGATACTGATGGGAGTGAAGTGCTAGAGACTTCACTATACTAGGTCCAGCATCGAGAGGTGGGGTGAACAATTCCCTTCCTCGCTGCCTTTTTCTTCCTTAACTCAAAAGAGCGGAATCAGGTACCCATTTACAGCTGGGTAGACTGGAGCGTGTGGGTACTGTGATTCAAACCCGGCACCTTTGCCGCGAGTGTCCAGCGCTCTAACCACTCTGCCAATCGGACGCTCTAAATAAGTAAATATACTCGTACTTAATATTGGGGGTTAAATTTTTTTTTAACACACAAATACGACTGTATTTATGGAAACAAAAGTGGAAAAAGAAATACCATGTTGGATCATCGTCATCATCTTCATCTTCTTTCTCGTCTTCATCAACATTATTGGCATAGGTTTTTGTCTCTGCCTCGTCATCCATTTCGTCGTCTTTATTGTTGCCTGGCACATCACTTGATGCTTCATTCTCGTCATCTAGGTAGTCTGGCTTGAGGTTGTTAATATCATTTATAGTGTCACCTCCGGCAAAGTTATCTGTTTTGTCCTAGAAGAGAGGTACTCATTGTATTGTCAGATTGAAATATTATAAATATTGTGACACTGTCACAAACGGAACACGTATGAGAATATATAAGCTGACACATGAATAGAGCAAAAACAAGCGAGTGAGTCAGTGGGTAGTTAATGAGTGAGTGCGTGGTGAATGGTTGGGTGGGTTCGTGGTGGTAAAAGTGGTTGATTGAGTGAGTCATCTAGTGAGTAAACGAATAAATGAAAATTAGGAGTAAATGAAGATTTTTTTCTGAGACGTAGTCCATACCTTCATTGGACAATAAAAGGGGTCCACAGCCTTCATCGAACAAAGGGGTCCGTAGCCTTAACCTTTTTCTGAGACGTAGTCCATAGCCTTAATTGGACAATAAAAGGGGTCCATAGCCTTCATTGGACAATAAACGGGGTCCGTAGCTTTAATTGGACAATAAAAGGGGTTTGTAGCCTGCATTGGACAATAAAAGGGGTTTGTAGCCTTCATTGGACAATAAAAGGGGTTTGTAGCCTTCATTGGACAATAAAAGGGGTCCATAATCTTCACTGAACAAAGGGGTCCACAGCCTTCATCGAACAAAGGGGTCCGTAGCCTTAACCGAACAAATGGGTTCGTAGCCTTCACCAGACAAACAAAGGGGCTCGTGGCACAAAAAAGGTTAAGGGAAGAAACGACAGTGCATTTTAAGTTAAAATTTGACAAAAATGAAAATGTCAAACGCTTCACGTGGCCGTCGTCGACTTGAGTGCTTCTCATATGGCTAACTGTATGTGGAATTTTCCCGAGTTAGCACACCGGAACAATTATACGTGTTGTCACCAAGGGATTGTACTTCCAATGTCGTCTACAAAGAAGCCCTTACTTAAAATTTTTTGCGTTAGTAGCACACCTCAATGCAATAGTACAATTAAAACCATTGAAAAACAGACTTTTAAAGGGAATTGGAGTCTCTTAAAATTGAACGGTAAATCGGAGGGAATCATTGGGATTCTTGGTATGCAGACTTTATCCCCGCTACCACAACCTGTCAGGATGATGGCCTCTACAATGTAGTTCCAGAGGTCATACCCGGCTTAGCCCGGATTTTTGGTATGCAGACTTTCTCCCCGCTACCACAACCTATCAGGGTGGTGGCCTCTACAATGTAGTTCTAGAGGTCATACCCGGCTTAGCCGGGGTCCATGTCGGAATGAGTGCAAGTCGGGTTTGGTGCGAATCGTTTTAGGAAGGTTTAACTTTTTTTGGTTTTAATTGTACTATTACATATCTTACCAAGTATATAGACAACACGTATGAATCACAAGTATTTGAATTCAGTGACTTTCTTCATTCGGTTTTGTTTTATGTAATGTATATTACCTCTCGTCATATCGTGATATCTAACAATGTCAAATAAATGACGTACAATACGCACCACTCATGTTTATTGCATTAATCAGGGGATAGCGCGAACGCATTCCCTTCTACGAAAAAATTACGCACCCGAGTCACCTGCATTTGGGGTGATTGCAGGGGTCAACCCAACCGGAGTGCACTCGAAGGGCCTCAACCTGGGAGCACCTTTTTTTTTTCTTTGGTCTCCGTTCTCTCACTTTTTTTTTTTAAACAACTTTATTCGCATTTCGTGTAAATTTACAAATTTACAAAGACGTGCATTGAAACATTGACAATAATAGGTAACAAATAAACGTATAAAACCACTCCTTTACATACACATTTATACTTGCACCCATATGTTATACTTTTTCAATTTCTCTTGATGAAAGGGCATAATTAAATTGCTATCGATTAATGTTAAAGACATTAGGATTATTTCCAGTTTGTAAAAAATTTTTTTTTAAATCATGTATCCATCACACACACATACACACACACACACACACACTCACACGCCGACATAACGTTTTTCTACTGCTACTATTTACGACTTTCAAAGTTGGCGTTAGTATTTCAGTGGTTTTCTTGGTTTGGTTTGTTTGAAGTTAACGATGACAACGGATCTCGGGCCTTCCAGTTCCATAAAGAACTGTTGCTCGTAAATCTGCAGGTGTGTCAAACATCGCCTAGATTTAGAATCTGGCGCAAAATGCCAAGGTCAGAACACATTCGCAGAGCAAATTTAGTGAATGTAACGTATTCTTAGAGGCGTATCGTGAACAACTCTACATTGCTGAGTATTATTGAAACGTTCCTTCCCTTAAAGGTGTGATAGGTAGTGCTTGTGTCATGAATCCGGTTCTAGAACATCTGCATAGCAGAAAGCAACGCATTTGTAAATTTAACGTAAAGGGAGAAAAATCTATGACTTATATATATATATATATATATATATATATATATATATATATATATATATATATATATATATATATATATATATATATATATATATATATATATATATATATATATATATATATATATATATATATATATATATATATATATATATATATATATATATATATATATATGGTGGGTTTTTGATGTTATGATTGGTGTTATTGTATTCCTATTGTACTGAGTGAGGTGAGCTGTGAAGGTCCCTGAATATCTAAGATTAGAGTGAGGTATCAGAGAACCTTTCTGCTACCACCTTACGATCTCACTCAGACTTATTCTTGACTAGTATGTCTGATAGCTACGTCTAATGTCTAGGGTTATGAACATGTGGTGTGATATTAATTCAATACTTAAACACACACACACACACACACAAACAAATATTTAATTCTATGATCAACTGAACTAACACTTGGGTTAAAATTTTGATAGTTAATACATTTTTACAATTTTATTTAGTCCTGAACGAGATATTCTTTTGTTCAGGACTGTCAATTTCAAAATTTAATCAATTTATGGATATATACATATATATAGGAAATTTTAATTAACTAAAAGGACAATCTGTCCATACACATTATAGAATTTATACTTAAGGATGTTGATCTAATTTATTCTCACTACACTGTTACTGGAGTGCTGGTCGGGATGTGTTCATCACACCCGATCTTGATTTATACCTATTCTGTTCGAGTTTATGCTCTTTATTGATTTTTATGTCAAACAGTTTTTTTTCTACTTTGGTGGCTTGTTGATGAAGAGTTCCGGACCCGGGCTGTTGTTCTTATCTGGCCCGAGACGTTAGTTGATAGTTGAATGTGCGGCCCACTGCCACTGACTTGATCTTTCTGCAGTAATCTTGGCAGCAACTTGGAACAAGACTACAAGTCATACACCACGACAGCAGCTTCAACAGAACTGCTGGTTATTTATTCAGGAAGCTGGCACTAGCACAGTGCCAGTACAAACCCACAGATTCACAGAATAAACACAGGAACGATGGCTGGCACAGATTCAGCACTGCCGCATGCGTGACTTTGAATCTTAATATATTTAATGTAGTATTTATTCAAACTTCCCACTTGTACATCGTCCTGACACTGGACAGTTTCTTAGGCAAAATGGCGTCCAGCCTGCTAAGTTTTTTCATATATAAAATGCGTTGGCCAATGAGAATCTACTACTAAGCTTTTCAATTTAAATTTGAAAAATAAAGTCAAAATTACAGCCCAATTTCAAATGTACGTTGGTCACATTTTGGCATTAAAAGTTAAAAACAGACTTGCTTTTTGGCCTAACAAGTCTTCCTCTCACTCACTTCTTTACTTTCCACTGCTAAATATATTTAGTTTTAGGGCCATCCCATAATATCTCTCCCTCTTTCTACCCCCCCCCCCCCCCAAATCAGATTACATGTACACTTGCTTGCTTCATTTCCCCTAACGCGTCCAAAAAGTAACCGTTAGTGAATGCAGGGACGAGCGTCTGTTGGTCTGTCTGCACTAACAAATACAGTATTTTGTCAATAACTTTCTTATTATCTGGGGGATTTTGTATTTTTAAACATATTATTTCTCAGGAGAAGATAATCTATCAAACTAACTAAGTTTTTGGGTCGTATTCCTGGAAATAAAGAATTCCATATATTTTCCATATGACTTTCAATTTCTAACATTACATAAACACGCCATTCCTTTCCCGCTTTTGCATTTTTCAAAACGAAACAACAAGTCTGTGACGTCATAAAATGTACCATTTTGCAAGAAAGGAGGGCTGAGTGTGTGGTTACATGCCAAACTGCATGACTATGGAACGGACAATTTTTGGTTGTAGTGGAGTATTTTTTTCCTCTGCCGCTACCAATATCGCCCGCATTTGCCTACATTTTTGTGTGTTTCAGACCAACTAGTGTCAAAAGGCGCAGTCTAAAAATACATTTTCCTCTCTCCTCCTTTTTCCCTCTTTTGGTCCGAAACAAGGCTTATTCTGTCAAAATTGTTACCAATTGTTCCAAGGTCACTGGCAAACGATAATACCCTTACACTACGTTTCTGTCTTGCAAAATTCAGCGCGATGACTGGCGTGGGGGAAGAAGACGCGTCACAACCCAACTATTTTTATATCTACCTTATCTTAACTTTATACTTACAAATAATAATTTTATCGGTGTATCAATGTAATTTTATCACTATATATATATATATATATATATATATATATATATATATATATATATATATATATATATATATATATATATATATATATAGTGGCTTGTTTAGGTTGTGCTAGGCCCTAGGCTAGCATGAACTTGAGAGGCCCTTTTAAATAAATTCATGTTGTTCCGACAAGTATATGTGAGTGAGTGAGTGAGTGAGTGAGTGAGTGAGTGAGTGAGTGAGTGAGTGAGTGAGTGAGTGAGTGAGTGAGTGAGTGAGTGAGTGAGTGAGTGAGTGAGTGAGTGAGTGAGTGAGTGAGTGAGTGAGTGAGTGAGTGAGTGAGTGAGTGAGTGAGTGAGTGAGTGAGTGAGTGAGTGAGTGAGTGAGTGAGTGAGTGAGTGAGTGAGTGAGTGAGTGAGGGAGGGAGGGAGGGAGGGAGGGAGTGAGTGAAAGAGTGAATGAGTCAGTCAGTCAGTCAGTCAGTCAGTCAGTCAGTCAGTCAGTGAATGTACGTCTTGTGAAGCATAGCTTTCATAACAATTACAGTTCAAAACTGTTTATACCGAACCAATCAACTTTGACATCAGTATGCATAACATCAGACTGTTTCATTTCATTGGGAAATTAAAATGCATCATTGTTATGTTTATTATTTATGTGTATTTTTAGATTTCCATACGGAAACATTGTCCCTTCTGCTAGCTACGATCATCGCAAATATCTCCACTATACCTTCCCCGGTAGGTGAATTATTTACCTTAATTCCCCGTGAAACTTATAATCCTATATGCTAACGCAGTTAAGCTAGGTTTAAAAACACAATGCTGGCTTTTCACAAATCCGCATATGACATCCGGCGTTAATCTTTTAAATATTACTGATAATGTGAGAATATGTTAGCTCCATGTCACATTTGACAGTAAAATCAATACCTCATCTTTGCCGAGTTAGATGACATCTTGATTTTTTTCATAATTTAATTTTAAATTTATTGTTATGTCTGCAAAGTATCAATTATTTGGATTATTATCTTCGCTTGAATTTGTTGTCTGCCTCCGGGATGGAGCAAGAAATGGAACAAGAAACATAAAGAATGGCTTGCAGAAAATGCATGGAATCTTAAAAATGAAAAATAAAATGTCAAACGGAAAATTAAAAAATATGACTGCGCACTTTATATGGAGAAATAAATTAGAAAGTGACGACAGCAGAATAATGTGACAGGGGCTAGATGTACCTCACACCCAAGACCCGTGCACCAAGAAAATTTATAAAGGATCGTTTGACAGGGGTTGCAATTATTGGTTGCTTGCAACCCTCTCAGCAGCAGACTTAACAATTCAAGCAACCCAAAGCCTTATGCAGATCAACATTTAATTCTACCGAACAGAACCGAACACCAAACAAACAATCCAACAAACAATCCAACGAACACCCAGTCAGTGTTCATAGACTGTCTGAAAAATAATAAATAAAACAACGTCTAAGTGAACATCAATAGCATGGATAATAACACTTACCATACAGAAAACATGCGCCCACCTGATATCATCAACTATCTCACACACTCATGCGTGTCGTCCAATGCGACTAGTATGGTGTTGTGCATGAGGCTGGCAATCGCATCGGGTAACATAGGTTGCTACCGAAACCACTACTGCAAGAGCATCTGAATGCTTCATGCTGAGACAAACCACACCGGTGGCCCCATGCTCCCTCAGGAGCGGAGAAGAGAAATATACATCTCCAAGTACGCCCACGTGCTCTCACAAACCATGTTCACATAACAATAATAATCAACTGGACATAAAATAATATTCTTCAATACATGTACAACAAATAATCTCAATAATAAGAATTAACTACTACTTCTCAACCGACCCACATCAATACTCGTTCCCGCACTCTGAACATGTCGTAAGTGACGACTGGTGCGCCTGGCCACAAACGTGTCATATGTGACCCCTGACGAGATTGGGAACTCATCACATGAAACACATTATTACAGGAACAACCACTGTAACAGCATAAAAATGCTTCTGTTGACTTGTGGTGGACACCAGCCGCATTGGTGTTTCCATGCTCCACCGGGAGCAAACAGAGAAACACCTGTCTCAACTTGCCTTACGCACCAGAAATCTAAATGACTATTCTCCCTTCTAAGTAACCACTAAAGATAAACAGTAGAATAATCAATAATCGTGAAATACACTTAATTACTTTTACATTAAAGGATAAAATAAAATTACTCTTACATTAAAGAATAATATTCTTGGCTTTAACCAAAAACTGGAACTAAATACACCGCGTGTCGCTCGGCATAACATATTATAGGTTTAACACGCGGAGCGTGTTTAATCAGACTCGCTATCACCGCCTTTTATCACCACGAGGTTGCTATCTTGCGATTGTTAATCTTATCTAAATTTCGCAGTGAAATAGCCTCACACTATGTCTGCCTTTCTGAAGAATGAAATAATCGCTCTTAAACTTTCACATCTATCTATCTATCTATTTATTCCATTAAACATTAAAATAGCCACATCGATATAATTTCAGAATCCTAGAAAACTAATGCTAATTTAAATTAACTCACGTGCTCAAGGCATTTACAGCTTGGCTCTTGTGTGTCTTCTTCGTCTGTTCTCACTGGGCGGCTGTCTCAACAATCCCAGTTTCGCCGCTTGCTACCCCTTTTATAGGCCCTGGCCTAACCACTCAATTTACTGCGCGCTTACGCGCATTAATCTGCGCCACACAGATAACACACGCGATAATTGCTCCAGAATGCATGAAAACACAGATTTACACAACTAAAGCAAAAACACAACTAATTCGTAGGCTTATTATGGCCTTGTAATAAATCTGCTTGAAGATAACGTGATCAAAAGGCACTAAACCACATAGACAACATGACTGCCCAGATGGGGCCAGCGCCGAGAACGACAGACCTCAAGATGGCGCTGTCACATATTCCCCGCCTGATTTTGTTGTCGTCCCGACAACTGCACTAAATCAGGCGCTTCAGTCGTATTCTCCAAATCTGGAGGATCACCTTTTCCTTCACTTCGTCTCAGGTCATTGCTGGTTACTCTAATGCTCGGACTCGCTCTGTCCATTCGTTGGATGATATATGGACCCCCTGTCATTGTGGGAGCACGAACTACAACGTACTCGTCTTCTGACCACATATCACGAATCTCGGATCTCTCAGCGTCGTGCATTCTCTTCTTCACCAATTCTCCGACCTGTAGTGGAGTAGAACACGACAGCTTGTCACATCTCTCTTTCCGGACTGCTGCAAAACTCTGCAACGGTGGCTCTGCTCTTACGTGCGCCCCTCGTAGCCTGGAAACGTGTCCTTCAACGAGTTTTAGATGAGTCTCCTCCTCTAAATGCCGACCACTTTTCCTGGCGCCCTTATGGTGACAGTTGCCACGGCCATCTCTTGGCTTGCACTGTGACGGCAATGTAGATGTGTTGGTACGCTTAGAGAGGGCGCTCTTTGATGGGCAAACCGATATCAAATGGTCCGGGGACCTACAATGGAAACATCGCTTAGGAAGCGGGCCCTGGGGACACTTGGCTGCCATGTGGTTCGAAAGGTCTCCACAGTTGAAGCATCTTATTTTCCTAGGCTTCCTTGGTGCCCTGGGTCGCCTCCTGCTACCCTTACATCCCTGGCCGCCTTTGACTTTCTTCCCTGCAATAAGCACCTCACCCTCCGGTCGACCACCAACCCTTTTTATCTTTGAGCCATTCTGCTCCCCTTCTGTAACCTGACTCCCAGCCGCAGAGGGGTCTAGTTTAACGCCTGTGGACATCGATTCTGTACGTGGCCTAGTTCTCTGCATCTAAAACAACGAACTGTCCTGGTACGTCTCCCCTGCTCCTGAGACATCGCATCAATTTTAGCCTCTAATTGAGCCACCTGTGCTCTCAGCCGCTCTACTTCTGCGTTTAATGCATGCGTATCTGACACAGTCTCTGTTCTTGCCACTTCAACACTGGCAACACCAGCCCCCGAAGCTGCTTCGACACTGGCAACACCAGCCCCAGAAGTGGGCTCAGTCTCCAAAAACCGTAGGGCATAGTCCCTCACCGACGTGAACGATGCTGTTGGCTCCTTGATGATCATTTCCTTTGCAAGCTTTCTTAGTAGGTCATCTCTCAGACAAGCAGCAAACTGGTCACGAAGAAAGGATGGCGCCAAAGGAGTGACGTTGTTCTGCTTTTGTGCCCCTTACAGCACTTTCAAACACCTCGTGAATGCGATGGGAGAATTCCCAAAGAGACTCCCTTGCACCTTGCCGGGTAGAGTAGAACGCGGCCATTACTTCTGGGATGCTCCGACGCTCCCCATACACCCTAAGAATGGAATGTAGCATTGCTTCTGGGTCACCGTCATCAGCCTGAATCCTCAGCTCCCTACGGACACTTGGGGTCACACTGTCAAGAATAACATCTGCCTGGTCCTCTTTACTCATCATCCCTACTCTCCAGGCAGCTCTCACCTCTCTGACATATTCCTCGGCCGTAGGACCCGTGCGCTCCCCAAAGCACCGCACCCTCTTGTGAGTAGGTACCACGATGTACTGCACTCGTTCTGGTTGACGATTTAGCCCTACTACAGGGTCATCCACCTCAGCCACATCTTCGTTATCAGTTCTACTAGCAGCGCGTGTGTTGCGTGCCGCCATCTTGTTGCTAGTAGAGTTGACTAGAAATCTTGACAAACTGGATGATCCCGTCCCTCGCCTTGCACTGAACTGGGTGTTCTACTGTTTCGGCTGTTGCTGCTCTGATTGCTGAAGAGTTGCTTCACTGCGTGCTGTCTGTCAATCCTGCCGACGACGCCACTTGTGACAGGGGCTAGATGTACCTCACACCCAAGACCCGTGCACCAAGAAAATTTATAAAGGATCGTTTGACAGGGGTTGCAATTATTGGTTGCTTGCAACCCTCTCAGCAGCAGACTTAACAATTCAAGCAACCCAAAGCCTTATGCAGATCAACATTTAATTCTACCGAACAGAACCGAACACCAAACAAACAATCCAACAAACAATCCAACGAACACCCAGTCAGTGTTCATAGACTGTCTGAAAAATAATAAATAAAACAACGTCTAAGTGAACATCAATAGCATGGATAATAACACTTACCATACAGAAAACATGCGCCCACCTGATATCATCAACTATCTCACACACTCATGCGTGTCGTCCAATGCGACTAGTATGGTGTTGTGCATGAGGCTGGCAATCGCACCGGGTAACATAGGTTGCTACCGAAACCACTACTGCAAGAGCATCTGAATGCTTCATGCTGAGACAAACCACACCGGTGGCCCCATGCTCCCTCAGGAGCGGAGAAGAGAAATATACATCTCCAAGTACGCCCACGTGCTCTCACAAACCATGTTCACATAACAATAATAATCAACTGGACATAAAATAATATTCTTCAATACATGTACAACAAATAATCTCAATAATAAGAATTAACTACTACTTCTCAACCGACCCACATCAATACTCGTTCCCGCACTCTGAACATGTCGTAAGTGACGACTGGTGCGCCTGGCCACAAACGTGTCATATGTGACCCCTGACGAGATTGGGAACTCATCACATGAAACACATTATTACAGGAACAACCACTGTAACAGCATAAAAATGCTTCTGTTGACTTGTGGTGGACACCAGCCGCATTGGTGTTTCCATGCTCCACCGGGAGCAAACAGAGAAACACCTGTCTCAACTTGCCTTACGCACCAGAAATCTAAATGACTATTCTCCCTTCTAAGTAACCACTAAAGATAAACAGTAGAATAATCAATAATCGTGAAATACACTTAATTCACCAACGGGCTGATCACCCGTTTGCCGGTCACTTCGATTACGGAAACAACAGCAGATGGATTGATTTGCCGTTGCCTTAAAGACGCCAATAGGCGTGATGGGAAACAGTGGCAAAGAAAACCTATCTGCTGTTGCCCTAAGACGCCACTAGGCGTAATGGCCACTGACTGCTTTGACGGTCGGTGGCTAAGGACGGAAGAAGAAGAAGAGACACTTAATTCATCATCTCATCTCAGCCCGTAACCCGTCATGGGTCGTAGGGGTGCCATGGTGGAAGCATCAGCAGACAGGGTTCTCCACTGCTCTCTATCCTCAGCAATGCGTACAAGTGTGGAAAAACCGTGTCCTGCCCATTCTTTGATGTTATCAGCCCAGGATTTTCTCTGCCTTCCTCTTCTCCGTTTACCTTCGACTGTCCCCTGAAGGATCGTTTTCGAAAGGGAGTCATGACGAGTTACATGCCCAAACCAGGCAAGCTTTCGATGTTTCACTATTGACAAAAGTGGTTCTTGGTGGCCTGCATAGGTGTTTATCTTCTCTCTAACATAGACATTTGTTTTGTGCTCTTTATAGCAAATGCGCAAATTCTTCTATAACATTTATGCTCGAAAGCCTGAATCCTTCGCTCCGTATCTGCAGTGAGTGTCCAGCTCTCACACCCATACAAGAGAATAGATAATACAAGTGATTTGTATAATTTGATCTTCACAGGAAAACTGATGTTACTTTTCCAGATCACATTCAACTTTGTCATGGCAGCTGAGGCCATCTCAAGTCTTGTCTTGATTTCTTTACTTGATCTTCCATCACTACATATAGTGGACCTGATGCGTGATGCCATATGATGATGGATGGCATCCGCATGTCTGGTTTTGTGTAGTGTGTAGATGTGTTCAGTCAAAACAATGTTCATGCAACAATAACAGGGCAATCCACATAGGACGTCAGTAAACTCACGACGTATAAAGTCAATGAGTCTTGAAACAGCCGTTGACGTTTTTCTTCATTATTTATTGTGGACGCCACAGTGACAAAATGGTTACGCAAATGTGTAGGCACATCAAACAGTCATTATCACAGCAACATTCAATACAGCAATAAACGGTAGACAGCATTACAATGATGAGTCAGATGCATGTTATATTTCATAGTGCTGTAAATGTAGTCAGGTGGAAAACTCCATCCTTTTCTATAACAGCCAGGAGATAACCAGATGTATGAGATCAGTTCACTCTCCTTAGTTTGACTTCAGCAAGACAGACACGTCTGCCGAAGTATAAATAATGTCCTCAAAAATATCCTCTAGATAATAAAGGTTTTCCAAACCTAGTTCATTTAACAGAGTAGCAAGTAATGGTCCTTGGTACCTGCATCAACCGATGCAGTACAATGCAGCGACATGTGAGCTAGGAAAACATCTCGTGACGACGACTTTCGCAGACAGGCTATGAATCGAAATCGCTCACGACCCAAAATCAATAGAGTTAATGAAAGAGTCTATTTACCTTGCTTTCATGAAATACACAGAAATATCACGCCTCCCGACATGTGGGAAACACTAGAGGTATTATCTCGAATAAACGAAATATCCATTAAGAGGACTACACATCCCTGACAGAACAAAAAATAGCGGAGATCCCCTCTTCAACGAGGCATCTCTTTCGCCATTCCAAATCGCTCACCCCCACTAGTGGTGGGCGGAAACCGATCGACAAAGAAGCAAGACAAGTCATGCGCAGTCCAGCGCAAAACGACCACAGCTCAAACTTAACTGCATTCGATACCAACGCGAGAAGACAAATGCTTACCGAGAAAAGTGACTATAAATTCCAAGCAGTTGTTGCCCTTGCGTTATAAAACAGATATTGAAATAAAACGATGTTGCGAGAATTTATCACGCAACATATCACCACCTCCTCCCGATAAAAAAAAAATGTGGAACATATTTTTTTTTCAATATCAAAGAGCAAGCGATAAGCGGCTCAAAACGCACGAATTATGCGCTGATAATTAACTAAATTGCCAAACAATAGGCTAATTATAGAGTGTCTGGTGAGGATATACCTCAACAGAAAAATAAATATGTCTCAAAAAATATTCACATCGGGGAGGTGTCACCAACACACATCACGTTAGCATGTAAACACAATATACGTATGCAAGTTACTATAATCATCATTAAACAGCATACTCTAATATTGTCTTTAAAAATGGATGTACAAATCTGATAGGAAAATTTAAATAGTACATTCTTTGACATGTAATGACATAAGTACATAGTAAAGTTAAACTACATGACGATCCAGGACATATGCTCTGGTATTCCGAGAGTAAGTACACAATCTAGAACTCGTAAGGTAAGTCCTCAGCTCAACAATGACATTCTGAGAAAGTACAAGCAATATAATGCTAATTAATAACTAATATGCTTCATAAGGTACAATACATTATTAATAATTGTGGCTGTTTAGTAAACTAACGGCCCTTATATTAACTACTCAGTCCTCCTCTATCATCTTAAAAAAACGAACAGAAGAAGATGACAACAAAGCACGATAGTGTGTACATATAAAGTAAGTACAGATGTGCTAATCTATTGTAGAAATAGGTGTGTTATGACTCTGTAATATATGGAAATATAGGACAGAAGTATTAGTTGGAGTCATGTGGGCATCTAGACAAAATGTCAGCCATCACATTATCCGCACCACGGATAGCTCGTACCGTGAAGTGAAAAGGTTGAAGAGCTATAGCATATCGAGTGGATCTCGAACTCTTCAAACTCTTAGTCTGAATAGCTGTAAGAGCTTTCTGATCAGTCTCTAGAATGAAATGTGCGCCCAGGAGGAATCTTTGTAGCTTTAGAATTGACCAAACCATCGCTAACAACTCACGGTCTAAACCGAGTAGTTCCTCTCTGCCGCATTTAGTTTTCTAGAAATGTACATAACAGGATGCAGAGTATTTGCATATTCTTGCATCAGTGCTGCTCCAATCCCAGTGGATGAAGCATCACTCCGAAGAACAAAAGTCCTATCAAGAGTAGGTAATCTTAAGATGGGAGGAGAAGAAAATATATTCTTGATTTGGTCTAGTGAAGATTGGCATTCTTCAGACCAACGGACCAGATTAGGCGAACCTTTCTTCAACAATGTTGATAGAGGTGCCATGATCGAAGATAAATTTGGAATAAATCTCCCATAAAATTGAATTAAACCTAAGAGACTCCTAACTTGTTTCTTCGTTTTAGGAACAGAGATGTTCAGTATTTTGGAAGTATTGTGGTCTTCTGTCTTCAAGAGACCATGACCAACACGATGACCCAGGAAAGAGATTTCACCAAAACCAACAAAAGCTTTAGAAGGTTTTGCTGTCAAATTATTCTCACGTAGAGTGGACAGTAAGTCATATAACCCTAAATAGTGATCTTCCCAGGTATCACTGAAGAGACAGATGTCATCTAAGTATGCGATGACATCCGAACGATGTGACAGAATTCGACGCATCATGCGAACGAAAGTGGCAGGGGCGTTCATGAGACCAAAAGGCATAACATTCCATTGAAATAGACCCCTAGGTGTAGAAAAAGCAGTAAGAGGTTTGGCATGCTCTGCTAAAGGCACTTGCCAATAACCTTTAGACAAGTCAAGTTTAGTGAAGAATCTAGAATTAGAAAGTCTAATCAGTAGATCTTCTAACAAAGGCATCGGTTCAGCGTCGAACTTTGTGACCTGATTCAATTTGCGATAATCAACGCAAATTCGTATGTTCTTATCCTTCTTCCGGACAATAACCATGGAAGAAGAATATGGTGAAGTCGATGGTTCAATTATATTTAATTGAATCATTTCATCCAATTCCTTTTCCACTTGCGACTGAAAGTGTATAGGAATAGGATACGGCCTAACCCTAATTGGCTTATTGTCGGTAAGAATTATGTCATGTTCTATGACATCTGTGTGTCCAGGAATGTCAGTGAGAACATCCTGAAATGTTTGTAACATCGACGAGACTTGTCGATGTTCGTCACCAGAAAGATTAGGAGAAACAGAAACGTTTTTCCAAGATTCCGTGGAATGTAATGGAACCACTGGAAGGCGAAGGTTGACATCAGAGAAGGTAGCTTCCTCATCCTGAATGACAGACAGGGATGAATAATGACCGTGAGGTGCAGGAGCATCCGTTGCCTGGAAAATAGGCAGCAAATAGTCCGGACGTTCGTGAAATTCCGAAAGCATGTTTATGTGGAAAGTTTTATGCTTTCCATCAATATCGACCACATAGTCAACATCGGAAATCCGAGAGACTATTGCATACGGACCTTTCCATGCAATAAGAAGTCTATTTTTCCTACTGGGGAGTAGGACGAATGCTTTGTCACCTGGACAAAGTTGTCGTAGACATCTATTCTTGTTAGCAAACTGCCTTGCCTTCTCTTTAGCAATTTCTGATGAAGCAGTTGCTAGCTTACATGCCTCAATGATCTTTGTCTAAGAGCAATGACATACTCATATGAGGATTGAGTTTCATCGCTAATATCATCGGCAGTGATGAGATCGTGTAATAAAGACATAGGGCCGCGTGGACGCGCGCCAAAGACAAGTTCGAAGGGAGAAAATCCTGTGTGTTCATTAGGGACTTCTCTATAGGCAAAGAGAGCCGCGGGTAAAAACCTGTCCCAATCTTGAGGATGATCTTCAGTTATCTTACCAAGCAAAGTCTTGAGCGTTCTATTCAGACGCTCAACTAACCCATTAGACATAGGATGGTAGATACTACTGAGAGATCGTTCAATATGTAAGGTAGACATTACCTGTGACATAGTGTCAGATATGAGTTGAGTGCCATGGTCTGACAATATTTCTCTGGGGAACCCCAAGCGAGAAATATCAACCAAAGAGCATCTGCGATATCTGTAGTAGATATGCTCTTAAGAGGAATAGCCTCTGGCCAACGTGTGCACATATCGACACATGTAAGGATAAACTGATGTCCTCTGGCCGACTTGACCTTAAAAGGGCCAATAATCTCTATGGCCATTTTCTGAAACGGCCGAATAGGAATGTCAGCAGCCTGGATAGGCGCAGCATGTCGTGGTCCTCTAGATTTGACCTCCTGACATACCTTGCATGATCGGCAGTAAATACGAATGTCCTTATTGACAAAAGGCCAAAAGAAAGCCGCAAGGACTCTCGACTTCGTACGGGCAAAACCCATATGTCCAGCACATTGCGAGTCATGAGCATGTTGCAATATTTGGACTCTCATGCTCTTGGGAACAAGAATTTGCGAATGTGCCGACGTAGCCGAATCTTGTACCATACGTACAAGTACGCCGTTTCTCATTGCAATCCAAGATTTTCTATTTGTATCCTGATTCGGATCACCTTTCTTCGCAAGAACGAAGAAATTTTTTTAAAGAAGAATCTTCTTCTTGCAATTTTATGAAAGAGTCACGAGTGATCACTAAGTGACTATCTTGGCTATCAACTTCATTATCACTATTCAGTGAAGTTTCGGGTGTTTGTAGAGCTTGTGCTCTTGTAACTACTGCATTTGTAGCTTGCATGTTATTATCTTCCCAAGCAGCAATCTGCTGTGGGGTACACTCCCTAACTCCGTGAATACGACCAATAATAAGGTCCGCAATAGGATTAGGTAAGAGACAAGCATGCACATCTCCAGTAAAGAAAGGAGTGGCAATGCGAATTACAGCAGTAGGATAGTTTTTCTAGAGTGCCGCCAAATGTGACACATTTAATAACCCTTCCTGTAGCACAAGATGGATCTACAAGCGATTGTCTAACACCAATAGTGGTGCATCCGGAATCGAAAAGTAGTGAGACCGGAGTATCATTAACAAGACCCTTATGTAGAATTAAAGAACCCCTCCCGTCATGCGCAACAGCAGCAGGAAGAGCGGGAAGTGGGTGACCACAACTCAAAGTAGTTATGGTACCCGGTTCAAATAAAGTACTGCATTGGGGACATTTGTTTGCTCTCTCAAAGTCAAAAGCAGAACTAGTGACAGCGTCAAAGTTTTTACTATCAACAACATGATTACAGGCTGCCTCAGTTTCCTGTTGTACAGCATTAGCCTGCTGATATCTCTTTTTTTGTGTTGAGATCTACCCCGACTATTATTACCTCTGAAGTTATCAGAGTTATTATTATCTCTGCAGTTATTATTGTCTCTATTGTAATTGTTATACTGGTTCGAATTCCAGTTTCCACGATTACTATCATGTTCACATTGATGCGAACATCTATTTGTTTGGTTCTGAGGTCTTCGGCAGGAATAACCTCTATTACCATATCCTCTTTTGAAATGCTTATAATTATTAGGGTGATAGTAACGAGTACTATCAGGTTGTCTCCAATTCTTCGAAGAAGAATCACCATGAAATTGATTTCCATGATTTTGACAGAAATTACCGCTACTCTTTCTATCAAAATTTTGTTGGGATCTACGAGCAAAGTTTTGACCATACGGAGCTGCCGAAGCAACTGGTAAACCTTCTTTCACCTTAGAGTTACCCATGGTTATGTGTGGGTGCGCAGTTACGTATTGGCAACAGAAATCTTCCATTTCTTTTATTGTTTTAGGTTTACGTTCATGAAGGAAAGCAAGGAAAGACTCATTGACAGACGACATGACTTTGTCTCTAAGTATTAAGTCCATAAGTCCTTCATAAGTTTTTTCCGTCTTAGATAGTTCAACCCATCGTGAGAAAGTAATGCGTATTCTTGCAATAAACTCGGAGAATTCAACTCCATTTTCAGGTAACATGTTTTTAAATTGTAGACGATAGCCGTCTTCGTTAAGCTGATATTTCTTTAACAAAGCGGCCCTGACAACCTCATAATTGTTCTTGTCAGGTTCATCCACCATATTTAATATACTTAGAGCTTTACCTGTCAGTATCCCTGATAACTGATAAACATATTTTGCTTTGTCTATGTTATGAGCTGTACATGCTTGTTCAAATCTGTCCAGATAGAACATTATGTCATCGCTGGAAGGACTAAATGTTGGTAACTTAATCTTAAAAGTATCATTATTAGCCTTACCAGAAGATGAACCATTGTTTGAATCATTACCATTACTCATGCTTGTCAATTTCAATTTTTCCAACTCTAAAGCTAAGACCTTTTCTTCATGTTCCATTTTTGCTTTCTCTTTCCTCTCATCAGACTCTCTCTGTAATCTTCTTTCCTCAGCCTGAGCCTCTTTTTGAAGTCTTTCATTTTTAGCTTCTTTTTCAAGTCTTTTATTTTCAGCCTCTTTTTCAAGTCTTTTATTCTCAGCCTCTTTTTCAAGTCTTTTATTCTCAGCCTCTTTTTCAAGTCTTTTATTCTCAGCCTCTTTTTGAAGTCTTTCAGCTTCTAGCTGTAGCTGGAGTTTTCTCTCCTCAGCTTCTGATTCCCTTTTTTGTTTTTCCATTTCCATTTGGAATCTTTTTTCATCCACCTGCATCTGCAGTTTCTTTTGTTCAGCTTCCATTGCTTTATCATATCGAGCAGTTGCAAATTCTTCTAACTTATCACCAGTCTTCCCAAGCAATTTACCCTGCTCAATAAAGTGCTCAAATGTAGACATGTTGTCTAACATATGAGTCCAAAACCTGAAATAATTAACTAATTTATTTCAAACCTAAGTGTAACAAGTCTTAATTAAGCACTTGTATATTCACATCACCTTATATTATCCCAGTCTCTGTGGGAAACAAGTCTCCAATCAAAGAACTTGTATATGAAATATCAGCACTCAATTCTTGATCATAAGTGCACTTCTCATTCAATAGTGCACGACACTATTCATCATTCATTTATCATCAGTATAGTAGTAACAGTGCATTAGCATAGCCCATTAACTAATTACTATAACTGTAAACAATGACTATGTAAACACATGCAGAATGTAAACATTGAAAATGTAAACAATACAAACAATGTAAACAATAACAATGTAAACAATAACAAAGATCAGCAACAATACAAAAACTTTCGCAGAAATCAACTAAAAATAAAGCAGAAATTAATGAAATATCACAAAAAATGTGACGATATCTGCGATAGAATTAAACAAAATACATGACACCACAGTGTATAAAAAAAAATGTTGTATGAAACTAAATTATAGACAAGAGTAGGCTAACAAACACAAACAAATCAAAACAAAACTAAAGAATGCGAAATAATAACGAAAACAATATTAAAACATGTCATCACAGCTAACATAAATAGCAACAGAAGTCGCTTAGCAAATTCCAGTATCGGAAATTTGCAAACCCTACAGAAAACGCTCACAATAGACGACCTCTATGACGTGGCATAATCTAACGGAGACACCACCCAACCGAGAACCCGCTGAAATATAAACATATAAATATACAAATAACATATAAACATAAAACATATAGAATGAGATGATACACAGAAGACTCAGCAGAAGTATAAGGGCACAGTTTACATACAAACAGGCCACTTAACTTATAGGCTTCCAATCGTAGAACAGCAGAAAAACGGATGTCAATCAACGTCCTAAAGAGCGAAGCTCCAACGATGATGGCACATCTGAACTGCTTCCACTGCTAACACGATGGTACAAGAGCTTCTGACATACTGTGTGTTGAGTTGTTTCGGCACTTGACCTTCTAATCCAAAAGTAAGTTGATGGAAATCGGTACTTGGCCTTCTTCAGAAAACAACCCGTTTCAACCGGCACTTGACCTTCTCAAAAAACGACAGCACTGGAACCTTGACAGCAGCAACTTGCTTGACTTGCGTAAAAGATAACAGCAGTCCGAGTTATCCGGCAACATGTAACAACGCCGGGTACTGTCAAATTCTTGTTTCCGTCAAAAAATTGTAATTTGACTTTTACCGGGCAACGCCGAGTACTTTGAAAATTTTGAAGATGTTGACTGTATTGAAGAATGTTAATTTCTTGAAGGATGCTGATGAATTCTTGTTGAAAATGAAGTGGGTAAGGGACCCCGTGTTTGCTGGTACCAGAATCAAACCAGCTTATGGCCACCAAATGATGCGTGATGCCATATGATGATGGATGGCATCCGCATGTCTGGTTTTGTGTAGTGTGTAGATGTGTTCAGTCAAAACAATGTTCATGCAACAATAACAGGGCAATCCACATAGGACGTCAGTAAACTCACGACGTATAAAGTCAATGAGTCTTGAAACAGCCGTTGACGTTTTTCTTCATTATTTATTGTGGACGCCACAGTGACAAAATGGTTACGCAAATGTGTAGGCACATCAAACAGTCATTATCACAGCAACATTCAATACAGCAATAAACGGTAGACAGCATTACAATGATGAGTCAGATGCATGTTATATTTCATAGTGCTGTAAATGTAGTCAGGTGGAAAACTCCATCCTTTTCTATAACAGCCAGGAGATAACCAGATGTATGAGATCAGTTCACTCTCCTTAGTTTGACTTCAGCAAGACAGACACGTCTGCCGAAGTATAAATAATGTCCTCAAAAATATCCTCTAGATAATAAAGGTTTTCCAAACCTAGTTCATTTAACAGAGTAGCAAGTAATGGTCCTTGGTACCTGCATCAACCGATGCAGTACAATGCAGCGACATGTGAGCTGGGAAAAAACATCTCGTGACGACGACTTTCGCAGACAGGCTATGAATCGAAATCGCTCACGACCCAAAATCAATAGAGTTAATGAAAGAGTCAATTTACCTTGCTTTCATGAAATACACAGAAATATCACGCCTCCCGACATGTGGGAAACACTAGAGGTATTATCTCGAATAAACGAAATATCCATTAAGAGGACTACACATCCCTGACAGAACAAAAATAGCGGAGATCCCCTCTTCAACGAGGCATCTCTTTCGCCATTCCAAATCGCTCACCCCCACTAGTGGTGGGCGGAAACCGATCGACAAAGAAGCAAGACAAGTCATGCGCAGTCCAGCGCAAAACGACCACAGCTCAAACTTAACTGCATTCGATACCAACGCGAGAAGACAAATGCTTACCGAGAAAAGTGACTATAAATTCCAAGCAGTTGTTGCCCTTGCGTTATAAAACAGATATTGAAATAAAACGATGTTGCGAGAATTTATCACGCAACAGGACCCGAGATATTTAAAGGTGTTAACTTCTTCTAACGTTTGCCCATTTAACGTAATGTTGGTCGGAACATGTTTCTTATGGCTATTCACCAATATCTTGCTTTTTTCTATATTAATTTCCATCCCATACGTTCTTGTTACTTTCTCCAGTCTAGAGGTAAGGTCTTGAAGTTCTGATTCTGATCCAGCTATCAGATCAATATCATCAGCAAAACGTAGGTTGCACAGAGGTCGGCCTCCAATCGATGTGGTGTTAATCCGGGCATCGGCCGATCCGGCAAATTATTACTGAGTTGACTTTCCATCATAGCATTTCAGTGGGCAAGAGGTTTGCTTGGCGGTGCCCATCTCCTCTCCAAGTATCCTTGCAGGTACATACAAAAATGTACCTGGAGCAGTAACAATAGCCCTCAATAAATCTGTAATGTTTTGAAACACTGTCCGATCGACACATCACAAAACCGCCATCTTGGCTACTTGTATCAACACAAACAGCGAACTCACATGATAGGCAAACTTGATGTTTTGATCTTTAAAATACTTAGCAACATAATCCAGAAATAGCCAAACACACTACAAACTCATACAGCCTTAATGAGGGCTGTTACCACTGATGCAGACTCCAAAACGACGACATGAAATGCACAACACAAAAGTGCGGCCTACCACTCCGCCATCTTGACCTACACTTAATTACTTTTACATTAAAGGATAAAATAAAATTACTCTTACATTAAAGAATAATATTCTTGGCTTTAACCAAAAACTGGAACTAAATACACCGCGTGTCGCTCGGCATACCATATTATAGGTTTAACACGCGGAGCGTGTTTAATCAGACTCGCTATCACCGCCTTTTATCACCACGAGGTTGCTATCTTGCGATTGTTAATCTTATCTAAATTTCGCAGTGAAATAGCCTCACACTATGTCTGCCTTTCTGAAGAATGAAATAATCGCTCTTAAACTTTCACATCTATCTATCTATCTATTTATTCCATTAAACATTAAAATAGCCACATCGATATAATTTCAGAATCCTAGAAAACTAATGCTAATTTAAATTAACTCACGTGCTCAAGGCATTTACAGCTTGGCTCTTGTGTGTCTTCTTCGTCTGTTCTCACTGGGCGGCTGTCTCAACAATCCCAGTTTCGCCGCTTGCTACCCCTTTTATAGGCCCTGGCCTAACCACTCAATTTACTGCGCGCTTACGCGCATTAATCTGCGCCACACAGATAACACACGCGATAATTGCTCCAGAATGCATGAAAACACAGATTTACACAACTAGAGCAAAAACACAACTAATTCGTAGGCTTATTATGGCCTTGTAATAAATCTGCTTGAAGATAACGTGATCAAAAGGCACTAAACCACATAGACAACATGACTGCCCAGATGGGGCCAGCGCCGAGAACGACAGACCTCAAGATGGCGCTGTCACAATAAGATAAAACAATAAATATTTAAAACATGAAAGAGGAAACAAAAGCGGCTCCCAAAAAAAATGAGACTTCAAAACACTAGACAATATTACTAAAAACCTTTTCAAGGAAATACCACAAACCACTATTTGACAATGAAAGGCAAGAGAGGATGAAGCATCAGCAATGAAGAAGCAATGATTCAGATGATTGGAATATGTTAATAAAATTCTAAGCAGGAACCAGCCAGTACAACACACCATACAAGCCCCAGTAAAGTAACACCTAAATGTAAACGCACTTGCAGTCACTAAATATGAGATCACACATGCACTAACATTGCTACAACAAAACATGGAAAGGCTGTAAGGCCAATTAATGTCTACCCACGTGAAGAAAAGAAAATCTATTCTAATGCAGAAATGTTACACCGAGATTGTCAAGAAATTCTGTGAACAAGAGGCAGTGCCAAAAACTGCTGGAAGTAAAAGGCACATGAGTAAGGCATCGATAACAATTATGAGAGCGGCAGGAGACAGTTCAGACCAGGTGTTAGACCACATAAAAGAAACCTTAGATGGAAAACTCAGGAAGGAACAAGTGGGATTTCAGACAGGAAAATCGTGCACAGATCAGATCACAGTGCTCAAAATCAACATTGAGCAATCATTTGAGGGATAGAAAACACCTTCATACATTAATTTTGCTGACTTTAAGAATGTATGTGGCAGTACAGATTGCACAACCATATAGTAAATAATGTGACCCCACGGAACCCCTGAGACATTCACTAAATTCCTTCAAAACCTCCATCAAGAGGCCACCTGCAGAACTGTAGATAAAGGACGACTCTCAAAACGTTTTATAATAGACGGTGAGGTCAAATAAAGTTTAATAGCTGATTTTCCTCATAGCGATAACTAAAAAGGTGATAAAACAGACCAGGATAGGAAAGAAGACACGAGTACTTTAGGGTGATCAGTAAGTTTTAATATAATAATTTAAATAAAAATTGGCAATGCTCTTTTAATTAGAGAATGATTTTTTTCTGTGAATCTGTTTGTTTTGGCCAACTTTTTAGCCTTTTTCTTCCCTCCTCACAACGGATATCGACTTTAATTCAAGTCAGTAGTGTAGGTAGAAAAAAATTCAGTTATTCGTTCTTTTAATTTCCTACTTGATTTTTTTTTCAATCTTATCCAAGTAGGCCTAAAAGTCTTATTACAAATTTTTACTCTTCAAGATACTAACGAAATATAGTATGTACAAGAGTGAACACGGTCCTTGTCATGACACTCTGGAATTGCCACGTAAGCTAGTGTCTTTATGATAAATCATGAATTGCACAACAGAAATTCTTAACTGTGAAGAGCTGAATTTGTAGATCGAAGCTTCAAACAACCGCAGACTTCGAAGTACCACTGTGTCTGAGGATAATGTCTAAATGCTTACAAAATATCTTTGTGAATTAATGTACATTTAAAATTGATGTATATTTAAAATTGATGTTACGTTTAACATTAATCCTCATGTCTATATCTTGCCTTGTGCCCGAAGGAAGATGGCTTCCACCACTATATAACCTCAGTCCTGGACAGCAATGGCTCAGCTAGAAGTTCTTGTTCGAACTGACCAACGCTAGCAATAAAAGCTTACAGTCCGTTTCATGGATTTGCTTTAGGGGTCTGTGCTCAAAGAGTTCGTCTTCTCTTTTTCTTTCTTGTCTTTTATTTCGGCACATTTTGTCGATGTATTGAAAGGGAAACAATTTCGTTAACTTTGGCATAACGCTAAACCAAATGGGAGTAATCATTACTGGGTTTGGAAAATGTCTTTAACTGATGTCGAAATTCTTAAATATATAGTATGGTTGATAACTGACGTAGTTCCTTTTGACTGACTTTAACAAGCCTCAAGACATTGTTGTCGAAATGATGAGTCTGACCAACAGTGACCAATCAGCATCAGAAGAGCGTCTTGGTTAAAAACTACAGATACCATTACCTGGTCATATTTTGCAGGTAGGTTCAACTAGCGGTGAAAAACGTGACACAATTGTGGAAATTGTGGACTGTTTAACAGTGAAACAACACTGTTCCTGGCATAAACATAGCGTCTTCAATGACGAGACGTTTCAACGACCGAGGGAAGTCAGCTACTTCAACGTGTCAAGCAAGTTAGTAAAGCTTATCGTGAAAACACAAACCAAGACACGCAAGCCAATAACATGATAAAACGACCAAACAGTGAAAATATACTTCTGTAAATTTTGTAAATCTTGTAAGATATTAATATACCAAAGTATTAATTTTTTTACTATACTTCATCAACCATTAAAGTGCATTGATTTGTTTATAACTGCAGTTATTCAATTATTTAAATTTCCAGTTATAATTTTGTTGTGTGGTGAAAGACATAGTAATGATTTAAACTGGTAGGGAATAAATATGAGCTGCATTTACATAATTGTATAAGGGGCTGCTCGGTCATTGTCCAATTTGAGGGGGACATTTATCCCATTTTGTCAAAATATTTATTTTACACGTTCACCGATTTAGTCGCACAAGTCCAAGCACCCTAAAATAATGATTCGAAGTAGGGTTGCCATATGAAACGTGTGGGGGAAAAGCCAAACACCTTCACCAAAAAAGCCAAACACTTTTTAAAAAGGCCACCAAAATAAATCCAAACTATTTAAATAGATTATTCTTACTCACATCACAAAAGAGCTCCAGATCGAGGTAATCAATGACATTCTCGCTGGAACCTTCGCCATATACTTTGTCAGAAGTGTAGTGTTTTAACATTTTTGACCACACAGTGAAGTCCTTACATTTATTCAAAAACAACAGTTAGGCTCTGATGTTTACAATAGCGTCAAGCAAATGCAGCTGCATTCTGTTTCTTGCTTTTACCTTAACTTGTGGTGCAAGAGAGAATATCCTCTCAATTACAGCATTATTTTATGTGGTTATCAGACACAAGGGCATATGCTGCGAGCTCTTTAATGGCTTATATTGGAATATGCCAATCCAAAACAGTTCCCTTTCTGTGGGGAGATTATTTTTCTTAAATTATGGTTCTTTTCTCTAATCAACAAAAGTTATTTTTCTGTATTGCTCTTCTAATGTGATGATGTTGTTTTCTGCAACGTATAAAAGTTAACTCTTAAAATGAGGGCCTTGAAGCTTTGTGAATTATCACAATGTCACAAAACGGCTTTGTGTATGTGTCACAGGAGCAGTGACATACAAGTTAAAATGACGTAAAATAAGAGAAATAATGGACCGACTAGGAAGAAGTAAATAAATACTCTCGATGCGAGTTACGGAAAAGGATTCGGGAGACCAACGACGTCATACGGAACAACGAGGTTGACGTCACAGTCACACGGAGAGCGCTTCCAAGATGACCACTGAGCTGGAAGGGCGCTTCTTTTCATCCCAAGGAGAAGAGTCAAATCAAGGGAATGAAGAAACTTTGAGAGAAAACCAACAATTGTAATCACAACTGTTATGACCATCTAGCTTACAGTGAAGTACTACAAAGGTTTGGTCAAGCAGGAAAATAAGTAAAATGGGTGAGTCCGTTTTAATAAAGAAGAGCGTTAGAATGCAAGGAAGTCATTACAAGGTCTTCGAATGTCAGACAATGAATTGGGAACGTTTTTTGCAAGACGATCCCGAAAGTTAACTCTGTCTAAGGAATGGCGGTCCAATGTTAGAGCGATACTTGTCAGATTATGAAGCAGGGAAACTTGTAAATTGGAACCATATTAAAGAACTGTTTTAACCTTTCAAAAGAGACTATCTTCCAGTGAGTACCTCAGTTCGTGTCGTATTCTGAATTCATTGCTCAAGGCGTTGAGGTTGAAATTTGTCTCATCATTCACACCCCACTGTCTACCACTAACTACTCCACTATATACGATCACAAAGACTTGGGCCAACCAGGGTAGGGTGTTACATTGTGGTAACACACAGATAAAAATAGACACATTAAAGATTCGCTGTGAGACATTGTGTGGTGATGAAGTGGGTACCGTTTACCAGGATTAAAAGGACAGACGGCTACTTGACGCTGTGACAAGTGGTGAAGGTGAAGTGGTTGCCGCGACCAGGATTTATGAACTTTCCAGAGGTCGAAACCGTGAAATTGCCGACAGTCAAACTTATTCGTCATATTCAGGATTTATGAACTTTCCAGAGGTCGAAACCGTGAAATTGCCGACAGTCAAACTTATTCGTCATATTCAGGATTTATGAACTTTCCAGAGGTCGAAACCGTGAAATTGCCGACAGTCAAACGTATTCGTCATATTCAGGATTTATGAACTTTCCAGAGGTCGAAACCGTGAAATTGCCGACAAACGAACATATTCGTCATATTCAGGATTCATGAACTTTCCAGAGGTCGAAACCGTGAAATTGCCGACAGTCAAACATATTCGTCATATTCAGGATTCATGAACTTTACAGATGTCGGAACCGTGAAATTGCCAGACGATCGAACGTACTCAAGATCACAGATGTCAAAACCGTGAAAATTGCCAAACAGCCGAACGTACTCAAGATCACAGATGTCAAAACCGTGAAAATTGTCAGACAGCCGAACGTACTCAAGATTACTGATGTCGAAAACCGTGAAATTGCCAGACAACTGAACGTACTCAAGAATTACAGATGTCGAAACCGTGAAAATTGCCAAACAGCCGAACGTACTCAAGATTACAGATGTCGAACCCGTGAAAATTTTCAGACAGCCGAACGTACTCAAGATTACAGATGTCGAAACCGTGAAAATTGCCAAACAGTCAAAAGCACTCAAGATTACAGATGTCGAAACCGTGAAAATTTCCAGACAGTCAAACGCACTCAAGATTGCAGATGTCGAAACCGTGAAAACTTGCCAGACAACTGAACGTACTTAAGGCTCCAGATGTTAAAACCCTGACATTGCCGACGGACAAACCTATTCATCATATTCGGGATCACGAACCTTTCGGTTGTTGAACCAGTGAACTTACAGGCAGCTGCATGCCAGAGAAGAACTATTATTATAGTTACTATTGTGTGATTATTTAAAATTAATTTAGGACAATTTATTAGGGTTGAGTGGGTAAATTATATTTTGGTAAGTCAAATTATAATTAACATCAAGTTAACCGACTAAGAATACAAAGAAGAGCAGGTAGAAAATGGCAGAGGAACCTAGGATGGATCCAAATACAGTGGCCCTCCTACATATTACTAATGCCCTGGAAAGATGGAGCATCGAAAACAGGCAGAATAGTTTACATCCAAGCATTGAGACGTATAGAGGGAAACACTGGGAACCCTTAAGTAAGAGACGCAACAGAATAGCGGTACGAAATTTCCTTCAAGAGATAAAGAGTGGAAGGTTTTTCGAAGTAAATGATTTAAATGTTAAGACAGAAAATGGACACTGTGTCAAGATACAAGTGTATAAAACGGAAGGAACTACCAACAGTAAGATTAAAAATGGATCGGAGATCAATTGTATGATAGAGAGGCCAAAATTGAATTTGAAAAGAAAACTTGATGATAATAGGATTAAGGTAGAAAAGAAAACAAACACTGTTGCAACTCAGACAGAAGAGACGGACTTAGTGTCTGAACTTATTAATAAACAGAATAACAAAAGATGTAAACATAACGCAGAGAAGCAAGGGAGGAGAGCCACCCTTGTAACAACACCGGATATCGATATTGAAGTAAGGAATCCAGAAGATTATTCGTTGATGGAAAACCCTTTTTGTAATCTAAATACTAGAGTAGGAATGGAAACTGGTAAGAACAAGACAAAAACCAATTCAGAAATGGAAAAGAGAAAAGAAAATAGGGAGCACCAAAATAGTGGTAGGAAGATCAATGGAAGAACAGATAATTGGGAAAGCGAGGATGATATTCCGTTGAACGAATATAAGAGGAGATTTCTGACAGATGATTGGGAGAGCGAAGATGATATTCCGTTGATGGAATATAAGAAGAAGTTTCTGACGAATGGGAAAGAGAGGAATGAGGACACGGAACCAGAAGGGAACACACTTCAACAGAAACCACAGGGATATCCTCAAGACTTGGTGAATCAGACAGAAGGGACCTCGGAAACACAGGAAGTGTTAGGCATTTCAGGTGCACGAGAGAATAATGACAAGATTGATGCATCGTCGGATGATTCATCAGATTATGAAAGACGTCTCACAAGGTTGAGAGACGAAAAACAATCGGAGATGAGAAAAAGAAGGAATGACAATGCTAACAGTGGTTATATGACAGAAGTTGAAGAGGTAACTGCATTGTGTGCAGATATCGAGATGGAATTTGCAGAATTAGAAGCGAGGAAGAACAGGATGGAGGTAATTAAAGATACCAGGAAAACAAGCAGAGGTCGAGGTAGCGAGGAGTTAAAGAGTACAGAACCTGAGGAAAACATGAGAAGCGTTAGAGAAGTTGAAGCTGAGAGGAACTCAAGAAATAGTAAGAAAAGAGAGGACGATGAAGAGATAGCGGCACATTGTCCATATTTCGAGAAAATGGGAGAGATTGAGCAAAATAAAAAGACATGGTGCCGGCTGTGTACTCGGACCTTAATATACTAAGGCAGTCAGGTCTAAGACTGTCAGAGGTATTAGAGTTAGGAATTGAATTGGGATTTGAACAGTTTGCTATTAATTATATTGCCCCAAGTTTGCAAGGTGGTAAAGGGAAAAAGAGTGAAAAGCTTGTCATTCCTCCTCCTGCTGAGATACTCTTAAATAATGAGAGTGTAAAAGCAATTCAGAAAAGATGTCAGTCATTTAAGCAGCTGTCACGGTTTACTGCTGTTCTGGAAGATGCATCAAACACTTCCCGCCTGGGAGCTTCAGATGTTCAGACATATGACATTATAGCTGTACAAGCAACCAGTGAAAAGACTTTTCAGCTGGCGTGTAGTACTCTGGAAGTTGATATCATTTGTCTAAATTTCTCAGAAAGCCTTGGATTCGCTTTGAAGAGGCCTATGGTCAAAATGGCAGCTAAGAGAGGCATCCACTTTGAAATTGTCTACAGCCCAGCTCTGCAAGATAGCAGTGTGAAAAGAAACATTATATCCAATGCCATGTCATTAGTCAGAGCAGGAGGAGGAAAGAACATAATAATCAGCAGTGGCTCAGAGCAGCCATTAGACCTGCGCAGTCCCTATGATGTCATAAATTTAGCTAGGCTGTTTGGTCTCAGCCATTCCCAGGCCAAAGATGCTGTCTGTAAAAATTGTAGAGCAGTCCTTAAACATGCAGAGTCAAGACAAACTTGCAAGTCTGTAATATCAGCCAAAAAGTCAGTAAACCTCTCCCTGAAAGAACAGTGGATCCTTCGTCAAAACATGAAGAGAACAGAGACACACACTTCGGATGTGGAAGATGAAAAGAGTGAAGATGAATTGAAGTGGATGAACCAAGCATGGTGGAGCTGGAGAGGGTGATACAGGCCATCATAACACAGCCTGATTTTAACCTCTGTAGATCCGTAGTATGGCGGATGCTGGAAGAGAAGTATCATACACACTTTCCTGGAACAAGAGATGAAGTAGATATAGTTCTGACAAAAATGTTAGATGACGAAAGGATTGTGAGACGACAGAGAAGGATAGAGCAAGCAAATTGTGATCGAAGTCAGAGAAATAAAGGAAGAAGCAATTATAGAAATTGCTAAACAGATTTCGTGGGAAGGACATAGGGACAAGGAGGTCACTATAGCGAAATAGTGGAGTCATGAATAGGTGAAGTAGAGAGGCGGAGATGATGAAAATATAGGAGATAATGATAAAAAGGTAGGTTAAGGCCATGGAAGATTGGCGAGGATTATTATGTGAGAAGAAGAAGAGCCATAAGAATTGGCGAAATCAAGAATAAGAAATTGAGAGATTAGACGGTGAGGTAGTAAGAGCCATGAGAGATGGCGAGCATAAAGGAATGGCTGAGAGGATCATGAGAAAGAAATAGTTCCAGAAGAGGGAACAAGATTAAGAGGTAGTGCAGAGTGCAGAGATGATGCGGTGATTATTAAAGTCTGGTGGAGACTTGTTAGGAGATAGGTTTCTCCTAAAACCAGAAGGTAAGGAAGAAATTGTGAGAGATAGTTCCAACAGGGAACGAGTTTAAGAAGTAGTGCGGGGGCACCGAGATGCTGCGGAGAGTGATAGAGTCTTGTTGAGACTTGTGAGGCGAAGGCTTCTCCGAACCCAGGAAGTGAAGTAAAATTGTGGAAGAGACATAGAGAATGTAATGAGATAGCAAACAGGAGTAAGAAAGAAAAGAGGAAAACGGGAGAATCCGTGAAGGCTGCTTATAGCAGTTATAAGTACAAGATGGAGGCGATAGCTAATTCTTGTATAAGGGGGTAAATATAGTCCAAACGGACTTATGCGTGATGCTGTAGTTGGGGAAAACTATAATGCATTACGGCAGAACAAGGGGTGTGTCATGGATGCAGTGGCGGAACGACAGGTACTATAGAATTAAGAAGCAAGACGAGAGGGAAGACCTGCGAGGATCTTGTTATTAGTAGAAATACCAGTCGTTCGGGAGAAACGAGTATAAGTTGAAAGGCTGAGCCACGGTTATATGGAGAGACGAGAGTAAGCTGAGGGCTGAGCCGTGGGAGAATGTTAAATGTGGTATTATAAATTTTAAGGTTAAATATTGTTGTAATCGTGTATATGTAAATGAAATATTAAGAAGTTAACATGTTGTTACTCATAAGTATTAGGAATTTTTAAGGAATTAGTTCAGTATTTTAGTTAGTTATGAGTTAGTTGGAAGGGGATCGTTTTATGGACCCGGGGGGGGGGGGGAAGATAGGACTGGAGAGGAATGATGCTTTGAAGCATCATTTACTTTTTGAGGGACCCTGGGGTGAAAATGTCACAGGAGCAGTGACATACAAGTTAAAATGACGTAAAATAAGAGAAATAATGGACCGACTAGGAAGAAGTAAATAAATACTCTCGATGCGAGTTACGGAAAAGGATTCGGGAGACCAACGACGTCATACGGAACAACGAGGTTGACGTCACAGTCACACGGAGAGCGCTTCCAAGATGACCACTGAGCTGGAAGGGCGCTTCTTTTCATCCCAAGGAGAAGAGTCAAATCAAGGGAATGAAGGAACTTTGAGAGAAAACCAACAATTGTAATCACAACTGTTATGACCATCTAGCTTACAGTGAAGTACTACAAAGGTTTGGTCAAGCAGGAAAATAAGTAAAATGGGTGAGTCCGTTTTAATAAAGAAGAGCGTTAGAATGCAAGGAAGTCATTACAAGGTCTTCGAATGTCAGACAATGAATTGGGAACGTTTTTTGCAAGACGATCCCGAAAGTTAACTCTGTCTAAGGAATGACGGTCCAATGTTAGAGCGATACTTGTCAGATTATGAAGCAGGGAAACTTGTAAATTGGAACCATATTAAAGAACTGTTTTAACCTTTCAAAAGAGACTGTCTTCCAGTGAGTACCTCAGTTCGTGTCGTATTCTGAATTCATTGCTCAAGGCGTTGAGGTTGAAATTTGTCTCATCATTCACACCCCACTGTCTACCACTAACTACTCCACTATATACGATCACAAAGACTTGGGCCAACCAGGGTAGGGTGTTACATTGTGGTAACACACAGATGGACGAAATTAAAAAATTACGCTGTGACATATGTACTTTTGTGCCCCTATCTTTCTCTCTTTCACTCCGGTAGTATCACTTAATTTCTTCATTTTTCTTACTCATCCTATTATTTGGCATGTTGTATGCATCTTCATTATTCTTGCGGTGACCGATCCCAGACTGTTTACGTTTCACTAAGTGAACGTAGTATTATCAGGTTAATACGATTATCATGTAAGTCAGTCTGGCCACCTTTGAAAGAGAAATTGTGTGGGTCGGCAATCTTGGCGGAAAGTATTACGCCAGGAAAAGAGTTCATAGATTTGTTTGTGAGTTGGCGGAAGCATTACGACATATTGAAAGTGGTCACACGATGGAATTTTAAAATGTAATATTTTAAAACACGCGGGGGAGATTATGAATTTAAACACCCCAACACAGATAGTGCGACAGAGCTTTCGAATGGTTTGATTTGAGAGGCCGGAATAGACATTAACTCTCATTGGCAAGTTTGCCGGGACGTACAATCTGGGATTTGAACCGAAAATGAGAGATATAATCTAGCGAAGTAGGAGTCAAAAATCAGACTGCATTGCATCGTCAAATTAGCAACTCCCTAGAACCAGAAAGAGAAGGATTTGACAAAGGATTCCTAACTTATAAGTGACAGATCAGAAATATTTGGGCAACTTTAAAACTTAAAAGTAAACCCACATATTTAAAAACAGAGACTGAAAACTTAAAAGGACCCGAACAAAAGTATTTGGGCAACTTTAAAACAAAAAAGTAAACCCGCATTTTAAATACGAAGACTGGAATCCTAATGAATCAGATCACCCGTCATAAGAGGAATACGATATATTTCCAGACCAAGTGATTCGCAGAACACCCGTCATAAGAGAATTACTAACATTTCCCAGACCACGTGATTCGCAGAACACCCGTCATAAGAGGACTTATAAAATTTCCAGGCCAAGTGATTTGAAGCACCTAATAAAGTGCGGTGTCCATTCTAAACTGTGCAGGAGATTGTGTTCCCAAAAGTTACTTTGGAGTAAATGTAAACATTTATTTTACAAATGTGAATTTGACATGTTTTTCTTGCTAAGTGGTTATATATGAGGCTGGCAACCTTAACCTATGAAAATAGTATATTCATAAACCCCTCCAGCAAGCGCTGGTGATTTCTTCTTGCTAGTCGTACAGAAAACCGACAGCAGAGGTGACCCCAGACTCCAACTGGAGCAGTGATGAGTGATGATTACATCACGTGCGCATCAAGTGTATCATATCATTTTGTGAGTTATATGTATCTTGTTACTTGTAATTCAGGAAAATCATTGCTTTTCGCGCTGTCCAAGCACATATTTTCCCAGTTTAATACCCAGAAGAATATTGGTGATTTCAAATCATCTTCCTTGAGTTACGCTGTGTACTCAAGAATAATTATTCCGAGAGAATAACATTAGTGGGTGGACAGCGAGACAATGCGCCTGTTAATTTGCAGCCTACAAATGTACCTAGCAGAAGCATTTGTTTTATTTTGTCTAAAATATCGTGGTACTAAGCAATCAGACGATTCGAGGAACTAAGCTAGTAGACTGTGAAGAGTCATCATCACAAAAGAATCGACGAAAACCGCGGCTGCAGGACTCACTGACACCAGCTAAGTGCTTATAAAAGGCACCAGCAAAAGGACAGAAATATTCTTTAATATATACCCTCTATCCAGTCTCGATGAAAACAAACTGATTTTTCATCTAAAATTCACCATCATTCTATTTATTTTAACTTGTTAAAACTACTTGATTATTTAATGTGTTATATGTTAATTTAAAACATAACAATCTTAGTTGATTCAGTTATTATAAGTGTGAAAGCATACGTATGTGCAAGACAATTATATATATATATATATATATATATATATATATATATATATATATATATATATATATATATATATATATATATATATATATATATATATATATATATATATATACTTCTATAGAGCTACTTATTGTAAAAGGGAATTTCGCTGGCTTTACACCAGCTGGTGGCTTGTACGGGCTAAACCATTGCATAATTCTTCATAAAAGGCGGCGGGCCGATAATAAGTTAACAATTGCTCAGCCAATGCCGCATTTTTCTTGACTTCGGAAATATCTTATGAAAACTCCCTGGGGATAGAAGCGTCTTTACCCTTCTGTCTACAACTCTGACAAGAGTAATCTTGTGCTAAGGTAGACGCCTTTGATGACCCATTTTAGATACTCTTGAGTGTTGGCCACTGGTGGACCACTACTGCAAAGCAGGGGAGGCAATCCGTGACACTCAAGGCTCAGTTTTGCCAGGCTTTGAAAAGTATCTCTAGCTGAGGGAGGTCTATGTCTAACTTGACTGAGAGATTCTTCTTGCAAAGACAAACATCTTGCCTTGACATTTTCTATTTCTTGATGGACTCAACGCCCACGTTCTGCTGTAGGGACCTATTCCATTGTGTTAAGACCTTAACACCAATATCAACTTGATGAATGCTTTTTTTCTGCCCACTGACATCACACAGTCTCATCTGAAGACTATGCTGGTGCAAGAATAGTTCCTGGTGCAGACTGAGTGGATCAGCTTTGTTTTGCTGAAAAAGAACATTCAATCTTGCAAATTCTTGTACAACAGGCGTTGCAAACACAAAGCAAATGCAGTTTTTGTGGTCTGACCAAATTTTCTTTAACACCCGAGCTCAACAGAAGTGAAATAAACCTTCAGCTCATCCCATTTCATCAAAATATTAAACATAACCTTGTCTCGTACAAGCCACCTAGTACATGATGCTTTTTCAAATGGGAGAGGAGTAGGACGAGCAGGTTCAGATTATGTAGCTGTGTTCATAACGCAGAACAATTATTTATGCGATTGTCGTCTCAACTCATTATCGTGTGACCAGTGAGGTATTTATGACAAATACAAGGTAAAATCCGATGTGCGATGGTAGTGTGGAAACTGCATGTGGAATGCACAAAGCCTGTGAATGGCAGATGTATTTCCGTTGCACACATAGAAGAGACTTCTTTCAGTCTAGACCACAGTGAGTTATTACAACCAACTAAGGTTTACGCACCATCCGAACAAAATTGATGCAGTTTGTCAGACTCTTGTCGCTTTCGTTGTTATACTGCCATAAACACATACCATTCCCGTTCACAACCAGATATAAAAAATACTAATAATCAGTAGGGCCTATTGTATTAGAGGTTTGAAGCGGTAGCCTAGATGTCTGTATGACCGTTGATAATGTGTTGCAATTTATATTAGCTTCATTCGGCATGTTCTGTATTTCTTTGATATAATTAAATACACGCATACTTCTTTCAGTGCAAGTGCCAACCAATTGTTTTTTCGACGCCAAGCAATAAAAGAAAAAAGCCAGATTTGTGGACTTTGGCGTCAAAAAAGCTAAATTGGCAACCTTGATTCGGAGACGGATAATAAAATGTTTATTTTACATTTTTATTGTGTGTGTTTTTTTTTTTTTTTTTTTTTTTTTTTTTTAACGTACCAATGCAAGATTTTGAAACATATCCGTACAATTACAACAACAAAAAATATTGCGATAAAAGAGTTGTTACTTATTTTGTCATATTTTTCATTCTACAGTTTTTGTTTTCTATCCATTCTCCCCACGTCATTTTAGAAAGGGTTTCGCTTGGCTACATAACCAGGGCATCCCGATAAGTTAGATTACAAACTAAAGAGAGGAATAGCCGCAGGAGGAATGCTGATATCATCAGGACAATCAACAGAAATAGCGCGTTATAATTCAAACCCGTCATGTTTTGGCGGGCCACTGTCTCGTAAAAAGATTATAAAACAGAGTAAAAGATAACAGAAGATAATAAAAACAGCACTGACATGTTTAATACTGCCTTGAGAATTCTCTGTAGGAGGTAAAGTAATGACTTCTATTTCTTGAAGTGCCGTGTCCGTTGGTGTAGGTGATTCTGTCCAACTCCATGTCCCAAGTGTTAATCTCTTCCTTGTTGTCTTCTCCATACCAAAACTGGGTTCGTAGGATGTCCAGTATTCTCTCTCTTTGAAGTCACCCCTCTGTTTTCGTAAATCTTTCCTGTTTATCACAATATATTCCAGCTTCTTTGTCTCATAATAAGAGCAAAGAACGTGAATAGCTTCATTCTAATACGATTAATTAGCTTGGACAACCTATGCTAAACAAGAAAGAAAGTTCCGTAGCTTCCATCTACAATATCTACGCCACCTCCTTGGTAAGCCATGAAAAGACAAAGTGACAAATTTCGAGATACAGTCAAAGCATGTATACACTGCTTAGACTGCGCAGACTACGCTGGCTTGGCCATGTCCACCGCATGGAAGATGGTTGCACCGCGCCACCTCCTTGGTAAGCCGTGGAAGGACAAAGTGACAAATGTCAAGGTACTGTCAGATGCTGGCCTTTAAAGCATGTATACACTGCTTGGACTACGCTCGCTTGGCCATGTCCACCGCATGGAAGATGGTTGCACCGCGCCACCTCCTTGGTAAGCCGTGGAAGGACAAAGTGACAAATGTCAAGGTACTGTCAGATGCTGGCCTTTAAAGCATGTATACACTGCTTGGACTACGCTCGCTTGGCCATGTCCACCGCATGGAAGATGGTTGCACCCCTAAAGATATCTTCTACGGACAACTGGTGGGTGGCATAAGAACAGCCGAGTGACCGCAACTGAGGTTCTAAGATGTATGCAAGAGAGGCATGAAAGCAATCGACATATATCCACCAGGGAGGATGAAGCTGCCGATCGCCCCAAGTGGCGATGTTCCTTACGGATTCACCTCAAATTGAGCGAAAAGAAGCTCTCACAACAAGCAGAAGAGAAAAGAACGCGCCGAAATGAACAGCAGTTAAGTAAGCAGCTAAGGGCTATAACCTCAGGGGCGCATTCCCATAGTCATTTATGACTGAAGGGACTACTGCTACTATTAATACGATTAATTAGCTTTATTTGTGCATTGGTTTTTTTTCGGAGCACCCTCATTAATATTTTTAACTGCCCGTGTTGTTCTTAACATTTTTCTGTAAAACTGCATCTCTGTGGCGTCCAGTGATTTTCGCGCTTGTATTTACAGAATTATGTGCGGACGCACTATTTATGGATACTAAGCAGAGACAAAGGAGCAACAATAACAATTGATTAAAGTCATAGGTGAGGGAGAAAACATGATTACGCACCTCTGTAGTTTTATGATCTGTTCAAATAATGTCTTATGTAACTAGGAGCCCTTACCTCTCCTGGTTTCTTGTTGTCTGAATTTGTCCGTCTCGTATGCCACTCTGGTTCATCGTTATTCAAAACACTAGGCGAAGAAATATCGTAGGGACTATTTTGCAGATTTGTGACGGACTGGTTATGTGTCATGTGGTCCGTCGACCATTGTCTCTGTGGAAAATTGTAGCTAGAATGCTCGCCCCATGACAGATGGCTGGGATCCGCATAAAACGTTTGTTGAGAAGAAGGAACAGACAGATGACCAACTGTTCTGTGTTCTTGTGTCGTACTTGCAGGCATATCTTCGGATACCGTGTGATGTGTATGTATCTTAGGAGTAACTCTGTTAGCATTCTGTTTAGATAATGTTTTGTTCAGTTTCTCTCTAATGTCATTAGACGTTGAATCTGAAGTTGGGTTGAGTAATCCGCTCTCACCTATCAGCAATCTATCTTTGCTTTTTGTGTCATTGCCAGAGTTCGTGTGAGGTCTCAAACGAGGGCGGTTTTTAAAAACACGCGCAGAGCTTGTTGGGAAATACGTACTGCTAGAAATACCTGCCGATATTTCAGCCTCATCGTTACTGTACCTATTGCTCGGTGCATGTTCTGGACGTATTTGCAAATCAGATTTTGATGAGCTCTTACGCAAAGGTGATGCTGGTCGAATGCTGTTATCATCAATCGCAGTTACGGGCAGTGACACTCTTCGCTTGTTAAAATTCAGTGGTTCATCCATGTCGTGCAAACTGTCCAGTATTGATGCAGAGTTATGCCTAGTTAGATTAGTTCTGATGCTGTTAGTCTCTGGAATAACGTCAAGCTCTGAAGATGAGCGTGCACGAGGTGACTCTCTATACTGAGAATGATAAGTTCCTTCGGAAATACCGTGGGTCTTTGTGGAATGAGGATTATGATATCGCCTAGCACCTGTGTAGAACTTGAAGCCCAGGGTAGGTGATGTGCTGCCTGAACTAGGACTGGACGAGAATCCGTAAAGTCTCGGAGGTGGTGTTAAAGAATCAATGGTACTGTTTGAGCTGATGTATAAACCAAAATTGTTTGCAGCAACATCGTACGCATCAGGATATCCATGAAATCTGACTTCCTTCTCAGACGGAGTCAGTCGCTGATCATCGTTATATCGTCCTCTAAAACGTTGAGTCATTTTTTCCTCTGCTTATGTTGATCTGGGCTGCGAGATCTCACATGAAGGTTATTAGAATCATGCTTAGATATTTCTTAACAACTGAAAAGTTAATGTTGATTCTCCTGTATTTAATATTACAGTACAGGCTAATCTGTTTCGAGACTGTGGTGGCGGAAACTCTCCCTTTCACATCTGCTGGTGATCTCGACTAACGAATTCTCACTTTGGAAATCAGCTGCACTTGAATAACGTTTTTTTTTTAAATACTTTTAAACTGAGGATTAACACTGGTCCGATTCACGAGATAAAGGCCTTTCGCCGTTTTAAAAATTCACAGATTCTTTTAATAGATACGATAACATGAACCAAAAGATGTTTAGCTAGACTGAGATTTATGGCTATTTAATACGTAGTTTATGGACTAGCTCAAGATGTAGTACTTGCAACTAACAATAGCAACAATAATAGGGGAAAAGGGGGGGAGGAATGCGTTAAATCCAAAGGATGTGCAGTGGCACGGGGGAAGTGAGTGGGGGGGGAGGAACAATTTTAAAATACCATGTATACGCACAATAAATAAAATAATGTGTAGAAAGACAGCAGCATAAGCTACCAAACATAGCGAATGCATTAAATCAAAGAAAATACAACAGTTCACACGAGTTCTGCTTTGACAGATCTATTTCGCTGTGAAATAAAGAGGGTGTGCTTCCGCCTTGTAAAGAATTTAGTCCATTAATTCATAAATCTGTTGCGTTAATTTAAAAAATGGGTCCGTTTAATCTTGGTCTGACTATGCTAGCAGCAAACGTGGCGGTAATTCAGCTCAGACTGTATTGTAAATAAAGTATACTATAAAATCCACCCTTCTGATGCCCACTGACGTAGGCTTACATGATTTAAATCAGTTCCATAAAATAATTCCGAACAGAATAATTAAGTACTTGTGACTTGGGGATTCCGAGAGGGATATACTGCAGCGAAAGCCAGATCCTTTTCTGTAGATTTTCTTTCATGTGTTATGCACTAAAATTAGCTAACCTTTTCTTCTCTTAAGGGTCGGAGTGGCTAAGAGGTACGTCGTGTGCCTCTAGTTCTAAAGGTACCGGGTTCAGTTCCCAGTAAAGGGAATATATTTGATAGATGTTTTCAGAACCAGTGGGTCCTAATTATGTCATACCCTCCCCCTGATCTCCTGGTGTAGTTAGATCGGATGTCTAGCCAACTCGTATACGGGTGAAAAAATAGGAGGTCCTGTGTACAAGTTACGCATGTTAATAATCCCTCGGCAGTTGGAAATCGTAAAGAGTCGCCATACGGCCGCTGCCCTGGTGTCGTAGATTTAGGATAGGGGAATTAAGACACAGATTGGTCCCTTCTGAATAGACCAGAACCTGAGGTGACTCAGTGAGAGATAATAATAGAAATAGATTTTCACGAGTGAGATGGTGGAAACTAGGTAATTCTGTCCCTGAGACTCGAGGAGATCCTCTCGCTCAGCCTATCTCTACAACAGAAAGTATTTGTCAGACAGATAACTCAGTTATATAGATGTACTATATATCAACCACTCACCGACACATACATATACGTGACGACAGTTTGACGTACATACGTGAAAACTATAACAATGGAATATAGATATTTTGGGACGAGCTGACCAACACACTTGAATAAGTTTGTGTAAATTGTATTTATCATAAAGAATTTCACAACACAGTAAATAAATTTAGACTATCAAATCAATACACAAATAAACATAGGTTAAGGAATCAATAACAGAGTTGACCCATAGGTGTAATCCTTTCCCCCTCTGTTGAACCAAGATGCCGTTATAAGAGAAGTTATTCTCCCCAAAGAGTCACAGATTTATACACTATGGTCTAGGATTTCTCTCTACCGTAAATAACAGAGGTTTTTCCTGTAATCTACTCTGAAATAGATAGCATATGTAATCTTCAAGAAGAAAAAAACAATCAATGGATATATGGATTATAGAATCAAAGAATTAATCATCCCTGCATTTTCTCGCTCTGACACACTTGTGATCACAAGACATGCTCTCTTACCTAATAGGCACTCTCACCACATCTGGAACAATTGTTTAAGGAACATACAGCCCATCCAATGGTGTGTTTAGGCGAAACAAGCCCCAGCTTCTCCAGTGCTAATAAATTCAAATCTTGGGAAGCGCTCGCTTCACTATGGTACGTAGGATGCTGATAAACGTCACTTCAATTTTTGTCCAGGTAGTAAAGAAATAAGATGTCTAATGTTCACAAGGGTACAGTAGCTTGAAATAATCGATTGTTACCTCGAGTTGCAGGTAAATAACTCTGTTCAGGATTTATCTTATTCTCAACACAGTGGTTGTTATATAAGTAATGTCACGGGTTTGATTCTGTTAAATGTTTGATTTAGTCGCCACCACGGGCCGACTGTAAAACTTTGATTATTGGAAAATAACTCTGGAACTCAATGCCAGTTACAATATACAGTTCAGAAAAATAGTTCTTTTCGTCTAGTTATTCTCTGCTATACGTAAACAGAAACCGCTGGTAGGTTTTAGGCTTGACCCAGATACTGTATAAAAGGAAGAGAAAAACATAAATACTCAACCCTAATATTATACACAATCCTACGCGTATATAGAATATGTTCACTTCGGTCATTTGACTTAAATTATAAACCGCAAACTTAGAGCTAGTCTTATCGTTTAAAACTCCGGTGAAATAAATTCTAGTCATTAAAAAAATCAATCATCATGAATTAGAAATAAATACATATCTCGTCAACACTCATGATGAATCAGTGCATTTACTTAATTAGTTAAAATGTTCTCTAACTGGTTACTAGCAATTTAATTAAATTTATTTATAGCTGAATGAGTTTTAGCTAGAAATATAATTTATTCTGCTATCCACTGTAACACATTAACTTAGAGAATTTATGATGACGATTAAAACTAGTAAATCACTCTGCACACGATCTAGTGAAGATATAATTCGCATTAATTCTATCACTCGACCATACTAGTGATATATATATTTACCTTCACGCAAACTTCTAAGATATCTCCACGAGAAACTAAGAACTTCTCTTATATAATGTATTCTAGAACTCAGCTAGATGTCTCTAACGAGAAACTAAGAACTTCACTTATACAACGTGTTCTAGAACTACGAGCTAGATGTCTCCCTAAAGCTGTGGCAGTACTGAATGAATAAAGTCAGATTCCTGTGGTATATATCTCTATGAATCAAAGGAAAATATTACGTCTAAAACCCGAAAACCAGACTCATTTGCCAGATGTTAGCACCTACGTCCAGATTTACATATTTCCTTACTCATTCTACGAATCAGAGGGATTACTCACACAGAAACCGAAACCAGACTTAACACCTACAGTAACTTCTCTCGATCTGATCAGACATCGGCAATAAAACTTCCAGTGTGCGTTTTACACCTTCTGCTTCATATGGCCATTCCCAGCGATCAATGTCTTTCATCTCAAATCTTTCACCGAGAATAATTAACTATAGGCGAAACAGATCAGAGAAAAGTGATAGACGATAGTCTTCCTTCTTATCCCTGTCGAGAACGAATTAACACGATTCGATCTTTCATCAAAGAACTTAGCTTAACAGCAATAAAATGCGTTGCTAAATAAGAAATGAAAAAGACAAAGGTTTGAATGGGAGAGTATTCGTTAACAATCGAGCGTATGCGAAAAAAATAAAAGAGCGAAAGAAAGGTACAAGACAAGTGTAGAATAAAGAAAAGATGTAGAAATTTATTAATCATAAATCTCTGCCACAGACGTTCCCCCCTTTAAGATATGGAACCACTCCATGTCTACTTCATGGAAATAAATTTCCTATATCAGTAGCTTCAGGGTGCCTGTTATCTACCCTCTCATCTACCCCCTCCGTCTCTGTCCAATTCCTACTCATGAAGTCTGCTCCCAAAGTTTTCTTTCCCTGGAATGTCTTCCGTGCGCGCTTGAAAGAGTGTCGCCGCTTTTGACATCGTTGAAAGATTTCGTGTGTGTGCAGTGGAAATTCCCTGCCACTATCGTCATCTTCGTCAATTTTGGCGATCGCCAGGAGATGTTCGGAGGACGGCAATGGTCTTTCCAAGTATTTCTTTAACAGATTTACATGGAAGACCTTCTCCTTTCCTTTAATTGAGATCTGGTAGTTAGCCTTAGAAATCTTTTTAAGGACGGTAAACGGCCCTTGCCATCCGATACGTAGTTTGTTGTTCCCGGACGGGAGTAGCAACAAAACTTTCTCTCCTGCTTGTAATTCTCTTTCTTTCACGACTTTCCTGTATCGGTTAGCGTGCTTTGCGCGAGCTCGCTTAAAGTTGGTCGTTGCTAGGTTCCATCCTAGTTTTAGCCTTTCCTTTAAATCCGACACATATTTACTGGCTGAGACAACTGTCTCATCAGCCTTCTGGTCTGTCAGCGACTGAAGTAAGGCTTCAAGCGGCCCCTTAATAGGTCTGCCGTATAAAAGAGTCGCGGGGGGACATCCTGTGGAAGTATGTGGGGATTCCCTGTAGCCAAATAAAGCTGCAGGAATACAAAGATCCCACTCTTCAGGTTTCACTTGTCCCAGTTTACTTAACATCATGTTAAGGTTTCTGTTGACACGTTCTACGAACCCACTTCCGACCGGAGTATAAGGCTTTATGTAGATGGGCTGGTTCCTCAAGATCATAACGATCTCATCCATTAACAGGTTACGGTATGGAGATCCGTTATCCGTCAACACTTGTTGAGGGAATCCCAACCGAGTAAAAATCTGCACGAGGGATTCTGCGACATGCTTGGCATCCGCGCATGTAGCGGTATAGCTTCTGCCCATAAAGTGTATGTGTCCACTACGGTCAGGATAAACCTGCTCCATCTTTTAGTCCTTTCTAAGGGTCCTAAAATGTCGATCACAACCCGTTCAAATGGTGTCCCCATTACTGGAATTTCACCCATGGAAACTGGTGGTGTCCGTTGCTTGGATGGCACACGTTGGCACTGGGCATAGGATTTCACATACCTGCTAATATCAGTGTTTATTCCTGGCCACCAACAATGAGTAGATATACGCTGATTTGTGGCGTTCTGTCCCATATGTCCGCTAAAGGGAAGAGGGTGCCCCATATCTAAGATTTGGCTTCTGTATTGTTTCGGTACTAGGAGCTGATTGTAACCTTGTTCAGGCTTGCCCATTCTGCGATAAAGTACGCAATCCTTAGAAAAAATGTCCCCGTGCTGTCTAGGGTCCTTAGCCATGGGCAGTTTCCTCAAGCAGGGTTCCAAAGTAGGGTCCTTTTGTTGCGCCTCTTTAAGTTCCATAGGTAACAAATTTGGCGCAGGCCCTTATTCCTTCTTGGTTTGCCCTCTTGTAGTTACTGCTGCCACAATTGGCTCTTCCGGTTTCCCAATAAACACATATCTACCGCCAAGTATGACTGGGTAGATCGGGTCATCCATAACAGACGCTTTGATCACACCTCTGACAAAATCAGAGTGGATCTCAACCAATGCGATGGGAAGCGCTGTAGGTGCATCACTCTTAGAAACTCCACAAAGTTGGACGGTTTCTCCTGTCTCTTGACCGGGTTGGACCAGGTGCCTGGCGACAATGCAATCATAAGAAAGCCCCGTGTCAAATAAACAAAAATTTGAAGAACCGTTCAAAATAGCAGTACCTCCCGTTGAGGGTCTATCCCCCACAGGTTGAGAATCACTGACATTAATTCCACCTTGCGAGACTGTTAGCAAGCATCCGATGCGTTTAGGCTCCGTGTGCTCGCTCTGATCATATGTCCCGTGCTCAGGTGTTTTCCCTTTGCCACCTTGTCCTTTCTGACCGCGCTGCCATGTAGGACGGTTGGGTTGATCAGTCTGTTTGTTATTGGTGGGGTACTCGTTTTTGTAGAACTTAGACTTTTCAGGAGGGGAGTTTTTGAGTCCAGTTTCTCTGGTTATTTTGGTGACAAGCGTGAGAAGATTGGTCTAGATTATTCTTTCGAAAAGCTCTTCTGTCGGTTTACGTTTTGTGGCCGGCAGTTCGGCCAGCGCATTATGATATCGCTCAGACTTTTCCAAAATGTCTTCAAGCTTTTCTGCCCCCTGCTCAGCTAGAAATCTCCGGGTGTCAGCAGACAAAGTGTTCTTTATCTGTTCGCATATAACGAACTCCTCAACAGAGAACCAAAGATAACTCATCAGAAAGTCACTGATAGCATGAAACTGTCAATTTCCTTTATTTAATTGGCCATCAGGATTCTACTTTCTTGTGGTTATAAGATTCTCAATGAATCATAGTTTCATTACAAAAGATGTTGTCGATACGACTGGGCAACAATAGCGATGATGGTTAGTTAAGAAGCGTGAAAGAAATAACGCTGGAAACCTCCTTCCTACAATTTCGATTTCATAGCTAATGTCCGTCATAAGCATTCAGCTACCTCTGGAGCTTAATTTATATCCTACGAATTCTTACGTTGGAAGAGAAATTACTGGACTCTCTCAAATTACTTCAAAGAGCAGTTAGCGAAACATTGTTCTGTTCTTAGCATTTTGTATTCTGCAGTAGACTAGCTACTTTTTCTACCAGCCTGAGAACTCTTGGCCATGAGTACCATTGTTACTGTTCATGGAAAACTACTCGACACTCGTCCGACCTTGAGGAACCGTTACTCCATTATTTTCCTATGTTGAAATTTAAACGACTTGTCTCAATGAAAGCATCTCAGTAATGTCGTCACTATCAATAATATTAAATGAAACGTAGGTGTTGGATACGGAAATCCGATAATTCCTGGGGTATCTAATCTGTCATTTATGATAACAGTTTGTTCTTCACTGTCCGTTGTGGACTTTTTTCTTCTTTCTAGTTAACCCGTCATCTTTATCAAAAATTTTCTGTTGCTAGCTTCTACGTCACTGATTCCCTTACGTAGTACTCCTTACTACTGTCTCTCGGCCGGAAGCGTTGAGAGTATCTTTTTCTCCCGACCGCCTAATTGTCTTTTTTTTCGTCATCATTAACCATATGTCACTTTCCTTGTGACACTTGATGAATCACTTCCCCTAAGCATGCAAGGACTCTGTTTAGCGCGAAAAGCGGGAATAGCGTCCCACATTTCTGCCTACGCAACGCTACCCGTTGATATTCAGTGGGTCGCCATCTTGATTCGTAATTGCGTATGTAAAAACGGAGCTTCTCTCATGATTGTCACGGGACGCGAGTAATGCTGCATTTAAATTCTTAAAACCTATTGTCGAACAGTTGCCGATAAATTTCACAGGGCGTGAGAAAGCAGTCGATGATGAAAACCCATTGTCCACAATAGACAGCCTCCTTCGCAAGTCAGGGGAGAGTAACCAATTTTACATGGAATTGGTACATAACAATGAGACATTAGTACAGCAGACCATCCAGGGACAATTAGACGTAGTCGCCAATACGGCTCGGTTGTGTTTACACAACGGCAGTAATACACACGTATTATTGTGCCTAGTAACAGATAATTGTCAGACGGAGACAGATCAATGAGGAAACTTTACAATGAGTATTTTGTTAAGTCGGTTTTCATGGAACAGGCAAAGTGATATTGGATTAATGGAGACGGAAAGTCTGAACGAAGATCAATATGAAAGAAGTCAGTATAAAGAGACTAGAAACACTGCACAGACATCCAAAGACGGACGCAGACGGTTTGTCTGGGCTAAGCAAAACACGAAAGCGAACATTGCAAAATATTACAGAAAATCTTACATAGTAATGGGGACTGGTTGTCTGAACTAAAGTAAAGACGAATGGAACATCACATAGGATCAGAACCTGTCACGAAGTGGATTTGCGTTAGAGTTTGCCGGCCTATATATAGACAAGACACTAGTATGAGGAAGTCTGAGAAGATAGATTTTGTATGAGAAATGAAAGTGACTGTGGAAAGATGAGACTTATAGCTTCGAGGGTGAGAACCGAGATTGACTCTCCTTCGCCACTTGTGACGTAAGTACTAACTACTGTCCCATCACCTCTGACTACCATATAGGAGATAAGGTTTCACTAAAGTCCACAGACACACTATACAGACAAGCATATAGGTACAGTATAATTATAGAGAAACTGATCCAGTGTACATTTTAAAGTTTATTAAACAACAACATCAATAACACAGCAAAATAAATAACGTGCGAGGTCGCACAAACCTGAAAAAACAGAACAGTTAAAATGACAGACACTTATAACCCAACAATTTCACCCTCTCTTTCAACCTGCAGAGAAGAAAGTTAAGGATTAACAAAAATCTACTTGGTGGGGTCTCTAACTTAAGAGCCACCACTCCTAACTATCCTAGTATTATTATTAAATCTAACACACTGTCCTGCTGCAGACGTATAACTAAATGTCTACACAAATATGAAGTGCACTCTGATGTCCTACACAGCTAACCACTGTACCACAAGCACTGATCCCCTAACGGACCTTTTCAATGCTAACCCAGAGGCTGTCCTAACAAAACTTTCTATCTGACTCTAACTTCACTCTCCCCTCTGCTTCTGCTCAGTGTCTCTTTGACACTACCGTCTTCTGCTGAGTGGCGTCTCCGTTACGCCCCTCCTCTCGTTAGCATTCGGAAAGGAATGACTTCCCTTTCTCCTTTCCAGACTACTGCAGCTGATGACTTTGGTATTAAGAACGAGGTACTTGCCTCGGGATGTAGATGCTTCACTGCTGATGAAACCTCTTTCAACTGCTCAGTTACCTCTCTTCGGGTTTAGGACAAATGGCTTTATTATGGCCGTGTAAAAACAGACACCAGGCCACGCGCCTATTTGGTGTGTTATAACGAGCTAAGAGCTCCGGATTTTAAGAAAACCCGTTCCCGCTGAAGAATGTGCTTCACTGCATGAGAACTTCTTTCTTTTACTGGTGCAGACGTGCTGGGCACCGGTATTACCGCGTCACCAGTTCTCTTCACCTTATGGCGATGTCTCAAGCCCTCGGCTCCTGATAAGACCAATTACCGTGGTACGTTGAAGGGCAGTTTACACCCTCTCTATGTGCCGTGAAAATGCTGTAAAACGAAAAAATAACAACAAATATACAACACGTCAAAATATTCTCAACCCTAACACATAAACACCTTAAATTCCTCTACTCCCCTCTGTCCCCTAAATTAATACATCTTCCCTCCCCAAACTACGCACCAGCGAAAAACAAATATTCCTACCCAAGGGTCAAACTAATCTACCATCCCCTCCTATCTCTTCCACACATCAACGTAAATATTTGTCTGGTAGAAAAACCCCAGACACGGGCTGACCTGAATCTTTTATGCTAGGCTTGCCTCAGGCGTCACAACAATTGCATTCACCACAAGCTAAAATCCCCAGGTATAATTCCCCAGCCCTACTTTCTTACGGACTGACCCGGGAAGGTATCAATTAACACAATATATATATATATATATACAACTCGTAGCAAGCAAGAGGACATGCATACCATCATAGCTGGCAGACGCTGGAGCTGGGTTGGACATGTCCTCAGAAGAGACCCCGACGCCATCACAAGAACAGCTATGCTTTGGACCCCTGAAGGAAAGCGAAAGAGAGGCCGACCAAAAACAACTTGGCGGAGGACTGTGGAGGCTGAGATGCAAAGAATGAACCAGAGTTGGGGCACTGTACGAAGGATGGCCACCGACCGTGCAAAGTGGAATCAATTTGTTGTTGCCCTACAAGACGCCACTAGGCGTGATGGCCACTGACTGCTTTGACGGTCGGTGGTTAAGGATCGAAGAAGAAGAATATATATACACCATCTAGGTAATAATAAATCCCATCTCAGTAATATTAATTACATCCATTGTCTTCTAACTATATTACCAACATAGCACAACTATTAAAATACACAACTTACGCTCGCGTATATACACTACAAATTATCATAATCAAAATGCGGTTTTCCACAGTCCTCATATTACATATTACCGAGCACCAGTTTATCTTAACGCTTACCCTCACACAGTTAATATCTCAAAGCCTCTACACAAACTATAGATATTGCTACTATTATTCAGAGTAAAATTATAGGCACAACTTCTCGTTTTATTATAAGATAGCAATTGGTGGCACTTCTGTCTAATAAATTTAATTTAACTCCCAGAAGAAAACTTTACTTTAACGTGCTAAGATCTTACGGAAACTATCTACTCGCTAATAAGTTATGGACATACCCAAATACCGAATTTCTCTCGCTGAGCAACTGATAACTCGCTGAGCAGACGATAAGGCGTTGTTTTCACGGCAGCAAAATTTTAAGACCAGAGAGCGCTAACCGAGTTAGATGCTAACTATATAGTCTTAATTCTGATGCAATAACCCACGCTATGATTCATCGCGTCGCGTCGCTGTGGGCCACCCTTAGACCAATATTATTGCTGCAAATAAATTAACTCTAACCTCCGCCAATGAAATCGTAAACAACGATTGCTCAGTGTATATTTTGCTCACACGCTACTTATTGCGTCACCTTAGATAATGCTTCTGACCGTTCTCGTTACCAAAATAAATTTGATTGGTTCTGCGCTGGTTCTGCGTACCTGGGTCGTGTTTCTGTCCCCATCCCTACAATTAACAGGGTAGGGGCGGGTTTTCGGATTTTTCCAAGTCTGAAAAATCTACCCAGCCTAATAATATGAACTCCAACGCCTAATAAAATAACATGAACGCAATTACTTACAGAGAGAAGAGGACGGGGCGAAATTGAAATTAAAACCCACAGTAACTCCTCATACATAAACGCAATTAATTACATGGAGAAGAAGAATGGGACCTGCTGAAAATAAAAGTACAGTACTCCATCACAGAACCCCTTCACAAGACATCAGGAGAGAAAACACCGACATTGCTGGAGGCAATATTTTCCACATAAAATCCAGGAAGATTCGTCTTTCAGGATTGCTAACAGAAAGCATTCCGCCAGCCTGACTTGTTTCTATATTTCACGAGGAAGATTCAGGACCTGTGGTCAGTGAATTCTTTATATGGAAACCAAGGTTAGTGTACTATAGTTTGTAAATTACTAATATACATCCATTTTAATTTCAGTTATATATATATATATACATATTTTCAATAAATATAACACTGTAAATACCAGTCACTTGTTACAGTACCATAATACTATATTTTACACTATTAGGTACATGTTGCAATAAACACCGTGCAGAGAAATATTATATTTATAAGATTGCACAGTTTCTAATAACCATACCTAGGTAAATACAAGACACTTTTCTATTACTTCTTACATATCTCCCGGTAAACAGTGCAGTAAACACCGCGCATTCATTCATTATATTCATAGGATTTCACATACAAGAACACACCAATTGCGTAGCATAGATTTACGGGGTACTTATGAGGCTTTATCATTTTATCCATCTCAGTGGTAGAGACAGGGACACTTTGAGATAACTCAGCCTTTGTCTTACTACCCTGGCTGACGTCGTTGGGACAAGCTAATACGTAGGGCCAACCAGGTATACTGCGAAGACACGTATCTCACAGATATCAATAATTACAGGCATCGACCTACAAAAGCAATTGGGGGTTTAGGAAGGAATTTGCCAGGGGCAAAGGAGCCTTTCTACTCACAATCACCCACACAGAAAAGTAATCAGAAATTACACAGTAATGGATGAATTACAAGTAGCTGCCCACGAGAAATAGTTATCAGAAATTACACAGTAATGGATGAATTACAATTAGCCGCCCACGAGAAATATTAATCAGAAGTGGCAGGAGCACACGGACGATCTTTTACAACAGGTGCCTACGAGAAATCTTGATCCGAAGTGGCAGGAGCACATGGACGATCTTTTACAACCAATGCCTACGAAAATTATTGAGATCCTAAATTACCTGCGGTAATGGACAGATTCTCAAAGTAAAACTGCTGCGACAACACATAAAAATATATAACATATTTACATCATCAAGTGCCACATGAGCAAAAAGTCATCACACCAAGTAGACATCTGCGTACCAGACGAAGAATCTGCAGCCTAGCATTGCATTCAACACAACCTATGAACACGCCAACTCAGCCGAGCGTTGCATTGTCAAAACTCGCATTGTGAAGAACAAAAGATCAGGCCATCGACACCTGAAGGAAAGTCAATGGGCCGGACAGTGTTATTGAATACAGACAAAGACATGTCCATCGTGTACAAACATCCAGAGTTTTATTGACAGTCAGCCAGAGGCCAAGAAACAAGATATCCTTTTTTAGTTGTTAGTATTAGATTAAATTCATCATCACGTATTATAGACTGAAGATTAGATGGTATTTTTGGTTTTGTTGTTTTGTAATAACTACTACCTTCTCTTCCAGGTATAGTTAGTCGTCATTGCATTTGTATTATTGTATTTGAATGTTGTGTTACCTAAGTAATCCAATAAATGTTGTAGTTGTGTTTGAGTTACCAACACACGTTACTTACTTACATAGAGAAGGAAAGAAAGTGTGCGAGAGAGACATACAGTTCTTCCTTTCTTCCTCTTCTGTTCACTCAGAGTGATAGAGGGGGTGGGGGCTCGCGAGCTATAAGGAGAGGATATACAGATGGGTATGAGTGACATTGTCACGAGATTCAGAATCACTGGGATTATCTGCTTGGAACTTATCGCAAAGTCTCTTATTCACCGTCTCCCACTCCTGCTGTCTATCTTTAACCGGTTGCTAGGCACATCTGAGCCACTGACAATGCTTGCACCACAAAAATAACTCTCCCTGGTTAATCCTCGGGTTAACCCTGTGATAAGGGTGGATTTAGGCTGACTACTGGCCACTAAAATGATAGACCACAAATCTGGCCACTATGGACGTTATAGGTATCAGTCCGAAGTCAGATGATAGTCAGCAGCCCAGTAGAGTACCACCCCTATAGACACCAGGGATATAATAGGTTGCAGTGTGAGGTGTCTTGTCTGGTCTGTTGTTGGTTGCTGTGAGTGTGGGTGATGTGGTTCACAAGTTCACAACATATGTAGCATGACATGGAAAGTCATATAAAGGTGTAACTGCTATTGACGTTTCCAATGTTTATTATCTGACGCCACAAGACAGGTAACTGTACATCCATTTCACAATAAACCATAGTCATGACAGTTCACGAAAATCAGCATAAGTTATGTTCATCAATGCATCTGGCATATACTCAAATAATGATATGGCGCCAAGGGGATTATACTGTTGGCTCCAATATTACAAAAGTGCATCAATACTCCTCTCACTGATCAGATGTGCTAAATGAGTCTAATCATAAGTCGCACGAGGATGGTGTTCCAGGAGTATAGGTCAAGCTGACCTTTACAGGCATTCCTAAGTCTAACCTCGACGTAGGTGCAATCGCTGACATAGCGACGTTCATAGAACATAGAACTGTCCTTCGGGCTAAGTATGACCCGTGTACATATTAATCTCAGGTATGAAGATACCTGGGGCGTGACTTCTAGTAGAAGAACCTCTATTTCTGTAATTCGTAAGTGAGCAGAGATCGACCATTGTCAACATAAAGTTAGATTACAGATTTGAAACATAAATGAGGTATTACCTTGTTTCGAAATCAACACCACAAAAACACACGCCTCCAGGCGTTTTGAATCATCAAGGGAAGGACCTTGTAAGCTAAACTAACTCACAATAGGGCTCCTAATTCCCTATCAAAGAATCACAGAGACGCAAGAAGCGTCCTATGTGCTTCACAACTTTCCATCGACTCCCCGACAGGAAAGCTTCTCAAGCACCTCTAACGTCCGGACATGCGCAGAACGCATACACCTGAGTAAGAATCAAACGAGACGATGTAGGGAACATTCCAGATAAAGATTTGTAATAAATCGCGCCTTATATGGACAGGAATGACAACCTCAACACTGGTTTCAATCATTCCAAGAAACAGTTGACCGATACTACCATATAAGGAGAATGACCACACATCGTTCTCAAAAAATGGACCGACGCGTCCCGTCACAAGAGAAGGTAACCATCATTGAAAATGGTAATCACAGTCAAACTAGGGTTATCTAGCTTTGACCGAAAAAAGTTAAAGTGTACAATTCAGACAAGCTAATTATACAATGTCTTTAGAAAATGATTATACAATGTCTTCAGAAAAAATTCTGTGCGTAACAGATTACCGCACCCCCCGGGGAAAAAAATGAAACATTTTTTTTTTGGAATCCTAGAGCCAGAAAAAACAGGCTCCTAACGCACGTATGATGCGCGGATATAATGCCTAATATGAGGCTAGCTCGACGCATGGAGCGAAACTGAGATTATATCTCAGATCCTTAGAGAAAATATTTCCCTAAGTGTACACGTATATTCCAGGGAGGTGCCACCAACATACGCCACAGTGATGGCAACATCATAATGCAAGCCAAATCATACTCATACAAATCTATGAAATTAAATATATTATCATAGTATTACACAATGAAGTGTTGTGCAAACAGCGGTGTCATATACTAATATACCGCACTATAGAATTACACATATTCAAACAAAAAGTACATTATACAATGCATTATTAATCAATACTAATAAATCAGCTGTTCCTCGTAGACATGGATATAATCGTTACTAGAAGATGTGGACATAATCCGCTCCAAATTAGGATAGGACTTGATATACTTCATGGTTCCACAATGTACATAATCTCGCAGACGTCAATGATGTGCTGCGAAAATATCAATAACACAAATCTTTATGACAAATGTTAAATCTCTTAATACAGTCATCAAAATACAATATATAAATGTGGCCATGCGAACTTCTGGCCCATATATTGCTAACTAAGCCTTCTTCCGTTATGATCAAATCGGTAACAGAAAAAAGGAAATTATATGGTACAATGTTATAAAATCCCAAAAAGTGAGAAAATATGTGCTGATATGTCATTATAGTAGTGGACTGTATATCAGGAAATATATATGACAGAAGAATTAAGTGGAATCGTGTGGGCATCTGGACAGAATGTCTGCCATCACATTATCCGAACCATGGATAGCTCGCACCGTGAAATGAAATGGTTGAAGAGCTATGGCATATCGAGTGGACCTCGAGCTCTTCAAGTTTTTGCTCTGAATAGCAGTAAGAGCTTTCTGGTCGGTTTCCACAATGAAATGTGCGCCTAGAAGGAATCTTTGCAACTTGAGAATTGGCCATACCATAGCCAATAATTCACGGTCTAAAACCGAGTAATTCCTTTCTGCAGCATTTAATTTCCTAGAGATATACATCACCGGATGCAGAGTATCAGAATACTTCTGCATAAGTGCTGCCCCAATTCCATTAGACGAGGCGTCACTTCGAAGAACAAAAGTCTTCTCAATAGTAGGTAACCTAAGGATAGGTGGAGATGAAAACAGAGTTTTAATCTGGTCCAATGAGGATTGACATTCTTGAGACCAGCGGATCAGATTAGGCGATCCTTTCTTCAGTAAAGTAGAAAGCGGTGCCATAATGGAGGACAGATTCGGAATGAATCGTCCGTAAAATTGTATCAAACCTAAGAGACTCCGTACTTGTTTCTTCGTCTTAGGGACAGAAATGTTTAGTATTTTTGAAACATTGTTGTCCTCTGTCTTTAAAAGACCATGACCAACACGATGACCCAGGAAAGAAATCTCGCTAAATCCTATAAAGGCTTTAGAGGGTTTTGCAGTCAAGTTATACTCGCGAAGAGTAGACAGCAATTCGTATAAACCCAAATAGTGATCTTCCCAGGAATCACTGAACAGACAGATATCGTCTAAGTATGCTATGACATCTGTACGATATGCGAGAATTCGACGCATCATGCGTACGAATGTAGCAGGGGCGTTCATAAGACCGAAAGGCATGAAATTCCATTGGAATAAACCCCTAGGTGTAGAAAAAGCAGTAAAAGGTTTGGCTCGTTCAGTTAAAGGAACTTGCCAATAACCTTTCGATAAGTCGAGTTTGGTAAAGAATTTAGAATTAGAAAGTTTGTTTAGTAGCTCTTCCAATGAAGGCATAGGTTCAGCATCGAACTTCGTAACTTGGTTCAATTTGCGATAATCCACGCAAATGCGAATGTTATTATCCTTCTTTCGAACAATAACCATAGACGAAGAGTATGCCGAAGTGGATGGTTCAATGATTTCCAATCGTATCATTTCATCCAATTCTTTTTCGACTTGTGACTGAAAATGGATAGGTATCGGATAGGGTCTGACTCTGATAGGATTATGGTCAGTTAGTATTATGTCATGTTCAATGACATGTGTGTGTCCCGGGATGTCGGTAAGGACATCCTGAAATGTTTGTAACATCGAAGAAACTTGTCGATGTTCCTCAACGGAAAGATTAGGAGAAACGGAAACGTTTTTCCAAGATTCCGTTGAATGAAGTGGGATCACAGGAAGTGGAAGATTGACATCAGAAAAAGTAGTTTCCTCATCCTGTATAACTGACAGGGATGAGTAATGACCATGAGGTACTGGAGAATTGTCTGTTGCCTGGAAAATAGGCTGCAAATAGTCAGGTCTTTCATGAAATTCCGTGAGCATATTTATGTGGAAAGTTTTATGCTTTCCATCAATATCGACAACATAGTCGACATCGGAAATTTTAGAGACTATTGCATACGGACCTTTCCATGCAATAAGAAGTCTGTTCTCCCTTGACGGAAGAAGAACGAGTGCTTTGTCACCTGGACAAAGTTGTCGTAGACATCTATTTTTATTTGCAAACTGCCTTGCCTTTTCTTTAGCAAATTCGGATGAAGAAGTTGCTAGTTTGCATGCCTCGATTATCTTTTGCCTAAGAGCAATGACATACTCGTAAGAAGATTGAGTCTCATCGCTAATATTATCGGCAGTGATAAGATCGTGGAGTAAAGACATAGGGCCGCGCGGTCGCGCGCCAAAGACAAGTTCAAAAGGAGAAAATCATGTGTGTTCATTGGGGACCTCTCTATAAGCAAAGAGAGCCGCGGGTAAAACCCTGTCCCAATCCTGAGGATGATCCTCAGTTATCTTCCCAAGTAAAGTTTTTAGTGTCCTATTCAAACGCTCAACTAACCCATTAGACATTGGGTGATAGATACTGCTGAGAGTCCTTTTAATATGTAGCATAGACATTACCTGTGACATAGTGTCGGATATAAGTTGAGTGCCATGGTCTGACAATATTTCTCCGGGGAATCCCAAGCGAGAAAATATTATCCAAAGAGCGTCTGCGATATCGGCAGTGGAAATGCTCTTGAGAGGTATAGCCTCTGGCCAACGTGTGCACATATCGACACATGTAAGGATAAATTGATGTCCTCTGGCCGACTTGATCCTAAAAGGGCCGATAATATCTACTGCCATTTTCTGAAAAGGGCGAATAGGAATGTCAGCAGCCTGGATAGGCGCAGCATGTCGTGGTCCTTTCGATTTGACCTCCTGACACACTTTGCAAGAACGACAGTAAATTCGTATGTCCTTACTCACAAATGGCCAAAAGAAAGCCGCAAGAACCCTCGACTTTGTACGGGAAAAACCCATATGTCCAGCACATTGCGAGTCATGAGCATGTTGCAATATTTGCAATCTCATACTCTTAGGCACAAGAATTTGAGAATGAGTAAACGTAGTCGAGTCTTGTACCATACGCACAAGTACGCCGTTCTTCATAGAAATCCAAGACTTTCTATTAGTATTCTGATTTGGATCACATTTTTTTGCTAGAATGAAGAATTTTTGTAAAGAAGGATCTTCTTCTTGCAATTTTATAAATGAGTCACGTGAAATAATCAAGTGACTATTTTGGCTATCTACTTCATTATTATCAGTTAATGAAGTTTGAGGTGGATCCAGAGCATGTGCTCTTGTGACCACCGCATTGGTAGCTTCAATGTTTTGCTCCTCCCAAACAGCAATCTGCTGTGGGGTACATTCCCTAACTCCGTGAATACGACCAATAATAAGGTCCGCAATAGGGTTAGGTAGAAGACACGCGTGGACATCTCCCGTAAAGAAGGGAGTAGAAATATGTATTATGGCAGTAGGATACTTTTCCAAAGTGCCACCAAATGTTACACATTTGATGACCTTTCCTGTAGCACAGGATGGATTTACAAGAGATTGCCTAACACCAATAGTAGTACATCCAGAATCAAATAGAACTGAGACTAGATTACTATTTACAAGACCCATATGTAGTATAAGAGAACCTCTCCCATCATGCGCAACAGCAGCAGGAAGAGCGGGAAGAGGATGACCACAGCTTAAAGTAGTTACGGTAGTCGGTTCGAACAAAGTACTGCATTGGGGACATTTAGTTGCCCTACTAAAGTCAAAGACAGAACATGTGATAGCACTAGAGTTTTTATCATCATCACCTTGTTTACATGCTCCCTGAGACTCCTGCTGTACAGAGTTTGCCTGTTGATATCTCTTTCTTTTATGTTGCGATCTACCGCGACCATTATTGCCTCTGCAATTATCATTAAACTCCCTACTGTAATTGTTATCCTGGTTTGAATTCCAGTTTCCATAACTGTCATTACCATTTCTATACTGTTGAGAACCTCTATTATATTGGTTTTGAGGTCTCCGCGAAAAATAGTTTCCTCTATACTGACTACCTTTGCGAAAATGTCTAAAATTATTGGGAGTAGTATACCGTGGAGTATCAGCTTGTCTCCAGTTCTCCGAAGAAGAATCACCCTGAAATTGATTGCTATGATTCTGAGCATAATTACGGTTACTCTTCTTATTAAAATTTTGTTAGCTACCCTGAAATTTACGCATGAAATTTGGGCCATAAGGTGCTGCCGAAGCAACTGGCAGACCTTCTTTTACTTTAGAGTTACTAATGGTTACGTGAGGATGCGCAGTGACATACTGGCAACAGTATTCTTCCATTTCTTTTATGTTTTTAGGCTTACGCTCATGAAGAAAAGAAAGAAAAGATTCATTGACAGAAGACATAACCTTGTCTCTAAGTAGTAAGTCCATAAGTGCTTCATATGTATGTTCTGTCTTAGACAGCTCAACCCATCGTGAAAAAGTAAGACGTATCTTTGAAATGAATTCAGAGAATTCAACTAAAGTATCTGGCAACATATTTTTAAATTGAAGACGATAGCCGTCTTCGTTAAGTTGGTACTTCTTTAACAAGACTGCCCTGATAACCTCATAATTGTTCTTGTCAGGCTCATCTACCATACTTAACATACTCAAAGTATCACCTCTAAGTAAATTGGACAACTGATAAACATACAGTGATTTATCTATGTTATGTGTTTTATATGCACGTTCGAATCTATCCAGATAAAACGTTATATCGTCACTGGAAGCATTGAATACAGGTAGTTTAATCTTAAAAGTACTTGCATTGAACTTATCTGGCACCTTATTTGCATCATTAGCATTACCAGTGTTCAACAATTTCAACTTTTCTAACTCCAAAGCTAAGAGTTTTTCTTCATGCTCCATTTTTGCTTTTCTCTCATCAGCCTCTCTTTGTAACTTTTTCTCTTCAGCCTCTCTTTGTAACTTTTTCTCTTCAGCCTCAGCCTCTATCTCTAGTCTCTTATTTTCAGCCTCTTTGTCCAATCTTCTCTCCTCAGCTTCAGCTTCTCTTTTCTGTTTTTCCATTTCCATTTGGAATCTCCTTTCATCCACCTGCATCTGCAATTTCTTTTGCTCAGCTTCCATTTCCATTTTTTTCTCTTCCACCTTTAATGCTTTATCATATTGAGTAGTCGCATATTCTTCCAATTTATCACCAGTCTTACCAAGGGATTTCCCTTGCTCAATAAAGTACTCAAGTGTAGACATGAAGTCTAATATTATGAGTCCAAAACCTGAAATAACTAATTATCTTATTTCAACCTTAATAGTAACAAGACTTAAATAAAGTACTTGTATAATCACAATGTTTATCCCAATCTCTGTGGGAAACAAGTCTTTGACAAAGAACTTGTATTATCAAATGTATAATAATATCACCAGTCACTTCTTAATCATCAGGGCACTACACAAATTAGTGCATAAACACAAATCCATCAGTTATTTATCATAACTGCACTACATAGGTAATAGTGCATGAGTAAATCCACCAGTTAGTTATGATAAGTGCACTATACAAACAATAGTGCATGAGCAAATATGTAACAATAGTGAAAGCTAACTATGCAAGAACTATGTAAACAATAACAAAGATCGAAGACAATGTAAACAATAACAAGGATCAAAGACAATGTAAACAATAACAAGGATCAAAGACAATGTAAACAATAACAAGGATCAAAGACAATACGAAAACATTCGCAAAAGTCAACTAAAAAAACAGCGAAAACTAAAAGAAAATATCACAAAGAATGTGATGACAAATGCGAAAAATGTAAACAAACAAATGACATCACAATGTATAAACACAAATGGTGTAAAGAACTGAATAATAGAAAAGAGGAGACCTACAAATACAAACAAATCAAAACTAAACTAAAGAATGCGAAAAAAATACCGAAAACAAAACTGCACATGTCGTCACAACTAACAAAAATAGCAATAAATATTGCTAACAATTTCCAATTAAGGAAATCGCTCCTACCAGAACGCTATCATAAGACCTCTATGACGTGGTATCTCTTATGATAGTCACCTACCCAACCTGCCCGCTGAAATATAAACATATAAATATAACAAATAACATATAACATGTAACAAAAAACAGCAAGAATGTGAAGAAATACAGAAGGCTCAGTTAGAGTATAAGGGCACAGTTCACAAACAAAACAGGCCACTTAACTTCTATATGTCCAAACGTCAGCACGGTGCAGAACAGGTGATGATCAGCATTCTAAGGATGGTGATCCAACGTTGATCGACATCTGAACTTGCTTCCATAAACAGTAATGACGCAGGAAAACGAGCTTCTGATTCAGGAATGAAGCTTCGGAACTTGTCACAGCAATGTAGCAAAATTAATTCAAACTGACCTTCTAGATGCAGCCAAATTGATTCAAACGGCACTTGACCTTCTAGTTGCAGCCAAATTGATTCAAACGGCACTTGACCTTCTGAATGCCGCAACGCCGGGTACTTTCAAAATATTGCATGAAGATGTAGAATCTTGACCTTCTGAATGCAGCACCGCCGGGTACTTTCAAAATATTGCATGAAGATGTAGAATCTTGAAGGTAGTGCAGTACAAACTTGATTGATAATAGCTGTATGGGTTTGTTGACCCCCGTGAGTGCTGGTAACAGACGAACCAGTTATTGGCCACCACGATGATAAGGGTGGATTTAGGCTGACTACTGGCCACTAAAATGATAGACCACAAATCTGGCCACTATGGACGTTATAGGTATCAGTCCGAAGTCAGAAGATAGTCAGCAGCCCAGTAGAGTACCACCCCTATAGACACCAGGGATATAATAGGTTGCAGTGTGAGGTGTCTTGTCTGGTCTGTTGTTAGTTGCTGTGAGTGTGGGTGATGTGGTTCACAAGTTCACAACATATGTAGCATGACATGGAAAGTCATATAAAGGTGTAACTGCTATTGACGTTTCCAATGTTTATTATCTGACGCCACAAGACAGGTAACTGTACATCCATTTCACAATAAACCACAGTCATGACAGTTCACGAAAATCAGCATAAGTTATGTTCATCAATGCATCTGGCATATACTCAAATAATGATATGGCGCCAAGGGGATTATACTGTTGGCTCTAATATTACAAAAGTGCATCAATACTCCTCTCACTGATCAGATGTGCTAAATGAGTCTAATCATAAGTCGCACGAGGATGGTGTTCCAGGAGTATAGGCCAAGCTGACCTTTACAGGCATTCCTAAGTCTAACCTCGACGTAGGTGCAATCGCTGACATAGCGACGTTCATAGAACATAGAACTGTCCTTCGGGCTAAGTATGACCCGTGTACATATTAATCTCAGGTATGAAGATACCTGGGGCGTGACTTCTAGTAGAAGAACCTCTATTTCTGTAATTCGTAAGTGAGCAGAGATCGACCATTGTCAACATAAAGTTAGATTACAGATTTGAAACATAAATGAGGTATTACCTTGTTTCGAAATCAACACCACAAAAACACACGCCTCCAGGCGTTTTGAATCATCAAGGGAAGGACCTTGTAAGCTAAACTAACTCACAATAGGGCTCCTAATTCCCTATCAAAGAACCACAGAGACGCAAGAAGCGTCCAACTTTAACTTAAAGACGACAATGGTCGCAACGACGGAAGTAGTATCCAATAAGTCGAAATGAGAAGGGCAGCTCAATAATTCTGCCTACCATACCGCCATTGTGGCTACGTACATAAATACATATCTATATATATATATATATATATATATATATATATATATATATATATATATATATATATATATATATATATATATATATATATATATACACGCACATGAAACAAATAGATGTATACAAGCTTATTTTACTGGCGTAGAAGGAACACGCAAAATTAATATCATTGTTACAGTCTTTTCTTTAGCTTTAACACGCTTTTTGTCAATTCGATGTTACATTTTTTGACTGCAAGCTATAAGCTCCTTGAAAAATTATTTGTGGCTTTTTAGTGCATTGAAAGCCTGTGTTTCAAACATTTTTTTTTTTTTTTTTTTACTCGAAGCACGACTTTTTCGCTTTATCAACTTTTTTCGTTCGCTCGATTTTGATGCCGCCTCCCCAAACGTAAGCAAACGCTTACTCACCTCATGGTTAAACCGGACCTAGTGGCAGTAAATCAGACGACAGTTATGTTGCTGTATATCTTTCAGATTTAATTTAGGCTAACTGATGATGGTGATCTAGAGCAGTATTTGGTCCACTATATACTAGTAGGCCATGGAATGATGATCTGAACTTCATGTTGGTGCATATACGATCAGTCCGATTTTCAGTCCTATATTCCGGTGTGACTCACTTTGCTTTATGTGATCTTTTTATGCACATATTTCCTCATATTACAATTCGATTTGCAGCGCAAACGTTTATTAGTTCACCAATCAAGACTGTAATGTCTTTACTGATTTTTTTATCCATAAAACTTTGAAGTCTTGTGCAAAATTCTTCTTTCATAGATTCTTCTTTGTCATTAGCTGGCGCACAACACTGGGTGATGTTCATCATTATTCTTTTTTTTTTTTTTGGTAGTTCTTAATATTGCTTATTATTTGCTTAGGTCCCATTTGGGGCCATTATGATGTAAGCCTGCGCTAACTTTGACAGATGTAAAGCTACACCTCCACACTGATGTGCGCTTTCTTCCTCCCATACTCGGTATATCACTATTCTCATGTGTTCAGTTTCTTCTTTGTTTTATTTCCTTATATCTTGTCTCACGTAGGTCCTTTATGTCAATTTTACAGTTTTTCTTTTTTTTTTAATTGTTTTTTTTTTTTTTTTCACATTTCTGCTGCCATTTGTGCGGTTCTTCCTAGTTCGTTTAGTGACCGGACATTTCATGGGCCCTATTCGGAGGTTATCTCAGGTGAAATAAAGTGAGCCGGTTATTCATTCGAATCAGTATCCTCACTGATGGATGGCCTTTTCCTATTCTGGAAAGGCTGAGTTGAACTATTCATTTCTTTTGGATGACTTGCTCTTGTTCTTAACAGAAATTTGCCTTTAATGTTCTGCAGGACGGATAGTCGGTACCATGCCAGACAATTCTTAGCCGCCTCCTACGACAAGCATTGGAGGGCATATGTGACGTTTAATGGAAATATAGCCCACAGTGTCTGACAGTCTTTCGTGATCCCGTTAGAGCCTACGATTCGCTAGCACAGCCACGCATTTGACAGCCTGCATTACTCACGTTTAATCCACGCCTCTTTTTTTCCTGAGACGTAAACAAACTCAGTTGTGGTTTGTTTACCTGAGTTTCTCACGCGAGCTGATCTGTCAATCATCAGATATTAGACAGATGCACGTGGATAAACACCGGATCTCTTTGAAGTGAGACGAGTGGGCAAAATAATTTCCCGTGTACTCTGTGATGTTCGTACATTCAGGGGGAGATAAACGCTTTGATCTTCAGAAACGGGGAAACCTCGGGAGGAAGCCCGTTACACGGTAAGTCTCTGTTGTCGGTTAGCAACGCCGAACAGAACGACCGTGGAAACCTTTTATCTGGGGGGAAACATAGTTCCCTGATTTCTGCTATGCAAAAGAGTGTGAAAATTAACATCCTCTAGAGATCATAATAACATGATGTATATAAACTGCGTCTCCTCAAAATCAGTATCAGTTGTCGCTCAGAATTTTTCGGATAGTCTAAACACGTTTTCTAGAACCATTGTGAATAGATGTGTTAATAGTTTTGTGGGGATTTTCATTTATGATTTGTGGTAACAGAAATTAGCATTTACGTGATTTAATGTGCTAAGTTTTATCATCTTAAATTCACTGTGATTTTCTAGGTGTTAGAACCAGTGGAAAATAACGCGTAGCTATTTGTGTACCAGTTGTGCAGCTTAATGATAATTTTACCACCCATTTGATCACACAGAAAGATACGGTTTAGCTGACTGAATTAAAATGCTAGGTGACTGATAGTGGACCATAGAATTCACGTTATATTGCATTTTGTGTAATTTTAGTAAGTGACTTATTTAAATGCCATACGACGACCCACCGATGCCAACCCTCTAATAGTTACTTAGCGACAGGCGATATTTGTTAAAGTGCGCTTATGGATAATTAAATAATACCTGACATTGTACGCTGATTGTTAGCGCGCGCAGAAGGAGTGGGAAAGGCACATATCTTCACCTGACCTAGAGACTCCGCGCTAGCGAAACCTGACCGGATAGGAATAGGCTAGAGACACCGTGTGCTATATGTAGATATATATTAGTAGCATTTTTTCATAATGTTTCTCTATTTCTCGAAGACCTGATCAAACGGCGACCAGCGGTTTATTTTGGTCCTTTTTCTTCATTTACTGAGTAATTAATGTGGTCGTATTCTTGGCCTACACGTTCCCAAGTTCATTTGTGAACAGGATTGGCCAGATGGACACATAAACATTTTAATAGTAAATTTTAACTGGACTTACAAATACCCAGATATTTTTTTTTTTTTTTGCAATTTATCAGCTCACTGGGGTGTGAAAGATATAACAGTTCTCCCGACTTTTGACAGTCGTATCAGCGGATTTATCCAGCAAGTACGCTGTTTCAAAATCGGCACTCACCATAGAGACAGCCGATAGGATTTATCACTTTCATCAATTAACAATAATTAACAGTTTTTTTTTTTTAGCAGAATCAGATTCAAAACACTTGACCAAATAGATATACATATATGCATGGAGTATATGCCCAAGAGATTTTCTTCACCAAGAATATGGTAAGAAGCTTGATTGTGTGGCCACGTATGACAGAGAGAGAGTGAAATATTTTCTTTTTTACAGGAAAAATTGTATCATCTAAATTCTGTTTAAATATTGTTTATCTTATTGGATAACGTCTAGTAGGAACTTCGTTTCTTTCTTTACTGTCTATACTGTAACCTAGTGCTAACCTTTAACCTTTGGGGTTATTAACATATTGGGTTCTTTTCTTCTCAAGGAGGGAGGGCACAGTTATTCTGTATTTTTTCTATATATGTAATTCTGATTTGTTTGATCTCTTTTAGATATTCGATGTTGTAGAGTTTAATGATAATAAACAACAGACGAACTAAACTTTGTGTGTTGGTCAGACCCATACCCAATTAACCATAGTTTTTTTCACGTTTGTGTGTCTTGTTGTCACATAGCTGTGTGTGAGTGTTTAGGTGAACTTATATTTCCATATATAGGGAGATGCAAGATTGTTTTATACTAAATTATAGTCGTATAGATAGGTTGGACTAGAGAAACTACTCAGTCCAGAGACAGATCTTCTACTTAAACTATCCACTCGTGAAAATCTATTTTCTTACACCTTTACTTCTCGCGTATTATTACCATCCCCTATACTCAGGCGGGACCTTAAATAACTTTAAAACTTATCTAAGCATGACAGCATAGGATCCCTATTCGTTTCTCCTCTCTCGAGCCACGGAAATACACGGGCGAGTTTCAAAATGTTGGTCTATCTCAGCTTCGGAGAATTTTTTTTCTCCTTCGCAGAGCGCTTTCATAAGCCCAAATCTATTTCTCCCAAAAATGGGAGTTCGGACTCAGGTTTCTCTCATCACCAAATCATGTTTCCGTCGGAACAACTGCAGAGAACTTAGTTAGACATCATAGAGTAACCAAACAAACGTGTGGAAACAATAGAACAGAACAGGAATCGTAAGAAAGTAATAATGAAAAATTGTGACGGCTTTTCTAGCATGGCCACAATTTAGGAGCTGGCGATCACATTTTTTTTAATCAAGAAGGAAAAAAGAGAGAAATAGGAAGACATAAAGCCTTTCTTACCCCTACTACACTGCATGCATGAAGTGTAACCAAGATAAACAGATGGAAAGGTCCACAAGTCAAATAATTTTCAAAACACAAATATATGGGAAAGCACTATGATCGTATTTAAAATTCAAATTCACTTAACCCTTTTCATTCTTAGCCATTAAGGTTACCTTAGCCGAAGGTACAATATAAATAATACATTCTGGAGCAGTTCATCTTAATTTATATACCATTTTCATACCACACCTAACATTTAAACGTAAATCTATGGATGTTGAATGAATTTTCATTCGTTCAAAACAAAGGTGTTTTTTTTTCACTGAAGTTAAAATTGGACTGTTGTCCCTTGGTGATGAATTTAAATTAAGATATTTCTGAATAGAAATTATTAACTTTTTTCTTCACACGTATTTACAGATCTTCAGATATGCCACCAATAATGTTTCCTGTAAATATTTTGTATACAGATCTTCAGATATACTTACTTACTTAATTACTTACTCACTTACTTACTTACTTACTTACTTAGTCGTTCCTCTTCTACCCTGGGGTGCGTTGTTCGTCCATCACGGGTGATGAAGACCACTCTGTTCATCCAATTATTAGGAATATGTTAGATTACTCTATGGGTACGAAGGTGACTGATGAGCCCGATGCGGGCCTTGAAAGATCTTGGACAGTGTGGGCAGGGAATGTTTGCTTCATGTGAAGGTTTTATTTCACGGTCTTTTCTAGCTTGTCTCCGCTGTTCCGCTGCTGCTCTTCTGGATGATTCGAATGCCACTGCACCTTTACGAAGAGATGTGCACCAAGCAGTTCGGTCTTGCGCAGCAGCTTCCCATGTGTCTGGGTTTATGTCAAAGGTTTTCAATGACGTCTTTAACGTGACTTTGAAGCGCTTCTTTTGGCCACCATGGGAGCGTTTACCCTTCTGCATCTCACCATAAAAGAGTATCTTTGGCAGTCGATGGTCTGGCATGCGAACTACATGACCTGCCCAGCGAATCTGTGACTGCATCAGAATAGTATGGATGCTAGGGATACCAGCTCTGTCAAGAAAGGCGGTATCCTGGATCTTGTCTTGCCATTTGATGTTCATTATCTTCCTGAGACAGACTGTATGGAAGTGGTTTAGCTTCTTTACGTGGCGCCTGTATACAGTCCATGTTTCGCATGCATAAAGCAGCACTGGAAGCACCGCAGCTCTGTACACCTTCAGCTTTGTCTGTAGACTAATGCCACTTCGATGCCAAACGTTGGTGTATAGTCTGCCAAATGTGCTGCTGGCTTTGGAGATCCTGGTGTTTACCTCATAATCAATGACGATGTTCTGGGAAAGTGTGCTACCAAGGTATGTGAATCTGTTCACAACATTCAGTTTCTCACCATTTACCTTGATGATTGGCTCAGTATAAACTGTGCCAGGAGCTGGTTGGTACATGATTTCTGTTTTCTCCGTGTTGATCGTAAGCCCAAAGTTGGCACAGGCTTCGGAGAATCTATCCACGCTGTGCTGCAGATCAGCCTCTGAGCCAGCACTAAGGGCACAATCGTCAGCAAACAGAAGATCTCTGATGGTGTGTGATTTGACCTTGGTTTTTGCTTGAAGCCTCCTAAGGTTAAACAATTTTCCATCAATACGATAACTGATGTCGATTCCTGTGTCCCCGTCTCTGAAAGCATCAGTCAGCATAGCAGAAAACATGATACTGAACAGAGTCGGTGCAAGTACACACCCTTGTTTAACTCCGTTTGAGACTGGGAAAGGCTCCGACAGCTCACCGTTTTCCTGAACTCTAGCCTGCATTCCATCATGCAGTTGCTGCACAACTGAGATAAATTTCTTTGGGCAGCCATATTTTGCCATGATCTTCCATAGACCCTCTCTACTGACCGTGTCGAACGCCTTTGTCAAGTCGATGAAAGCTGTGTACAGGTCACAGTGCTGTTCTTGGCATTTTTCTTGTAGCTGTCTTGCAGCGAACACCATATTGGTGGTTCCACGTTCTTTCCGGAATCTACACTGACTTTCAGGTAAAAGACCTTTGTCAAGATGAGCCGTAAGGCGATTCAGAAGGATTCTGGCGAATATCTTCCCAGCGATTGATAAAAAAGAGATGCCTCGATGATTGTTACAGTCTTGGCGATTACCTTTACGTTTATATAGATGTATAATTGACGCATCTTTGAGATCGTGTGGGATGGTTTCACTCTGCCACATTTGCTGGAAGATCATGTGAAGTGTCTCTATCAGAACTGTACCGCCATCTTTATAAACCTCAACATGAATTGAATCGGAGCCGGGGGCCTTTCCACTAGAAAGTTGACGAATCGCTTTTTGAGTTTCCTCCAGAGTTGGTATATCATCTAGTACTTCATTTATAGGAATTTGGGGCAGGCGGATGATGGCTTCATCGTTAATAGATGATGGTTGGTTCAGAATATTATTAAAGTGTTCGACCCAGCGTTGGAGAATTTTTTCCTTGTCTTTAATTAGTGTTTTTCCATCTGCATTAAGGAGGGGAAATGATCCTGATGATGTTGGACCATAGACCGTTTTGAGTGCATGGTAAAAATTCTTCAAGTCATGGCTGTCAGCAAAGCCTTGGAGCTCATCTGCTTTATTACTCAGCCATGAATCCCGCATCTGGCGTAGTTTATGTTGGACAATTCTACGCATGTTGTTGAAAGCGTCTTTCTTTGATGTAGATTTTGGATCATTTAAATATGCTTTATGGAGATGGTGTTTCTCAGCCAACATCTTCTTTATAACATCTGAGTTCTCATCAAACCAGTCATTTTGTTTCTTGATGGCGGGACCCAGGACCTCTGTAGCAGTGTTGTAGATCTGCTCACTTAGGGCTTCCCAATTTGTTTCTACACATTGGCCGTCTAACGAGATAGATTTGAGACGGTCTTCTAGGGTGTCAGTAAATAACTGTTTGATTTTTGTCTTCTTTAGTTTGGTGACATCCAGCCTTTTATGAGTTTTCTTCCCCTGAGGGCGCCTGGCTGGTTGGATACGAATTTTAATTTTAGACACAATGAGGCGATGATCAGTCCAGCATTCAGCACCACACATAGACTTGGTCACCCGGACATCTTGCCTGTCCTTCTTCCTAACAATTACATAGTCAATTAAGTGCCAATGCTTTGAGCGAGGGTGCATCCAGGAGGTCCTGTTGCAAATAGGAAGTCGAAAAATGGTGTTGGTGACAAGGAGGTCATGTTCTGCGCAAGTCTGGAGGAGAAGAAGTCCATTGCTGTTACAGCGACCTACGCCGTACTTTCCAATAGTGCCATTCCAGGAGATGGTATCTGAGCATACTCTTGCATTAAAATCACCAAGAATGATGAGCTTATCTGCTTTAGGAACTGATGCAATGACTGCATGTAGTTCTTCATAAAACTTATCCTTGACGTCATCCTGGTTTGTCATAGTTGGTGCATACGCGCTAATGATGGTGGCATGTTTTCTTCCATAAAGCAGGGGGATCTTAACTGTCATGAGTCGGTCATTTATTCCCTTTGGGGACCCCGCTAACTTGCCAACAAGTGCTGTTTTGATTATAAATCCAACCCCTGCTTCTCGTCTTTCTTCAGTTCCTCTTCCGCTCCAAAAGAATGTATAACCTGCACCCTTTTCGCAAAGTTGGCCCTCGCCTGCAAGTCGAGTTTCACTCAGTGCTGCTATGTCAATGTTGTATCTGGCCAGTTCTCTCCCAATCAGGGCAGTTCGCCTCTCAGGTCTGTTTGCGTTAAAGTCTTTGTCAAGGAGAGTGCGCACATTCCATGCGCCTAGAATGAGGGGGGAAAATCTGTCCTTTCTTTTTCTTATGTGTCGCCCGCTGAAGTAGGGTACCCACCAACCGCGGTAAGCTGGTTAGGTAATGGTGGAGCAGGCAATGTTTAGGGCACCTTTTCTAGCCCCTTCCTCATGCCATGGAGGTGAGCAGTGCTTTCCTAAAGAGGGCTGCTCAGACACTCAGGGGCTGCCGAATCCCACTGCTGCTCCGATCAGTGGAAGACGACCATATGGCCTGAGCCGCCTGTGTGTAGGTCTGCGACTACGACTGCCAGCGTACCCACGCCTGCCGCTTCGCCGCTCGCCCAGCGCCACAGGACTTGTTGTGAGTGGATGGATGAATGGATGAAAGAGTGACTTGCGCAGTGATTTGGATTAAAGTGAGGAAGAGTTGCGCAATTCGTTGACCTCACTCTCTCGCCTGGGTCCATCTGAATCCAGTGGCAAGACAAGTCAAGACGACTGGAGATGAAGTCAGGTGCAGTGGATGACCAGGGCTTTCTACGTGCCTCGCCGTGCTCCTTACGCTCCACAGCGCGTTGCTGGTAATCGCCGTCAGCCCGTTGAACCAATAGGTGGTTTCTTCCGCGCAGTCTATCGAATCCAGTCTTCGCATGCATGGGTAGGCAGACCCTAACTCACCGAAGGTTTATAACCAGTCGCCTACCCTCGCCTAGTTTAGCCGGCCTGTCAAAGCCGTTGCCCGGGGGGTGGCCGCTGTACACCCTGGGGTGTAGAGGTTGGCTAGAAAGAGATGGTGCCATACTATCCTATCGGCTGTCTTCCTCCTGGCCTGGTTCCAAACTAGTCCTTAGTCCTTCAGAGATTGTCTAATGTTGTCCTCCCAGCGAACTCTGGGTCGTCCTGGAGGTCTGAATCCATGGCTCTTAGTTTCTTATATGTGTCGTGGTAGCCGATCTTCTCCCATTCTGCAGACATAGCCAAACCATCGTAATTGGGACTGTTCTACAGAGGTTGGGTTTTGAGGCTTTGCCGTGTCGTCTAGTTGCGGACCATGTCTCTTCTTGCCACGAATACTGCAACCACCTTCTTCAGATACCTCATTTCTGAGGTCTAGAGCTGGTTTTTGTGAGTTGTAGTCATTGCCCATGATTCACATCCATAAGTCAAGACTGGAACATAAGTGGAGAGATATACAGCCATCTTCGTCTTCTTGACAACTATCTTCAGATATTCCACCAATAATGTTTCCTGTAAATATAAATACAATTTTTCACCAACTGAACTTCGTTAAAGAAATTGCTAGTATGAAATTGGGATATCGATCTTATGTAAAAGAGTTTAGTTTTCACGCATGAGGTGATATAAGTCAAAGGCAGAACCAGAGAATGTTCTTTTAACAGATGAAGACTTAAGAAATATTCTTGGAAGACAATATTTTTACTTATTTATTTTGAGCTGGTTTAGCTGTTCAACCTTTACCATTTATAATTAGTAAATAAACGAAGTTTTTTTTTTTTTTTCCTAGCAGAATACAAGAAAATTAAGTACTGCAGTACAAAATTACGTTGAAGCAGCGTAACTGTTCATAGACTAATTTAAGTTCTTGCTATGCTTGTAAACTTTCATAAATTTTTAAGAATGCCTTTCTGTTATCTCATTTAAACGAACTCTGCTCTAAACAGTGGACAGTGATGGGCAAAACACAGATAAATTTACCTATACGGTTATAAAATATAAACGTTTGTATCATTAAATGAAATACGACGTATGGCATCAAGTGAATTATGTGCTCTCTAGTACTGTTTAACAACGAGATACGCATTTACCTATTTATGACCTGTATTTTGGACATTAATTAATTTGTAAAAAGCAGTTTATATTAATTATTTTTCTTGTGAAAGTTTTGGTACTACTTCATAACTAGTAAAATTAATCTGTAACACTAAATACAGTTTATTTTGAGAGTTTTGATAGTAGATAGTATCTGTAAATCAGACAAAACATACTTGTTGAGTTTTGGTTTTTTTTTTTTTTTTTTTGCAGCAGCAGCAGATAATGATCTAAAACAATTCAACTTAACGCAGTATTATGAACGTTTGGGCACTGTTGATAGTGTAATCAATTAAAGAAGACTAAACGCTGTTTCTCTTCAAAGATTTGTAAGCAGAAAACAAGACCGCTCTAATATATTGTTTTACTGTTTATGAAACGTGCACGGCGCATGGGCGACAAATGTTAAAGTTCATTCCTAAACATTTTATCAATGCTGAAGCAGTGTTGACAGTTATTATAAAATGTGATCCCACCACTCCCTTTCAGTATTAATGTCCTCCAACGTATCTCCATGGCGTGCTATAATTTTGTGGTAGTGGAAAGTACGACTTTTCTTATCGTTCTGAGAAAAGCCAGTTGTAAAAATAATTACAGTATCATAAAATATCAGGTTAATGCCCAAGTCTTTGTCTTGTGTGGACTGACCTATACTGTATAATAGGGGAACAACAGAAGTGATTGCGTCATTAATAGGCTGGGCTGCCCATGGTAAACTTCCGGTGTTATGTCTTGAGGTTCGCACTAATGACCAGTCATCGAAGCATCTTTTTTTGGTGATGCCTAGATGACTGGGAGGATAGTGTGATTCGCTTGCATAGCTAGGCGGTGTTGTCGCACGGAAGGTCCTGGGTTCGAGTCCTGGGTAAGCCACTCACGTCTGTTGTGTTTCTGTTATCTAGTGTTCTACTTCTTTATTTCTTACGAGTGCCTGAAAACATACCTTTATGTTTGTCTAATATTTATTTACTGTCAAAAAGATAGGGTCGTTCCACGAATGACGTCACGCAATTTTTGCCATTTTTAACACCCGTCACATTTCGTCACAAAAACCCAGTACCCCCCCCGCGCCCCCCCCCACCCTATTTTTTAATACTGGAAAGCAGCAATGTAATCGTATGTAAATTTGTTACCTAATCATCATCATCAACATGACCTTTCAACTTCCTAAGTGCATATGCTTTATGACAAGTCTTCCTGTCCTGTGCCATCACATCAGATCACGGTCTTTCCATATCTTCTTCATCCCTTACATGTTTGTTCCCAGTTCAATTCTCCGTGTATTCCCTGGTCTTCCTCTGCCTCTCTTACCCTGGGGATTCCAGAACAAGGACTGCCTGGTATATCTATCATCACGTTTGCTCAATGTGTGTCCTATCCATATCCAGCGTCTTCTTCTCATGCTGCTCTTCTGGCACTTGCCTGGTTCGTGTCGTCAGGTCCACATTAGTGATCTTGTCATACCTCTACAATCCTTCTATTTTAGACAAGCACCAATTTATGAGAGCGTCCGTAGTTAGAACGCAGGCCTTGCGGCAAAGGTATCGAATTGGAAACACGGAAGTGTCACGCTACAGTCTACCAGCTGTAAATGGATACCTGACTCTGCTCTTGGGTTAAGAAAAGCAAAGCCAGCCAGGAGGGGAACTGGTTACGCCACCTTTCGAAGATTCTTGTATTGTTAAGTCTCTAACACTTCACTCCCCTACGACAGTATCTGCTATGAGACTACATTTTTACCTATTTGTAAAAGTGTGAAGCTGTTTGGTTGTTATTTTTGTTGTTCTCCATGTTCAGAGCAATACAACTGGACTGACTTGATGTCGTAAATTGATTGTGAATCGCTGTCACTTTTAGCTGACTGGTCCGCCTCTGTCTTATTTTATCTCCTCCCATTTTTTCTTTGTAATAGCTCCTATAGCTCTATTTTTGTGTCTAGTCATGTCACTCTTACGTTGGACAGGATAAATTCCACCCCTTTGCACTTGCGCATCGGTACCAAGCTAAAGGTCTTTGCATTTATCCTTTCTTGTGGATAGCGGCAATGTTCCCCGATTCTTTGATCCAGAGTAAAACTGGACACACAGGAAAGCGTCCGTCGCCTTTCATGTGTCCGAGCGCGTCTAGAATCGCGAACTCTGGCCGTTCGAATGACCGCCAGAGTGTCGCAATTTTCTTTTATCAAGAGACGCCAGGGAGACAACTCCCCAGGTCCTTACGCCATGGTTGCGCTGCCATCAATGCACGTGCAAACCCACGCTTGAACACCTGCAGACTTTATCTAACTATATAAGCTAGGCGTCCCTAACATTCCTTACCACTGTCTCCAGAGCATTTTGCTACCTTACAAATTGATATTCTGCGCCAAAGCAAATAAGTTATATTGTGTTTAGGAATATTCGTCATTCGGGGCAATCGGTCATTCCCCCATACCTGCTTCCAGCATATTCGGCAGCTTCCAGCAATACATATTAACACAGAATGTATTGCATCTACCTGAAATTACCCATCACTATAGCATATACGAGCTGCTTCCTTCGCCATCCACTTACCTAGGCACATATTGCCAGACCCATTGACACCCCAGTATTACTGCACATACTGACAGGGCACCATAGATCCTTGTTAATCGGCTGATGCTATACATATCTGGTTGATTCAACTACATCACTAACCATTACCAGAGATGCGTCTTTGACGACTTCCCCCCATGGTTACTCGTTTCCTTCCAGACGTCATTGTCAGATCAATCTGCGAGAGTCATTGTCCCAGCACATGCTAAATCTCTTTCACCTGTTGTTATCGCCTCCAGCCAAAGGCGGTTAGCAGCGTATTGGTTTCGTACAAAGTCCCTACAGAGGGGGATTATCTCCATCACCTTAGAACACCACAACTAGTGGGAGAGGTATAGTTATTTCCTAATTGCAGAGTAATTAACGCAGGAGATCACAGCTAATATCAGAAAGATTTACGTGGAGTTGTACAGTGATTTTTTTTCCAGATAGGTGTTTACCTTCCAGGATTATTAACAACACAGGATTGGCAGTCTTCGCTTTAGAGCACTGGGGGCTGACCCAGGATCGTTAATTAGACACCTGTATTTATGTGGCATTGACTGTGTACAATAAATACGATTCGCTGGTGTTCTTGATTGTATTTTGTTGTGATAGAAAATCACATGCCCATCAGAGCTAGTGACGTTATTATTTTATTTGTATATGAATTTTCACTAATAAATATATTTATATGTTCTTCTTCTTCTTTGATCCATAACCGCCAACCGTCAAAGCAGTCGGTAGCCATCATGCCTGGTGGCGTCTTGTAGGGCAGCAACAAATTGATTCCACTTTGCTCGGTCGGCGGCCATCCTTCGTACAGTGCCCCAACTCTGGTTCATTCTTTGCACATCGGCTTCCACAGTTCTCCGCCAAGTTGTTTTTGGTCGGCCTCTCTTTCGCTTTCCCTCGGGGGTCCATAGCATAGCTGTTCTTGTGATGGTATCAGGGTCCCTTCTGGAGCGTGGCCAACCCAACTCCAGCGTCTGCCAGCGATGATGATGTGCATGTCCTCCTGGTTACTCCGAATAAGTAGTTCTTGGTTGCTGATGGTGTTTGGCCAAAAGATTCGGAGAATTTTCCTTAGGCAGATTGTGTGGAAGGAGAACAGTTTCGACATTTCCTTCTCTGTTACTCTCCAGCATTGCGCACCATAGAGAAGCACAGAAAGTACACAGCTCTCATACAGTTTTAATTTGGTGTTTGTGCTGTACTGGGAAGACTTCCAAATGTTGTTGAGACTAGCAAAGGCTGTTCTGGCTTTATTCATTCTGTTGTTAATGTCCTTGCTTGTTCCGCCGTCAAGTGTTACTATGCATCCTATGTAAGTAAATGTGTCTGTCTGTTCTAACTGTTGGTTCCTTACTGTTATTGGCTCAAGATTGCCCACATTTAGTGTCATGACCTCTGTCTTCTTCAGATTGATGTTCAGGCCAACCTGCTGGCTATATTTATTCAGTCTGTCGGTTTTTTCTTGGATGTGTTGATGTGAATGTGTGAGTAGTGCAATGTCATCTGCATATTCCAGGTCTTCCAGTGTAGAAAACGTTGTCCATCTAATTCCTTTTGGACTGCCCTCTGTTGTCTGGCGCATCACCCAATCTATGGCTATCAAAAATAATGTTGTTGATAAGGGGCATCCCTGTTGTACTCCTGCTTTCACTTCGAAAGTTGCAGTACTCAATCCAACACTGCATATAAAGTTAGAATAAAGGCTTTTTATGATGGAAACAATGTAGCTGGGAATTCCATAAGCCCTCAGTATTTTCCATAGGCTGTCTCTGTGTAAATAACTCAGCATTTATATTGTCGTGACCAGGCGCTTTTCTATTTTTTAACCCTTTGATAGCTGTGATGATTTCTTCTTTTCGTAGAGTGTCTGTATTTACGTCTGTCACTTTCAGCCTCAGGAACATTCAGCTGAGTCTCTGGTGGTTCCTTATTCAGTGTTTCTCTGAAGTGCTCTGCCCATCTTGTTTCCTGTCCCTGTGCTGTGGTGATGAGATTTCCTTGCTTGTCTTTTACTAACGTTATGTTGTTTGCACCTCGTTTTCCACTGATAGCTTTAGTTATTTTATAAACTGTGCTTTGTTCATTTCTCAGTGCTGCCTCTTCTGCCTGTCTAGCAAGGTCATCCAGAAAAGTCCTTTTGTTAGCACGGGTTTGACGTTTTACCTCCTTGTCCATCTGACTATACTGTTCACTATATATTACCTTTAACCTGGGAGACTTAGCTTCTGTTTTCTTTCTTTTCATTTCCTTTCTCTTCGCTATGGTATTTAGCGTTTCTGGTGTTATCTAGTCTTGGCTCTTTCTTTCTTGGAATCCCAAGCATGACTTGCTGCTTTCCTTGTATATTGTTGAGATGGTGTTGAATTTCTGGTCGACATCATCGGTCTCTGTTCTTTCCTGTCTTTTGGTAATCTGATATCGTCTCTTTACGTCGACCACGAAAGCTTTTCTGGTGAGCGGGTCCTTAAGTTTCGTGATGTTATATCTTTTCTGTTTGACTGCAGCTGGTCCAGCAGCTCTGAGTTTCACCTTCAGTCTTGCTACTACTAGGTGATGATCACTTCCCACATCTGCGCCTCTTCTTACTGTCACGTTTTGTAATGCAAGTCTCCATCTGCCATTGATCATTATATGTTCTAAGCAGTCAGAATTCACTTTCTACCAGTCACTTGATGTTAACTTGTGCTGTCCTTACTGTAATAGATTAACCTATTTAGCAGAGAGGCCGGAGGAAGTGTATGATATTCTAAACATTGTCTTGAGTGTGGCTGGAAGAAGACAGTAGATAGTTAACTACATATCTTTTCTCTCCAGAAGTCATACCGCCATCCTTATTTTACATTAGCGACTCTCCATATCTACTTTCACACTACTCATTCATACTCTGTCTAAACTCAGACATAATCTACTTCCATACTCGCGACACTTGACATTTGAATCAGTTCTGATTTTTGTTTGGAATTGACTTCTTTTGATATCCATAAATTTATTTTATCTCAGACCGTTTCGCGATGGTGATAACCTGTTACAGTTTTTTTTTTTTTTAATCTAATTTTACACAGCGTCACTTAAGTTACCAAGACGCTTAAATGACTCCCCACCTAGTTCCATTCAGTATCACCAGTGCGTGTGTTTAATATGGAGAGCAGTCAAGAAGATAGGGTCATTCCACGTATGACGTCACGCATATATATATATATATATATATATATATATATATATATATATATATATATATATATATATATATATATATATATATATATATATATATATATATATATATATATATATATATATATATATATATATATATATATATATATATATACTGAAGCACATTAAAAACGCACCACCTGTATAATCCAGGAACAGAGTGTGAAATGTAAATATAAGTGTTTACAAGTTTACATATTTGGAATCTTTATTCATTTTCCTATGAATCCATGCTGGTCATTAATTTGTACATTTGATTGTTATGAAATTCATTGCATTCTGTGCAGGCAAAGGAGAAAACCAAAAATGCAAAACAATGCACGTGCGTTATCCTGCTGGAGAAGCTGCAAGTCTGGATAAATTGTGAACGCAGGAGCAACCAATGCATCCAGAACCTCATCTCGATATGTCACAGCATTAACATTTCCACGGAAGACGTGAAGAGGCAAGCGATGGTGAAAACTGAATCCTCTCCAAATGTGAATACTGCCACCTCCAAATCTGTTGTAATGACGAACACAGCAATCTGCAAAGCGCTCTCCACACCGTCGCCAAATCCGCATTCGTCCATCAGCAAAGGATATGTTGAATCTGCTCTCGTTTGTGCCTTGCGCAGGGGTAGTAACTCGTGGTTGGCCACTCCGAGTCTATCCCGGGCACTGCCAGTGGTTCCGTAACGTTCATTGAGACGTACAATAGTGCTGTGGTGGCAATTCATCCTTCTGGCAATGGCCCGCGAGCTCATTCCGGTCTCCAACATACCAATGGCTCGTTGGCGGTCGTTTTCAGATAGTCGTGGCATTTTAAGCACATGTACTGGGTGTTTTGTCTCAACGGCCTTTTTATACCGAGTATACTGCTACAACGCGTACACATTTTCAGGGTCATAGCTGTTGGAAATCGTGTTGCACGTGTAACTTTCATCGTTTTCATGTAGTCTGTACACAAACCCGTGGGTTGAATCATGCACTTTCCAATCCAGCAGCCATTCGCTCTCTACCTCATGGCAAATACGGGGAAAATCCATTCCCACACTTTTTTTTCCCAGCTTCTCGGCATCAGTATATATAATAGTGGTGCGTTTGTAATGTGCTTCAGTATATATTTATTTATTTATTTATTTAAGATGAAACAAAGTAATCAGGGATCTCTATTCTATATTTATAAGTTAAAACCCTAATGCATGAAATAAGTAAGTATGATTACCAAATAAGAGAAAGAATTATAACAATACAACTGGTATTCGCTCGGGCACAGTTATCACTTTGCAAGGTAGAAAGTTCTATGAAGATAATGGTAAGGAGTGTTAGAGACACCTAGAATATATAGCCAAATTTAGTAGCAGGTGTTCTGTCGAGGGTTGCCCGTGCATTGAGAGCAGAGTAACAACGACGTAAGGACCTCGGAAAGTTGTCTCCCTGACGTCTCATGATAAAGGAAAGTTACATAAGCTTTAGCGACACTCTAAACGCTATTCTAAACGCGCTCGGACACATGACAGACGAAGGTCGCTTCTTCTGTGTGTGCAGCTTCTCTCTGAGTCAGAGTCGGGAACTCTGCCGCTACCCACAATAAAAGACTATTGTGGATAAAAATTAACAAATGCGGATAAAAGTTAACTATTACGGATAAAAGTAGAAACATAATTTATGTATGAAGCGACTGTGACTCTTACATTTCTGTGTGACGTCACACTTTTCCACCTCCCTCTTTCCCCTATCGTCACACGTCACAAAGTTTTCCCCCCCCCCCCCCCCAACCCACCCACCCACTGCTTGACTTTATATGTGGCCGACCCCATAGAGCTATTCTGGGGACAAGAAGCTGTTGGATTCAAACATTACAAATGTGCGGGAAATTTTTTAAAACATTTTTAGCAATGTCTTCTTCCATTCCTCACCCCATCTCTACTTATTGAGAAACAAAAATAATTTTAAAAGTTGAGAAAGAAGAAGAAGAAGCAGAAGAAGAAGAAGAAGAAGAAGAAGAAGAAGAAGAAGAAGAAGAAGAAGAAGAAGAAGAAGAAGAAGAAGAAGAAGAAGAAGAAGAAGAAGAACAACAACAACAACAACAACAACAACAACAACAAGAACAAGAGATGATAAGAAGATGATGTAGGTGAAGAATAGGTCATAAGAAGATGAAGGAGGTGACGGAGAAAATGTGATAAAAAGAAGTATGTGAAAAAAGGTGATCAGAAAAAGTAGGTGAAGAAAAATGGGTGATAAGAAGAATTACGTTAAAATGGTAAAGTGATAAGAAGATGAAGTAGGTGCGGAAGAAAATGTGATAAGAAGAAGTAGGCGAAAATGAAAGGAGATAAGAAGAAGTATGTGAAGAGGAAAATGTAATTAAAAGAAGAGGAAAGTGACGAAATAAAGATGATAGAAAGAAGAAGTAGGTGCAGAAGAAAATTTAAAAAAGAAACGACAGAAAAATAGACAGAAGGAGAAGCAGCAAAAAAAAGGGGGGGGGGCGGAAGGGTGGAGAAAACGAAAAAGACAACAGTAAGAAGAAAATTCTCGATGAGAGGTCACAACAAGTGAGCCTGAACATACACAGGGAAAAGACAAAGTTAATGAGAATAAATGCAAGAAATGATAACAAGGTTGAACTTGAAGAAACACCACTAAAAGATGTAGAATCGTACACATATCTTGGACGTAATATAGACAAAGTTGGAGGGACAGACAATGATATCTAAATAAGAATACAAAAAACAAGAGGAACTTTTATTGCATTGGGAAACATATGGAGAACAAGAGAAATCAAGTCCAACACGAAAATAAGAATCTTCAACTCAAATGTCAAGCCAGTCCTATTGTATGGCTCTGAGACATGGAGAACAACAAAAACAACAACCAAAAAGCTACAGACTTTTATAAACGGGTGCTTGCGTAGAATAGAAGGACTGAAATGGTATGACAAAGTCACAAATGTGGAATTGATGACAAGAACCAGACAAGAACCAGTGGAAAAAGAGTTGAGAAGAAGACGCTGGCGATGGATAGGACACACATTGAGGAAACCTGTTGATAGCATTACAAGGCAGTCCTTGTTCTGGAATCCACAAGGAAAGAGAAGCAGAGGTAGACCAAAAAAACACATGTAAAATAGAACTGGAAGCAGAGGTGAAAATGATGAGGTAAACATGGAAAGAACTTGAGCGGATGGCACAGGACAGGAAGACTTGGCATGTGTTTGTTGAAGGCCTATGCTCCTTGGGGAGTTAAAGGGTATTGATTGATTGATTGAAGAAGAGCAGCAGAAGTAGCAGAAGAAGAATGGGAAGACTAGGCATACGCAGGTGATGAGAAAATAAACAACGAATGCGTTGAATGAAAAAAAAAACATTATGAATATTGTAGTCTCAGTATTGAAGCTTGGGAGGGGTAAAGGGTTGAAATGTCGCTCGTTATTCAAGAGATTCGCTCGGTTGTTTTTACATGATGTGGAGAAAGCAATTTTAGATACATACGATTGTTTATCTATAACTCAGATCTTTGTAAAAATCGATGGTATATCATTCTTAAATTTGCGCACGTTATAAAAAATACTAGAGATTAGTATTCGATCCCTAATGATGCCCTTAAGAAGGAAACAGGTCGGCGAGAGTTTCAAGGGCACATAATCCGTAATCGAAATATAAAAAGCGAGTGAAGCTCAATGGCGTATTTGGGAAGGTGTCGGAGCTTCCCGTCTTCAACGCCCTCCCCCATCATGTTTCCTAGTATGGGTGGCTACGTCGTTTTTGTGTGTTGAGCTAATAAATATTAGATTACATACTTATTTTGAAGAATGTTTTTTTTCACCTTTTGAAAAACATATTTTCATTTTCATCATCACCATCACCTTTCAGCTCGCCGTGGAGCACAAGCCCTAAATAGCAATATGACAAGGCACCTGGTCCTGTGCCATCCGCTCACGACCTTTCCATATCTCTTTTAATCATTTAAAGTCTGTCCAGGTCTTTCTTCTGGGTGTTTTATATCCTTCTAGATCTCTAACACACCGGATTCCAGAATATGAACTGCCTTCTAGTGCTATAAACTGGTTTTGTTTACTGTGTTTCTTATCCAGAGCTAGCGTCTTCTCCTCACCTTATTTCCATTGGTGTTTGTCTGAGTCTTTCCCTCAGTTCCACATTAGCAATCTTGTCACATTACTTACAATCATTCTACTCTGCGCAAACATCCATGTGTGAACTTCTGTATTCATCTGTAAGCAGCAGACATATTCTTTGCCTCCTCCGAAACTCTCGGGAATTACTGAACCCAAAGCGGATCGAATTTCTCGACTTTCCGAAGTGCATGTCCTGGTCATTAGGTGCTAGTGCTCACATACGAACATTTGTTTTCAGTGTTCTTAATCTTCGACCTTCACTCTTTATATAACCACGTTTAATTCTCGCACAAGGTTAGCCGTCTGTCTCTGTAGTCTCTCGTTGCATTCAATGTTTCTCCTTCAAAGGGGATGGTAAAGGTCATACTCTCAATCAGCTCCTCTCGTTGAGCCGACATTCTTAGAGGACATGTTCTACTGTTTGTTTGCCGTCCATACATGAACAGTTGTCTGCCTGTCCTATTTGTTAAATTCAATCAATCAAAACCCTTTAGCTCCCCAGGGAACATAGGTCTTCAGCAAATACATGCCAAGTCTTCCTGTCACGTGACATCAGCTTAAGCTCTTTCCACGTCTGCCTCATCATTTAACTTCTCTCCAGTTCTCTTCTCCGTGTTTGTGTGTTTGTGTGTTTGTGTGTGTGTGTTTGTGTGTGTGTGTTTTTGTGTTTGTTTGTGTGTGTTTGTGTGTGTGTTTGTGTGTGTGTGGGTGTTTGTGTGTGTGTTTTATGTGTGTTTGTGTTTGTGTTTGTTTGTTTTTTGGTCTACCTCTGCCTCTCTTACCCTGGGGATACCAGAACAAGGACTGACTTGTAATGCTATCAACAGGTTTCCTCATAATGTGTCCTATCCGTTGCCGGCGTTTTCTTCTCATCTCTTGTTCCACTGGCACTTGTCTGGTTCTTGTTATTAGTTCCACATTGGTGGTTTTGTCTTACCATTTCAATCTTTTTAAATTGATGAACAGATAATAAATGAGTCTGCCGTGGCCGGTTTAGATAAAGAAAGCCGGTTCTACCAAAGCATAATTTCTCAGCTTACATGCGTGTTATACTAATGGTGGTCGCCTGGTACACAATTTCAGATGATGAGGGAAAACGCTAGCATTTGGCTCTAAGTCAACCCGTACTAAGCAAGCTGAGGTTCGCGCATTTTAAGTGTTTTTGCAAACGTCGGTCAAGATGATAAGATGATAGGAAACTCTATACAGAGCCATACCAAAGGAGGCAATCTGATCATCAGAAGCTTCCCTCGTCGATCAAGTGTTTCGGCCCCTTAATCTCTTTCACTCTTTAAGGGATGGGGGGGGGGGGGGCGGCGGACCAACTAGGGTATGACTCCCAAATGTAAGCCTCCTGTTGTCTTGTGCAGAGAATTGAACTCACCCCACCCTGGTGTCGTACCGATAGGTTTGATAGTTATTTTTGGTCCCGTCGTCCAGCCTATCTATACGACTATAATTTAGTACAAGAAAATCTTTCCCTCCTCATACATATAAATATAAGTTTAACTACACACACACACAGATATGTGACAACAAGACACACAAACGTGAAAAACTACGGTTAATTGGGTATGGGTCTGGCCAACACACAAAGGTAAGTTTTCTTTGTTGTTTATTATCATTAAACTTGACAACATCAAACATCTAAAGGAAGATCAAATAAAATCAGATTTACATACATATGAAATAGCAGAATAAATGTGCCCTCTTGAGAAACAGAACCCAAAAAGTTAATAACCCAAAAGTCAAAGGTTAGCACTGTCGTGGTTGAGTAAAGTGTAGAGTGTTTGTCGAGTTGGACAATAGTAGTGAAATCGACAAGGGATAGTGGACTGACAGAGTTATAGATTTCACACACAGAAAGATGTAAATAGGAGATAGACTTGAGACAACCTGGAAGAAGATTTATCAAAATGATCTCTCTCTCCAAGCCTCAACTCACTTTTACTGTCTAAGCACCTCCTGCTCTCACTCTTTTCTCTTATCAAACATAGAGATTATAGTAAAGAGCTAAAACAAGTTAATTATGGATGGAAGGGTCGTGAACAGCGCATTAATAAAATGTGTAAACTTTATTAAAGAAGAAAAGCATGGAAAATAATGCATCTCATCATACACAGCATAAAATTACATCAATAATCAAAATAATCATCAATAGTCATCAATAATCATCAATAACCACAATAATGCAAATACACACCCACAAACACACACACCATCAGCACATAAAACCTGTAGAACACAGAGAAATGAAATAAACTGAGCGTCAGTCCGTCCGCTTTCGTGGGACCAAATGTAATAGTCCAGAAAGTGTCTTACATGTAGATCCTTCAAGGCGAGGGAATAAGCCTACAAAACTTTCCTTGTTGGTACTATCATTGGTGACCTCTAGTTGCGCGAGGGGGCTGGAAGACTCTATTTATGTCTGGTTTACCAAATGAATAAAACTGCGTGTCAGTCCATCCGCTTTCGTGGGACCAAAAGCTAGCTCTAGAAAAGTGTCTTACATGTAAATATCCTTCAATGTGAATGAAGTGAAATACAAAACTTTCCTCGGTGGTGCCAAACGTTGGTGACCTCTAATTGAGTGTGGGGCTGGAAGACGCTGTATATCTTCTGCTGACCAAATAAACAAACTGAGCGACAGTCCGTCCGCTTTCGTGGGACCAAAGGTGCTAGCTCCAGAAAAGTGTCTTACATGTAAATATCCTTCAAGGTGAATGAAGTGAAATACAAAACTTTCCTCGGTGGTGCTAAACGTTGGTGACCCCTAATTGCGCGAGGGGCTGGACTCTGTCTATCTTTGGTTGACCGCTTCTAAGTGCGAAGTTCTACATAAACCAAGAAATACACCAGACGAAGTTACTTGAGGACAAAGAGTCCCAGGCGCTCTTATCCGGCGCTATTGCTTGTTTGGCTGTAAATCCTGTTTAAACTGGTTTGGCTGTGGTTTGGCTGAGTGCCCCGTTTAGGCACACAAAGGCGGGTGATATCAGATTCTGCTATAGACATGCTGGGCGGGTTTGATATTATGGAAGCCGCAATGCTCTGACTGGTAATCCAATAGGCGAGTAGAGAACTACTACTGCATTAGGTGATTCCAGATTTAGCGTTGGCTCGTTGCACTGCGTGAGCTTAACTTGGCGTTGACAAAAGGGGTTTTGATTCAGGAACGGGGTTGACAACTCGTGACGCTAGCGGTATTCAGAAATCCTCTAGATCGAAGAGAACATGACGTTCTTCGCCTGACTGGTGTCTGCTCTAGCGATTCGGTATCCCTGAAACTGAGACCAAAAACAGACACCCTTTACATCAAGCAACAACAAAATCACTCTAATGTTTTATAACCAGTTATTGCTCCGCTCCTTCCACTCTATCAATTATAGCATGTGCCCGCCTAGGCTTAATATCTTTTGTACACCCATGTACCTGTCAGTAAATGTTCTGACAGCAACAATCTACTCCTCTTCTTCCAACTAAACATACAGGAAACCTAACCTTGTAGTTACAGTTAAATGAATATGCTTATTCATCTTACAACAGTAAATGAATTACATAAACAGATTACAGCATGTGACATTACACAAATAAATCATATGTCCCCTTGGGGAAATATATTAACATTCCACAAAATGAGTACATAGAAAATGCAATGTTCTTGCTATAATAATACAGTTGTGGCTGAATCATAAGATATAATTATATCTATGCCTGGTGTCTGCTTTCTGTGAAAGTTATGACTAGAGTCTAGCTACACAAGTAAGCATATAATGATTCTCCCTTGCCACTAGAAATATTTATCAAAAAGGAATAAGTGACTTTCTCCTATAATTCAGTGTTAAGTGAATGATCCACACCTCTGACCTTATCTTTTCAGAAATGACAGTAAATTTTGCTGACTCTTAACCCAATGGTAAGCATTGTATGAACTGATTCTGCGCCTAGTGAGTGTCTGTTATTGTAAGTTTATCATTTCCCATTATAAACCGTAACAGTTTAAGCACTACTAAACTAAGGCGGTAGACCGCGCTACATTATCACTGAATTAAATGACTAGGAGAAGTCCTCAGAAATGAATTCACGTCATTTTCCTATCAGATATATAAAAAGCTAACATGAATATTTATATATTAATAAGACATGTCAACTCACCCCGAAAAATGACTAGAGATAGGCCTTAACATTTAGTTCTGTGTTAAAGTCTGCCTTATCTCATGATGGTCCATCTCGGGCCAGGAATATATTCACGAGTGTGTTAGACTTATTAACTCTTCTACTCTTATAGTTTACCAATAAACACCTGGCATGGCTTGTTTCTACAGATGTATCGGCGTGCAACGTAACATGGAGTAAGACAAATGCCATTCTAGAGACCACATCAGAGACAACAGCCGCCCGAAGATTCCTTCAGGTAGAGACAAATGCATAATATTATGGTCAGGGGCCACAACAAATCTCTCAGAACGAACGTGAGTCGTTATCTCCCCTTTTAATCTCGCTACCAACTTTATTAGGCTAGCGGATTTCCTTCAAAGAGCCTCTCGCATCGTGATAAAACACTTAAAGCGACCAGAGGAATGTTTCTCTGGTCAAACGAACCACAGGTGCGTTTAGATAACATTACGTTACCGCTACGCGGACCGCAGCTGGCCAGAACATAAACAAACCGCGGGTGGGGTTTGAAAAGGTGAAAAAATAGGGCCACAAAGGTAGAAAAGAAAATATAAAATGACAAGGAAACCAAAACATTAAGAGTATTAACATATGGAACGGAATGGCAAAATAAATTAACAGTCACGTGACAAGCACTATGGTACAGAATAGACAGTAAAGAAACAAGTTCCTACTATATGCTACCCAGTAAAGTAAACAAGTTTAAGCAAAATCCAAGGTTGGTAAAATTCCTGTAACAAAGAAAATTATTCACTCTCTCTCTTTCATATAGTGGCCACTCAATCACGCTTACCTACTCTTGGTGATATCCCTTGGAAATACAATTCTCCTGAATATAAAATTGCCAGGTTATTTATGTCCCAAATTGGCCCCAGTCCATCCTCTAACAAATAATACCAGCGAGGTGAACGCCAAATCTGGTGTGTGTTTCTCCTGGATGAATAAATGTCACCGCGAATAGTTGATGTAGAAAAAACATGATCTTGGGGTTCACAGTTAAAAGAGGAAAATACTTCCAGTATTGGGAAACATCTGGTTGCTAAAAAGTGTTAAAATTGATAAATGAAGATAGTCCTATCGGCTGGCTTTATGGTGGAGTGTCGATTCTGAAACAGCGTAAATTCTGGATGCTACACTTGAAAAAAAACGACTGTCAGAAGTCGGGATAAAGGGTATTTTATCTACAACCCAGTGGGCTGATAAAATTGAAAAAATATTGCTGGTTTTTTTGTAAGTCCAGTTAAATTTACAAGTTAAAATGTTTCTCATGTATCTTTGGCTTACAAATGAAATTGGTGACGCACAAGCCAAGAAAAGACAATATTAACCAATCAGTAATCGATGAAAAGACCAAAAAAAAGACCGCTGGACGCCCTTGGTCAGGTCTGCAGAAATATATAAAAGCATATATGGAAAAATGCTACTATTCTATATAGCTACATATATGCACACGGACGGGGACAAAACGATCTCTTATCCACTCCGTCAGTCCTGATTAAAGTTAAACGGCACAGGTGTCTTTCTTTTATGTCTACACTATCGGCCGTCGCTAGCGCTGTGATTTCAGGTCGGATGGAGTTATGCACTCTCCCCGGGCCCTTGCGCGCGCGTAAACGATCAGCGTACAATGTCAGTTATTATTCAATTATCCATACGCGCACTTACATAAATATCGCCTGTCGTTAATAGCTATTAAATTGTCTGCGTCTGTTAGTCATCGTATGATTGACAGATCAGCTCGCGTGAGAAACTTAGGTAAACATTCGCTACCTGTTTTGATTGGCAGGTCACGAAAGTTTGTAAACCTTGTGTTAGCTCGAGTTAAACACAGAAAAAGAGATAGGACTATAAAGTGAGTAAACACAGACTGTAAATGCATGGTTTTGCTAGCAAATCATAAAACGCTAACGGGATTACAACGGCTGTCAGATTACTGTAGGCTATATTTCCATTATACGTCACACCTGGTTGCAGCCTTGAAACTTCACTCACAATGAAGAAGATAATGTTACTATGGTAATAATGTAATGTTTACGATTTCTAACAGTTCAAACACTGATGTTTATGACGACACTCATTATCATTTCTCTTCTCGCTCCCTGTAGAGCATAGAGCCACCAGCGCCACTGGTCCCCCCCCCCCCCCCCCCCCCCCCGAGACAACACCCCCCCCCCCCCCCGGGCCCCCCCCCCCCCCCCCCCCCCCCCCCCCCCCGCAGAAGGCTGTACCGAAGCATTCGTTGATCTCTTGCGGCGGTGGTTTCTATAGCAACTGTTCTACATGATGAGATTGTCAGCCCCATGTACAACCTCGTGATATTCACTTCTAGCTACAAGCTATATACGAGTACATGATGGAACAGTAACCAACCATATTCTTTCTTTTTCTCCTCTGAGACCCCCAGGAACTATACGGGGCTATGATGGTTATAATGGTGGCTAAATGAACACTTATAATATCTGTCTTTCTGTCAGATTTATTATCCCCAGCATGGTTGTATTACTAACGCTTGTACCGTTGACTTTGTTCTGACAGCTACGTGTGTGTTCCCCACACCAGCATCGTGTTTTTTCGTTTTTTTTTTTTTTCGTTTTTTTTTTAAGGAGGGGGGGGGGGGGGTATTCGGTTTCATCGCCTCCTTTTCTGCCATATTAACTCTCCCCAGCATGGTTGCATCACCGATCTATTACTCCTGAGGGTTCTACAGGCAACCTGGTGGCACAAAACCATACCAAAGGATTGGGTGATTGCCATCATAACACCCATATTCTAAAAGGGTGACAACCGACAACGTTGACATCTTAGAGGCATATCCCTTCTCAGTGTCCCTTGTAAAATTTACCTGGAGCAGAGCCTCAGACGCCTGGCTGAGCCACAAATGATGAGGTCCAGTGTGGCTTCCGAACTAACCGAAGTACTGAAAAGCTGATCTTCGCACTCAGGCAGCTGAATGAAAATGCCCTTGAGTATATAGGTGAGATGCATTTTTTTTTTTTTTTCTTGGATCTGGAGAAGGCGTTTGACAAGGTTCCCTGGAGCAAACTTTGGGACTGCTTGGCAAGGAAGAACATTCCAGCACCTCTGATCCTTGCTAGACAGAACTTCAACAAAACTTGCAGAAAAATCGACACCGCAAACCATCAGAAGAGTTCAGAACAACCATTGATGTAAGACAGGGTGATATTCTGTCGGTTTAACTTTTCATACGCCTCGTGGACCATGTCATCAAAGCATGTAAGGAAAGAACAAGAAAATATTCAACGGGATACTGGAAGGAGGCAGATCTGTATTTCAGAGCTGGCATTTGCCGATGATGTTGCTCTAATTGCTAAATCAGGGGCACATCTTCAATCCAATTCGCAAGTCTAGAAAGAAGAGCTGGAGAAGAGAGAGATAGTCATCAACATCTCTAAAACAAAAACCATGGTGATATCACGAGAGAAAACTATGCATCAGATTATGCTGGGAGAACAGGTCCTGGAACAGGTCGACCACTTTAAATACCTTGGAGCTGTCATAGACTGGGGAAGGGGGAGGAAGAGGCATCAAAGAAGAGTTTGTTACCCGAAGAACAGCAGCTGGGAGACTTGTTCAGGCCATAAATCGAGGATTCCTCAGTAAAAGAGAAATTGACAAGAAGACGAAGATGGCTATATTCCGCTTCATCTATGTTCCAGTCTTGACTTATGGATGCAAGTCATGGGCAATGACTAAAAACCTACAAAAGCCAGTTCCAAACCTATGAAATAGGGTATCTGGGGAAGGCGGTTGAAGTAACAAGAAGAGACATGGTCCGCAACCAGACGATACGTCATGACCTCAAAACCCAGCCCCTGCAAACCCGAGTAGAACAGTCTCAATTACGATGGTGTCACAAAATGGCCGTGCTATTCATTTTATTGTGTTCTACTAGTCTTCTTTTCCATATTGTGCCATCTTTTTATGTCTTCCTAGCCTATATTTCTCTCACTATTGGAACGCTTGACTCAGGTTTCCTGTTGTTATTTTGTCTGATCTACCGTGGGTAGAGATAACATTAACAATCCAGCTGGGAGTATGAAGATAAATCGGCCTTACAGATGTTTAAACAAACCCAGACATGTATCTCGCTCACACCAATCTGGGCACCCATACTTCTTGTATTTACAATCGGAAGATAACGCGAATTGCCGGAAGGAAAATTACATAACCTACTGGGGAGATGGACACTCGTGTTTGTCATTTATAATAACAAATTAAACGTAAGGTTTGTTATGAAGTACAGACATGAGTCATCTAAAAGTGGAAGTGTCAATATCTTATATAGGAGGAGTTTGAAATTACCTGTCAAACGTTTAGGTTTGCTTGGTCTAGCCAAGATATAATTAGAATAGTCTTCGTTTGATTGGCGATTCTCTATGCGTAGAAAGCTTACAGAATGTGGACGAAAAGACCCATATAATGTAGCACATTTTCAGACTCCGGCACTAAGTTCCATTGAGTCAAGACGACACCTTCAGACCAGCCAGGACCGAAGAAATATAGGATTTCAAGAAAGATGATTGGACCAAGTATTGGGGATCTTCTGAAAAAACCAGTAAGAAAACTCGACTTTGTAATACTGAAAACCACAAAGTCCTCGGAATCTATAACAGGATAATAGGGGGGGGGGGGTTATTCTTAAAGTAATACTCGACTACCTGTAAGCCGGCCCCAAAACCTGTGGCCCGACATTATTCGGAAGTTTTCCTGTGCCAGACGTCTGTAGAAAAATATAGCCCTATGCGGAGTGAGTTGTAGCATACATTTTATCATTTTATATTTTACATTTGACATGTTTAATTTGCTGGTGGTAGTGCAAGTTCATACGAGGCTGGCAACCTCAGCATATGAAAAGGATAGTCATGAACCACCACAGCAAGCGCTGTTGACTGTTTCATACCCGTTCTCTCAAGCGAACCAAAAGCAGAGGTAGCCCCAGGCTCCAAGTGGTGCCGGGAGTGGATGAAGATGACATCATGTTTTAATAATTTCATATGTATATTTAAACATGCTTAAATCAGGCAAAAGTCGTTTTCCGCTGTCCAGCCACATTTTTCCCGTCAGACTACCTGAAGTAACGATAATGTTTCATCCTATCCACTGGATTTATCATTGATGCTCAGTGAGGGTAAAATTACTGAGACAAAAGGGAAGGGTCGGTGGAACGGACAGCAGGGAAGGCACCTGACTAAGTGTCAGGAACCCAATACTTAGCAGAAATTAGTTTCTTCTAAAGTTCGTGGTACAAGTTGGTGATACCAGTTCGTGATACCAGTATGGGATTCCAGCTTGATACTAGTCTGTGGATCAAGAGCTTGTGGTCTATGCTAGATGCCTGCCTTTGACGGGTTGAGAAGATCCTTGCCTTAACTTTGGAGCGGTTACCCCTGCAACTACGCCCAACTACGCCTGGGACGTGCCCTCACCACAGAAGTCGATAACTGAACGAACGAACGAACGAACGAACGAACGAACTTTATTTTCGAAGGGTAAAGAATTGGGCGCGCAGGCCCGTCTAACATTCTGCCCTTCCACTCTCATTAATCTTGCATACTATATCCTTTCATTCCCACATGATGCTTTAAGCATTAATTTAAAGGCATGCAACATTATAAAGTTACCATAACAGCATTCATTTACAGTATGCAAGCAAAAAAAAAAATGAGTAGGGTTTTTTTTTTTTTAAACAAACAAGCTAGTAAATGGGGGAAAAAAGTAAAAATAAAATAAATAAAACAATAAATAAAAATAAATAAATTCTGTATACCGACACTCACTCATGCGGTCAATCCGTCTACAATTAATCTGTATTTTTGGTATGCGGGTACATTCTCACGACTCACATTTCTAAAGTACAGTATTATGTGGGTACATTCACACATACATTACATTATATAATAATATTTTAAAGTGAATATAATAATGATATTACATGGATATAAAACAAATTATTCACACACAAAAATGAGCGGAAGAGGAAAAGAAATGTTGACCTATGGATGAGATGTTGACAGGCAAACACTGTTTCTATGGGGGTAGATAATCAGTGTTGAGGAAGTGTTTGAAAAGTGCTTTGTTAAAAGAATATTGTGTAGGTAGGCTTTTTAGGTGGTGTGGAAGGCTGTTCCATAAGTAGGCACCAGAGTAGGCTAGACTCTTTTTGAACAGGTCGATCCTAGGACGGGGCGGTCAGCAAACCAGTCAACATCGGGCCAGATAAGTCATTTTAATCTGGTCAAAGTAAATAACTCACCACCAAAATAAACCCCCACCTGAACCAATTTTCTGTGAATAAAAACTCCACATTTTTTTAATCCACCAACTTCACTTACTTATTTACTCGCGTTAACCAATATTTAATTATTAAATTTGTTATGTGTATCTAAAGGTTGATTTAATTATTACTGAAAGAAGTGCACACGTATGAATCAGTTATCTCAAATACAACAGAGATACGTAAGGAATATTTTACTGAATAATTCAGTTGGGGGTTTAGCAACGAGCTAATACTATCTTTCTTTTCATAGTAGGAGCGGGCATATGCAAATTTCACGACAGCCTTGAAAAATTCAGCGCCGTGCTTGATTTCTGAAATATCCTATAAAGACTCCCTAAAATAGAAGCACCATCCTTCTATTTACAACTCTGCCAAGAGTAATCTTGAGCGAAGTTAGTTACCTTTAAAGACCCTCAGTTTATACTCTAACTTTTGGCCACTGTTGGACCATCACTGCACAGCAGGGGAGGCATTCCGTGATAGATGGTTTGGCTATGTCTGTAGAGTGGGAGAAGACCGGCTACCACGACATATATGGAAAATTATGAGCCAGGGATCCAGATCTCCAAGACGACCCAGTGTTCGCTGGGAGGACAACATTAGACAGTCTCTGAAGAACCAGGGACTAGATTGGAACCAGGCCAGTAGGAAGACAGCCAGTAGGATAGTATGGCGCTCTCTCTGGCAAATCTCTACACCCCGGGGTAGAAGAGGAACGACTAAGTAAGCAAGTATAGTTACATCACTAAAACTTGTACCGTTAACTGTGTTCTTTTCCCACACCAACATCGTGTTTTTTTAATCCGCTTTCATCGCCTCACTTTCCTGTCACACGATTAATTCTTCTTGGCAAATTGCATCACTAATACTTGTAGCCTACCAATAACTTCCTTCTGATAGCCATCGTATCTCTAAACCAAAATATATTTTTTTCACTCTCATCATCTTATATTAAGTTCAGCCTGCAATCTCGAAAACATGTCGTTTGATCAGTTTACCATTTTGTTTGCCTTTTTTGTTTCCATAACAAATATACTGCATAAGCCTCAAGTGAAGAATTTATACTAGCTGCTCAATTTTTATGAACTCCTTGATCAAATTATATTATTTGATGATATAGATTACACTTCTTTTTTTTTTTTAAATAAATCACATAAACGAGAGTACACCGGGCCTGGCAAAGAGGGGTCAGGTAAGGGTCTGCATCCCACAGGCTCAAGCGCAAGAGAAATCTAATGAGGAATGAGTGCGAAGGCCTGGCAAAAATCGCTAGCTTGGGATCCATTCCGTCTTTCGGACCCTGGAGTACATACATCGCTTTTCTTTGCATTTTGATCTACTAGTTGCTAATGGTTGAGACAGGAAACATTGGAGATGGGAAGATAACAACGACTAAAAATGATAACCAAAAATTGCCACATGGATACAAGCCTGCCCTTCCCTCTGCCCATGTTAGTCGCTGATTCCAAGCGCGTTACGTTCGACGACTCCCCCCAAAATAAAAAAGGCAAAACAAAAATTAGTAAATGCAACCAAACAAATAAAATGTAAATGATGAAGTTGTGTGGTAATTCTTCTTCTTCTGCGCCCGTCCTGAAAAGGACGTTTGTTACGTTGTGGAGCCGTTTACATCAAAGCTGCGATATTTGCGCCTTTCGGCCCGACACATCCGGTTTCAGCATGGCATTTTTGGGCCCGGGTAAGCCTTCCCTCTTCGATCCCTACTCTCTCAGCCAGACTGCAGTGATCCAGGACCACCACTTGGAGGTGGAGTAGGGTCTTGGTCAGCTCTGGTTCGCTGACCCTGACGCAAGCAGTCAAGCTATGGGTCGCTGACTGCATTTATCACTCTTGCTGCGTCTTCGGTCCCGTGTGGTACCGGTAATAATAATAATAGCCTCTTCAGTCATAACTGACTATGGGAATGCGCACCGGAGGTGACAGCCCTCAGCAGCTTATTTTCCTTTCGACGTTTTCTTCTCTCTTCTGCTTGCCGTGGGAGCTTCTTTTCGGCCTATCTGATGTGGCGCTGTAGACAGCATCGCTACTTGGTGCGATCGGCAGCTTCATGTGGTAAATGAGGGGGGGGGGGGGGTTTAACCCTCTCAAACACACACACACAGTTAACAGGAACAATCGCACTAACGCGCACCTCTGATATAGACAGAAGACACTGTGAACTAAACTGGGCTGTAAATTTCCTGTCTTCGCAAGATTTCCTTATAACCTCTTTTCGTTCACCTCGCCGTTTTACTTTATATCACTGCAGTTGCCCTCAGCAGGGTTGCCATATTGGCTTTTTTAAAGCCAGATTTCAGAAATCTGGCTTTTAAAAAATGTGATTGGCGTTAGAAAATTCATTTGGCTTTTTCCTGGCTTATTTACATGCTAAAATTATCTGCACGAAAATTACAAACCATCCTTTTTCGAAATCATTTCCCTTTAAGAGAAATGTTTTTTGGTCAGTTACATTTGGCAATATTTCTGCCGCCAAGAATCTGGGCAAAAAGGCGCCAACCTGGGCTCTGATATAACCAAATAGGTTGAAAGGAACGCGCCTCGCCAGAAGAAGACAAAAAAAAAAAAAAAAAATAGCCAACCGTCGCTCCAGTTTCTCTGGTGTCTCGGACCTCCGAAGTTTTTTTTTTTTTTTTTTAAATTAATGAAGAAAGATATTCCGTTCAACCACTGATGGGTTATAATTAGGATATATATTGTTTTCAATTTCAAACAATATGAAAAACTGCCGATATGAGAAAGTGGCATAAAATTTGTCAAATCATTGTAAATAGGGACACTCACAATTGTGCTTATACGTTAATTACAATTTTAAAAAAACCTGGATCTGGAGCTTTTCATGTGATGTGAGTATGAAAAATATATTAAAATGTGTTTGGCTTTTTTTTTTTTTTTGGCTTTTTTCTAGTATTGTTTGGCTTTAAATTAAAATTTCGATCTGGCAACCCTGGCCCTCAGCATTATCATTACCGCCCTTCAGCTGACGATGAAGCATGCCCCAAGCCCTGTGTCATACGTTCAAGATCTTTTTGAGTCTTCTGTACCCCTTTTAAAATCTGTCTCCAATTCCTTTCTCCGCTTATTTTTAAATGTTCCCGTATGTCTCTTACCCTAGAGATTCCAGAAGAAAGACTCCCTTGTAAAGATTTTAGCTTATTTCCTCGTGTGTGTCCTACCTAACGCCAACGTGTTTTCCTAGTCTCTTCTTCCAATCGCCATATTGTTCCCAGCTTCCATATTTTCCAACTTCTTCAACTGTTTATATCCCCATCCCCCCAACCACCTTCCCCACACCACACAGATGCAGAAATGAGCACAAACTTGAAGAAGAAAATGAAGTATTCGTCGCGAAATGAACTCAGGTCAAAAGGGTTCAAACACTGATGCGTAAATATAATGTGTATTATTTTATGATCATTATAAACGAGAAGAAATTGCCGGTTCCGTTCAGACCGATACAACTGAACACGTTACCCTTTTGTTTGCGATTAGCAGGTTAAAGTATACCCCTTGTCATACCCGAGATTCATTTGGAACTAGTATACTTCAAATAACGGGGAACATTTCGGCTAGGCCAGACTGTACCATACTAGTAGAAAATATACTCGAGTCGAGTTTTTGTGATTTCGGCCCGGCCAAATCTGGCGGCCTATACTGACCGTGTTCAGTGTTGCCAAGTTATCTACTTTCTAACTCGATCTGGCGACTTTTTTAAATTAATTTATTTATTTTGCAATATATTTTTACTGTTAGCTACAAGCGACACATCTAGCTACATTTTTTAAGTTGTTGGTTTTTTTTTTTTTAATGTTCAATCGGGTTTTTTTAAATGTTCAAACACTAGTCAAAGTACCTCGTGTTATAGTCATCAGCTGGTCCGAAAAGCACAAGATTAGACTGGGTGAGGTGAACTCTCAGATGGGTCGGCAACTTTCACAAAAATACCAGAAAATTATTGGTTGTTTTTTTTTTTTTTTTTTTTAATGTTCAACCACAAGTCTGCTCAACGTCTACCTCCTCTTGTAGTCATCAACTGGTCAGACAAGCACACATGTTCAAGTTGAGCGTGGGTTGGTAGACTGCGTCAGGTGAACACTCAGATAGGATGGTCATACAAAGAAGCAGTGTCACCTGTCCTTGGATTAACTGAAGTAATAAGCTTCCAGTACTCCTACACCATAGGTCAATGACATTTTTTCCCCCAATCTGAGATGCAGCATGTAAATAGTAATTATATTTTCTTGCTTCCGCTCCTTTTTTGGATGATAAAGTAAAAACGAATTTATAACTCAATGTTAATGCAGCCTGTCTTATGGCTCTGTAATGAATGACCAAAAAAAAAAAAAAAAGACGACCAGGTATAAATATGTGCTTCCACAGACTAGAACAAACGACAGGATTCATATGGAACTGATGGAAAGATCAAGACACTAATCCATCAAGAGTTTAGAAAAGGGTGATGGTGCTAGAGAGGACATACAGGAAGTAAACTGGCTAGAGAGGACATACAGTGAGGACACCAGCTAACAGTATCACAAGACAGTCCTTGACCTTGGAATCTTTGTGATAAAAGACATTGATGGAGACTCAAAGACACAGAGAACTGGAGATAGACATAACAAAGACAGAGAAGACATGGAAAGAACTTTAAGGGAGGCAACCTTGTCATATAAAACTAATTGCCATAGAAACCACAGCTGCAAGCAGGAATGCTTTGATGCTGGATTAACACACAAAGATTCAGCAGCAGTTGTCTCTCCATGTTTCAAGAGGAGTGAAATCAGAAAAGAAAGATGCTGCCATATTTCACTTCTGTCAACTGACGGCAGCACAAATAAACAAATATTGCAAAATGAAACTGTTCTGCCAGTTAGTGGCAAAGTCAACAGAAATCAACAAAAATGCCCTTTATTTTACTTGTTTGTATTTTTATTCAAACAAACTCTCCCCAGTTTGGTGACACCCAAGCCAAACATCGCTGTCACACATATTGTCAGTTACACTTCTTTGTTTCCTGCTACAAGACCAATATGTTGGTGCCTTGATTAAGGCATGATTTTTTTTTTTTTTCTAGCTTTCTAACTTGTTCAATTAAATTATTGGGTTTTTTTTTAATGTCCAAAATATTTAAAAGTAACAATGTTCTGTCTGCTACACAATGCCAGATGTTTACATCATTTCCAGTAACGACCCTTACATGGTAACGGAGGAACAAAATAAAACTCTATACACAAACAGTCAGGAAATGAAAATGTGTTTTATATTATCAAGAAAATGAAAGCCAGTCATTAATATTCAATTACAAGCCAACATTAATAACTGAAACCTTGTATTATAAAACGAAAAATTCAAACAAGAACTCAAAACCTTTATTAATATTATCAAATGAAAAGTCAAAGTTAGGAATCGAACCACATGTCATAGGAAATGAAAGCTAGTGATATAAAGTGATAAGTCAAAGTTCAGAATTCAAAGTAAGTATTGTAAAGTTAAACATCAAAATTTAGAATCTGAAGCATATATTTCGTATTATAAAATAAAAGGTGAAAATTAAAAATGTGAAACCTGCTTTAAAAGTTACAATCACTTGCATGTTACAGGGGCCAGAAAGGTAAGTAATGAACAGTAGGACTGTATCCCACCACATAAGTTGCAGAAGGTGACTAAGGAGGGTTGGTCATGAGGTCGGCTGCAGATTCTATAGAAACCAAAAGCCAAAAGAATTTCAACAATATGAACAATTCATCCACATCAAGAAATTCATATAATTCAACTCAGCCATTTAAGGCAGAAGAAGATCTTCTAGTAAAGAGGTTTATGACAAGTCCAGAGAAAGCAGAAAGGACATTTTAAAAAAATAAATACCCAGATTTGATTTTATAATCTCCAGATTGAGCCCCTGTATTGTTCAAATGCTAAATAAACAAGGAAAACTGCATAGGCTGCAGTAGAAAACTGTTACGCTAACATCTTTAGACTATGCAACAAAAGATGAAAGAGAATAGAAAAGAATAAACTGAGCATAGATAGAAAAATTGTGCTATCCTCAGAACAAGAAGAAAGCGCACCTCTCAGTGGAGATGTGGCTCTAATATTGTCAAAGCGTAAGCAGACAGCACTCGCAGAATGGGAAGCAAATGAGCTCAGATGAATATTAACAACAATCAAAAATGACAACAGAAAAATAAAGATAAATATCAACAAAAGTTATTCATTCATTCACTGCCCTTCAGTTCTTTGGGAAACACAGGCCTTCCAGAAACTCAATGTAACCCTTCATTGTCTTGCCCTACATGTGTTTCATGTCTTTCATGCCTAGTATCCAGTTGCCTTCTCTGTGTGTTTGAGGCCATCAAAGCAAAAATTGGCTCCTCAACAGAAACGTTAAACAAATTACTTAGAAAAGTCTTGGACAAAGAGAATATATACCAGCAAACTAGAAAAACAAATATTGTTATTGTTGATTAGAATCGATGTCATTGCACTCTGGGCAACCCATAAGTGCTCAGTCTCCCTCAGCAAATGTCAAAAGGTACGAATGCTAATTGTTCCTGTTGTGCGCTGGTTGTATATACGCAGGATGCTTCCTCTCATACGTTCATCTCTGCTGGTCTTATGTTTGATGCCAAATTCCAGTAATCTTAGCCTTGATGATCCATCGACTGCATTCTCTAATAAGCGATCATTAATTGCCCTCAGTATCTCTCCCTTACCCATATCCTATGCACCTTCTATAGGTGCTCTTGAAGCTAGTCTGTCTGCTCTTTCATTGCCACATACCCCTGCATGACCAGGACAGTAGATCCTGAAGATTTGAGGCTTCTATGGAGGTTTCCCATTCATGCTGTAGCCATCTACTTTGGACTTTCCGAAGCATGGATTGTGAGTCTGATACAATAACTGCCCTTGTTAATGAAGTTTCAGACAGCCACCTTAAGGCTGCAGTAGCTGCCTCTACCTCCATTCTCATGCTGGAGGTTGTTATCATGTAAGCCCCGCTATGTTCGGCGAATATTCTGCCCTTTACTCTAGCAGAGAAGCCCCATCCAGATATCTCAATACGATTACAGACCCAACAGTGTACACAATGGCATCATCATCCCCAGCATGATCATTTTTACGCTGATCAATTTCAAGCTCTGCCCTCCCAGTTGCCCAAGTTCTGCACTCTCTACCAAGAAAAAATATATCGCCAGGTCCCAAAAGAAGGGAGCATTAGCCTCCTGTTATTTTTGTATTTTTTTTCCCTGCCACTTTGGCTGCAATTTCCAAATTCACTCCTGGTTTTATCCATTCTGCCAATTTGAGGCAAGAGTGAAAGTAACTGTCCTGAATTCCATAGCCCATTGTGCTTATTCCACTGCCAGCACAATGCCTTTTTCACAGTTTCACCAATTCTTTTAAGTGTCCATGTTCTTGACTCTCTTTTCAGGCCAAATTATTTAAGCAGACCATACAATGAGGCAACCACTTTACTTCTTGCACCAGTTCTGCAGCTCTGAATTTTGCTGTTAACCCTCATGTCTCAACTCCATAACCAGATCATTACATTAGGTACTGCTCATTCAATCTGGGTTCAAATGGCACTGTCAGCTCAGTCGTTAAATCTGGGCTGATGTCAAGGAGTGTAGCACTACATCTGGTCATCTTCAAGACTTCCAAATGATTTCAGGGTGTGTCCCTTGCCAAGGCAAGTCTACAGTCATTTGCACCATCAAGAATAGTTGGCAAGCTAATATTTGCTTTGGAATGTGCTGACTTTCCTGCTCTCAGAAAGATTTTGCAGTTCACCTGAAACCATACCACCATGAACTAGTAAACACTACAATGAAGCTACCATGACCTATGGGTTTACGATTTGCTGTTTGAGGTAAGCTGACTTTCAAAGTCTAAAGTATCCAGAATTGAATGTTGTGTCAATGTAACAAAAGAAAAACTGTGCAGTGAATAGATAACAAATGTTACTGTACAAAGAATATTCTCTTCCACTGTTAACCCCTCACATGCCCTTAAACTAAAATCTAACAAGTCACTGATGCCATAAATATCAGACTCCATACACAACCATGCAGTTCATGTCACTCTTTAACTCTTACAGGACGACGAGCCAGTTATATTGGTCGATATTTCTAGCTTCTAAAGACAGGAAGCCAGTAATCTTGGCTCATGGGTTTGAACTAAGTTTTTGTTTCGTTTCATCCCAGTTAGAAGTTTTCGATGACTGGGAAGCGGAAGTATAGCCATTTTTATTATTATTTCTAAAGCGGAAGAGTGATAGCGTGACTCTTTCTATTAAATTCAAAACGATTCCGATTTCATCCTCGTGTTTTTTTTACGAAATTTGGGTTACCTATTTTCGATACATATTTTCGAAGGCATCTAATTCATCTTCTCGAAAGCGACCTGCTCGTTTAAGTGCTCAGCAGGCCCTTAGTTTGCTAGAACGGCTATAGCAGTAGTGATTTTAGTGCTAATTCGATGAATAATTCGTCTTTCAGTGATGTCGATTCAGAGAATGAAGGTAGGCCTATTATGTTAGAAAGAGTGGGCGTGGTTCTATCACCTAACTTTGATTCTTCAACATCAGACCCAGTAGGACCTAATTTAGTTTTACAAGAAGGGGAAAGACGAAAACAGGAGTGTGTCAGAAATATAGAACTAACAACGAATAGCTTTAGATTTCAACCTAAAGACGGAAGAGCAGTGGGTGTGTCCGCAAATTTAGGCCTAAATGAATCATCTACCCCGATCCAGTGTTTTGAAACCCTTGTATCATCAGCTGTAAGGGAGGAAATTTTAAAAAGCATAAACTGCTTTGCAGAAATTGAAGTACAGAAGCATACATGGAAAGTAGTTAGAGTATAAACTTGATGTGTGGTTTATTTCCAAAATGGATATAGTTTACAGTGATTTCTATATTGGATGGTGGATTAGCTTCAATTGGTAAGTCTGATATGTTTGTTTTGTTTTTTGTTTAGTAAAATATTTTTCTGTCTCGTTTTTAATTACTTTATATTCATAAAAATTTTCACAATCTTCATTCATTTTCCTTTTTAAATATCTATAACATGACTATATTCAGTTAAAAACTTTGAAATAACTGACTCTTACATGGTAACACTATATGCAAAACCTGTGCCGCAGAAAATTTGTGACAAAAGAGTGTCTTTCCTTTTCTTGAAGCCAATTGAAAAGTAGTTAGAGTATAAACTTGAGCCATATGTATTTTATTTCCAAAATGAATGTAGTTTACAAATATTTGTATCTTGGATAACATAAATGATGCATTAGCTATCTTGAGTGGGTAATTCTGATATGTTTTTTTTTTTGTCAAATTTATTTTCCCAGTCTCCAACTACTTTATACTCATAAAAATTTTTTTTAAATTATAAACTGAACATATTCAGAATCCTCATCCATTTTCCTTTTTAAATATATATAACATGACTATATTTGTTAAAAACTTTGAAATAACTGACACTTATATGGTAATAGTATATGAAAAACCTGTGCCGCAGAAAATTTGTGACAAAAGAGTGTCTTTCCTTTTCTTGAAGCCAATTGAAAAGTAGTTAGAGTATAAACTTGAGCCATATGTATTTTATTTCCAAAATGAATGTAGTTTACAAATATTTGTATCTTGGATAACATAAATGATGCATTAGCTATCTTGAGTGGGTAATTCTGATATGTTTTTTTTTTTTTTTTTTTTTTTTGTCAAATTTATTTTCCCAGTCTCCAACTACTTTATACTCATAAAAAAATTTTTAAAATTATAAACTGAACATATTCAGAATCCTCATCCATTTTCCTTTTTAAATATATATAACATGACTATATTTGTTAAAAAATTTGAAATAACTGACACTTATATGGTAATAGTATATGAAAAACCTGTGCCGCAGAAAATTTGTGACAAAAGAGTGTCTTTCCTTTTCTTGAAGCCAATTGAAAAGTAGTTAGAGTATAAACTTGAGCCATATGTATTTTATTTCCAAAATGAATGTAGTTTACAAATATTTGTATCTTGGATAACATAAATGATGCATTAGCTATCTTGAGTGGGTAATTCTGATATGTTTTTTTTTTTTTTTTTTTTTTGTCAAATTTATTTTCCCAGTCTCCAACTACTTTATACTCATAAAAAATTTTTTAAAATTATAAACTGAACACATTCAGAATCCTCATCCATTTTCCTTTTTAAATATATATAACATGACTATATTTGTTAAAAACTTTGAAATAACTGACACTTATATGGTAATAGTATATGAAAAACCTGTGCCGCAGAAAATTTGTGACAAAAGAGTGTCTTTCCTTTTCTTGAAGCCAATTGAAAAGTAGTTAGAGTATAAACTTGAGCCATATGTATTTTATTTCCAAAATGAATGTAGTTTACAAATATTTGTATCTTGGATAACATAAATGATGCATTAGCTATCTTGAGTGGGTAATTCTGATATGTTTTTTTTTTTTTTTTTTTTTTTTTGTCAAATTTATTTTCCCAGTCTCCAACTACTTTATACTCATAAAAAAATTTTTAAAATTATAAACTGAACATATTCAGAATCCTCATCCATTTTCCTTTTTAAATATATATAACATGACTATATTTGTTAAAAAATTTGAAATAACTGACACTTATATGGTAATAGTATATGAAAAACCTGTGCCGCAGAAAATTTGTGACAAAAGAGTGTCTTTCCTTTTCTTGAAGCCAATTGAAAAGTAGTTAGAGTATAAACTTGAGCCATATGTATTTTATTTCCAAAATGAATGTAGTTTACAAATATTTGTATCTTGGATAACATAAATGATGCATTAGCTATCTTGAGTGGGTAATTCTGATTTTTTTTTTTTTTTTTTTTTTTTGTCAAATTTATTTTCCCAGTCTCCAACTACTTTATACTCATAAAAAATTTTTTAAAATTATAAACTGAACACATTCAGAATCCTCATACATTTTCCTTTTTAAATATATATAACATGACTATATTTGTTAAAAACTTTGAAATAACTGACACTTATATGGTAATAGTATATGAAAAACCTGTGCCGCAGAAAATTTGTGACAAAAGAGTGTCTTTCCTTTTCTTGAAGCCAATTGAAAAGTAGTTAGAGTATAAACTTGAGCCATATGTATTTTATTTCCAAAATGAATGTAGTTTACAAATATTTGTATCTTGGATAACATAAATGATGCATTAGCTATCTTGAGTGGGTAATTCTGATATGTTTTTTTTTTTGTTTTTTTTTGGTCAAATTTATTTTCCCAGTCTCCAACTATTTTATACTCAAAAAATTTTTTTTTTAATTATAAACTGAACATATTCAAAATCCTCATCCATTTTCCTTTTTAAATATATATAACATGACTATATTTGTTAAAAACTTTGAAATAACTGACACTTACATGGTAACACTATATGAAAAATCTGAGTCGCAAAAAATTCCTTGCGTAAAACATGGGAAAACCCCTACGTCCTGAAAGAGTTAATCATAAAAAAATATAAAATGTTGGATCATTTTGCTTAGCAATATATACAAGTCTCTCTTAAACATTTGTCTTCCTTTTTTTTCCCCACTATTAACACTTCCACTCATTCAATCATTGTTGGTACTTTTTAAAATGTTCTTTTTTCATCATGTATTCCTTTCCAGTTGTCTCTCCTTGTACTGTGTATTCAACCAGCCTTTCTCTCTCTCTCTCTCTCTCTCTCTCTCTCTCTCTCTCTCTCTCTCTCTCTCTCTCTCTCTCTCTCACAAAGTTCACTCATTCTCTCCCTCCATCCATCCTTCCCTCCCCTCTCTCTCTCTTTTTCTCTCTCTCATGAACAAAATTTTGATCATTAAACAAATGCAAACATTTTTTACAGGAATAACTAAAATAACACATTAATCTGCCTTGACTTTCTTCTGCTGTCGAAACCATTTGATGGCCTGCAGAATGGACAAGATGATGGGAATACTAACGGGCAGGAACAAAGGAATGTAGATGGCAAACCTGGAGATTTCATTCAAATAAATGCTGATAGTAATAATCTAGTGACACGAAAAAACAAAAAAGTGGAAAGTCATGAAATACAACACTGAAATAACATACTATGTTTATAAAAATATAGTTCAAAAGATGCTCAGTCAGCAAAATTAGTACAAATACTGTATTCGGGATAATTGTTTGAATAATCATTCAATAAAGTTTTTAAAACCTTTTTTTTACCTACATCATCTGTTCTACCCTATTAGGATTATTATAATTTGAGTATATAGCACATTTTATTCTAGACTGCTTATTATATTTATTGATGTTCTTTACTGATTACTCTGTATTTAATATCTGGCTATTTGGCAGTGTTGTCAACCCAAGTTGATGGACACAAACGCAAGTCGGACTTAAGTCACCACAATGACTCGACTCCAAGTTTTTTATTAGCGACTCGACTTTGGTCTTGTCAATTTAGGCAGATCAACTTTGCTGTCCTCATTCGTAATGCACTCTCACAGAGAAACAGAACATGGTTTCATTTAAATCAGTAAAATAAAATGAATGTTCTTTGATCGGATAAAAGCAGGCAGTAAATAAAATGCTAAGAACCGAGATCATTATTTTTCATTATTATATAAAGCGACTGATGTGATTGTTCAAATAAAATTGATTACAACTTTAAACAGTGTTAGATAAAAAAATCTGACTTGACTTAAAAGCTACTGTTAGGGACTCAAGACTAGTGCTAAGGGATTTGAAACTTGACTTCAGACTTGTTAGGAAAGGCTTGAAGACAACTCTGCAATTTGGTATCATGATACTTCTCTTTGATTATAATGTATGTGATGTATCCTTTTCCACCTCTACTATGATGTACATTCCCCCTAACTCTGCGTTTGTGGCACTTTTGATTAAACTTGAATGATTTGACTCTCTACCTAATTTAACTCATTGTCCTTCCAAAAAATGTATTTGTGTGTTTTGTTTTTTAAATTACCTTTATCTTTCATTAATATTTTCAGTTTTATGGATAATCAGCTGAGCACATTTTAATGTTATTTTGATAATGTGGTTATCTAGCTCTAACTGTCTATACTAGTGTTTGCAGTTGTTAAATATGGATTTTCGTTTACTAGTTAGCTGGACACACAGGTAAAATCCTGTAAATTCTTACATGAATGTAGTACCATTTCAGGTCTACAGAAGCAAACTAACCTGCCAAACATTTCAAGAGGTTGCTATTAAAAAAACATTATCATTAGTCCCTAGACTAGATCATCCTCTGTGAAATTTCACTATTAGCGCAACGGCTTTTACAAATAAGTTTACAATGAACATCACTATCTTTTCTTGGGTCTTTATTTTAGTCAAGTTAATGCAGCAATTTTAGTCAAGTTTTGTTGAAAGAAAATATTATGGTTCACCAGTTATAGAAGATCAGTGGTGATTTTCCAGTGTTTAAGCTAACAATTATAGGAATATCTTACATTTGTTAGATTTGTATAAGGATCTTCACCTATCAGATTAAAAACAGACATAAAACATATAAATTTATTACACATCTAATTAATATAAAATCATTTTTTTACTGCAGTTGGGCTCAAAGTTAATCATGAACCACCAATCAACAAACTAGGTACACAAATATTATGCACAGTTTATTTTATAATCGTGCTATGGTCTGTTTGAATCTTGGCCAATCAATAAACAAACAAGAATACTGCAGGTGAACAACATGTGAATTACAGACAATTGTAAGCATTGAATATACAAGTACAAATACTGATGTCCTGAAAGAGGTCACTATGCACAAGAAAATCATTACAAAATTCAGAAAGAGGTAATCTACTTTCACTGATCCAGTTTTGAAAACAGGCAAGTTAGAACACATTGTGACAACAGTAAAACTGATAAAAAACCTGAAGAAAAGAAACACAGAGCTGACAAAGAGACAGAATAATGGACAGACTAACAATTTCGCCAACAACAGCACAAACGGTGAGCAGAAAGGACCAACATTGTAGAAAGACATGATGCTGATGAACAGGGTTTAATTTTGAGTTCCGTATGTAAAAAGGTATGATGAATGTGAGTGGGAGAGAAGAAATAGTCTGTGTTCATTAGGTAGGTGGAAGCTGCTTTACTAAAGGAACAATGTTGGGCTAAACTGTTTGGTAACGTGGAAGACTCTTGCAGAGTCCAAAGTCTGAGCAAAAGTAACTGATATAATTGTAGTGGTGTCTGACAGACCAGTGTGAGCTGGCTTGTGAAAATATAAATTACATTAATCCTGAACCCTGACAGTGAGACTAAAGATTTGGGTTGTCATCAGTTTTACCTACTTTTGATCTTCTGGAAAATACAGCAGTTCTAACAGTGATGGATGAAAGAAAGCTAGCTCAGAGGCCTCCACGGCTGCTTTGGATGCCAGGAAAGCCTCCTTTAGCTTACCACTAGCCAGCAGCATACGGCTGTCTTTAATTGATGCAACAGCAGACTCCACCTGTTTGAAATGTTAGAAAGTCAAAAAAAGTCTTAAGTAATAGGTAATCAAAGAATAACATCTCAATATTCTTCATCTTCAAATATCATACCTGGTGGCATAGGCGATCACATTTCTCCACAAGTTCCTGTCTCCAGTAATTTTTATCAATACTATTGCTGACTTCTTTCCATGCCATGATATTAAACTGCCCAGTATTTTCTCTCTTTGTTGTTCTCCTGTCGCTTTTTCTTTCAATCTTTTGTGTTGTCACGATATATTCCAACTTTCTTCTTCTCCTCATAACATGCTAAAAGAAAGTGGATGGCTTCCTTCTAACATGAGGAATAAGCTGTCTTTGTGCACAGGCCTCTTTTAGGACATCTTCATTACCCTCTTTAGCTGTCCATGGTATTTTTAACAGTCATCTGTAAAACCATATCTCTGTGATCTCATAGTGCTTTTCCTACTTGTTTACTAACTGTCCATGACTCACATCCATTTGCTAGGATTGGTTTTATATAAAACTGAAGAATTTTTTTAATTCCAGTGACAAAGATTTTTTTTGCATAAAATACTTTCTATTTGATAGAATACTGCTTTTGCCCAAGCTACAGTATATTAAAGAAAACAAATAAGAGGTCCTAGAAAACATAGGATTGACAAGAGAATTAATGAAGATCAAAATTAGACAGCTAAAATATACCTGTCACAAAAAGTAGGGGATATTTTAAGATGGTATGTATTATTTTACAAAAGAGTGGATTTCGTAATTTAATGGTTGTTTGGACATATCGAGCACGCTCTTCTCCACTCTCACATGCAATATCATGTTGACCTGGTGACTCGTGATGAGTAAGCCAATCCCAAGAACAGAGGTGGGGCCCATCCGTAAAGTTCACACATTATTCTTTTTCACAAAAATGCATGTATCTCGGGATTGATGAACACTACTCACCATGGACAGGTATAAAAAGACTCTGCAACAGATAAAATTTCTTTTCTTCATCATGGAACGTTTGACAGAACAGCAGAGATGGATAGGCATAGGCATGTTACAAACCGGAAGTCAGCAAGTAGATGTTGCTCGGAACCTCAATGTTTCACAGTCAGTTGTCAGCAGACTGTGGAACAGGTATCAAAATTTCCGCACAGTGGCTGATCTGCCTCGGACTGCCTGCCCAAGAGTCACTACACGCCGCCAAGATCAACTTCTTGTTACTCAGGCCCTCAGAACTCGAACTCTAAATGCTACTCAACTTCAGCAACACCTTCAACAGACCACTGGGATCCGGGTCTCAACTCAGACAGTACGAAACCGTTTGCACCAAGTGCAACTGGCCTCACGCAGACTGTTTATAGCTTTGCTTTCTGATGAGTCCCGTTTCGCTTTGGATTTTCATGATTGTCGAATACGTGTCTGGTGATGGCGAGGTGAACGTTACCAGCCTCCTGCAACTGTTGCACACAACCGTTATGGAGGTAGCAGTGTAATGGTGTGGGCAGGCATCTGTATGAATGACAGGACCGACCTTCACATATGCCAGGTCAATATCACAGGGCTCTTCTACTGTGACAACATCATCGAGCCTATCGTTGTGCCATTTGCTCAACGGCACGGACCAGATTTCATCTTCCAGGATGACAATGCATGTCCTCACCGTGCTCGCGTCGTCCAAGATCACTTTCAGATGCAGCATATCCGAACGTTACCGTGGCCGCTGATGTCCCCCGACCTGTCTCCTATTGAGCATTTGTGGGACCTCCTGAATAGACGCGTCCAACAACATCCAGCCGCTCCACAGACTCTTCAGCAGGAGTGGCAGATAATTCCTCAAGACATCAGAAGGCTTATTTGCAGTATGAGATGTCATTGCAAAGCATGTTTAGCGGCAAACAGGGGCCCTACACGTTTTTAGAAATATTGGAATATTTTTGTGAAAATGAAGTACCTACCCCGCCTTGGTTGCCAGTGCGACTAAAATCATGTGAGTAAAGCCATAACCGCAAATGTCTTGTTATGATGCTCAAGTTTACTTGTACGAAGGAATAAATGAACTAATTTGAAATATATTGTCTTTGGATAACTTTTAAATTCAATATCCCCTACTTTTTGTGACAGGTATAATTTGGCCAACAGTGGGCTGATCACCCGCTTGCCAGTCACTCTGATTACGGAAACAACAATTAATTTTTTTGTTGTACCAATAAACGCCACTAGGTGTAACGGAACAACAACTAATTTCTTGTTGCCCTAAGACGCCACTAGGCGTACTGGCCACGGACTGCTTTGCCGGTCTGCGGCTAAGGATGGAAGAAGATAATTTGGCCATGTAAAATGACTTAACACCTTACTGAAGACCATAACAGAAGGCAAAGTTGGAAGGCAAACGTGCAAGAGGAAGACGGCGCTGGAAGTGGGAATATAACATCAACAGATGGACAAGCGTCTAGCAGATTTTTTTGTTATTATTGTCAATCAGAATCGACATCACTGCACTCCGGGCAAACCCATAGGTGCTCAGTCTCCCTCAGCACATGTCGAAGGGTGTGAATGTTAATTGTTTCTGGTGTGTGCTGGTTGCTCCTGAAGCTAATCTATCAGCTTGTTCATTGCCGTGTACGCCTGTATGACCACTACTCCGCTTGGACAGCTCAGTTACTATCTTCTGGAAGGTGATCTACATGGCATATAAATTGAAGATTTACTATTTCTGACCATCTTTATTTAATCTGACTCCCTGAAATCCCACATCTTCATACAACCACTTATGAGGGAGCTTGTTCTCATTCTTCTCATGTACAGCTTCCCCTCGTCTACCTGGTCCACTTAGATTTGTGTAGCATTTGTAGCTTGGGCAATCATTCAGAGTGCACCATCAAGACAAGAGCCAGAAGACTTTGGAGATTCACTGCATCCGACCTTCGATGTGAAGATGGCACCTGATGATGATAGTACACTTCACTTCTGATGTGTATCTTCTAATCAATGTTATTAATGTGTTTAGGTATTAGATACTGCAAACATTTTCCATTCAGCAATGTTCTTAAAGCACAGGACATTTGTAAACAGAGAAACCATTATTATGTAAGAAAGCTCTGAATTAAAATATTTTGTGTACATAATGGACATTTCATGTCTACACAATCTAAGAATTTACAACTTGAATATTTCTAAGAAAAGTAGAAGAGAATAGAACCTTACTTTCAGGCATCCAAGGGGTTGAGAGAATGTGCCAGCAAGCATAAATGCAATGTATTCATTGTTCACAAATATCCTACATAATTCTACATGTTGTCATACAGCAAACATTCTTTTATCATGTGTTAACAGTTAGATAATTCAGCAACTGTAGAGTCAGAAGGATAAATAACATCAACGTAACTGAGAGAAAGAAAATTACAAGGCACTTCAAATGTCTGAGTCTATGACTCTGCTGACAAGATCATCACTCGCTGAAAAGAAACCACTAGCAATATTTCTTTTAAAGAAAAAAGAAAGAAGATATCTCATAGATTCTGCCATGTTAGCCTCAGATCAAAAACTTTAAAAGTTAACTCAAAAACCATGAACATTCTTTGACTCCCTGGCCAGAAAACATAATCAGGCTCTAACTGCTTAGCATCCTGTGCACTTTTGGTCTAGGTTAACAAACCAAACATTCATTACGTTTCTTTTTGTTTTTCTAATTGAAAACAGATTGTCCATGTGGCTTGATGACTTTCTTTACTCAGTGACAACATTTTGTTCAAGTATCAAGCTTTAATGTCTTAAATGTGCTAGAAAGCTTTGTAACTCTTTTTTCAATATACAAGTGACTGATGCTGATCAATCTAAACTGTTGTTGTTGTTAAGTCTCTTATTATTCAGCCATAAGTTTCATAATTTTTCATATTCTTTATTGCAAGTTTAGATTATCCCATATTCCTCACTGAAGTGCTGTTGTCATCCATTTTTAATGCACAGCAGTAAACCTAAATACAGTAACAACAGTACAGTCAAAGATATAATTGAAAAAACAAGAGCAATTTATTGAGCTCAAAACCTACAATCAAGGCTGAACACTTGAAAACTTTATTTCACATTCAGAAATGAAGCTAATTAGCTTGTATAAGAAATGCCAAACAGAAAAGCATTCTGGCTGATAAAACAGTAGAGTAAAATGGCTTATTCTGAATTCACGTATATTCTTCTTCTTCCTCGTTCGTCCTGAAAAGGACGTTGGTTGCATTGTGTCTGTTTACGCCAGAGCTGCGATATCTGTGCCTTTCGGCCGACACATCCGACTTCAGCACAGCATTTTTTCGGACCGGGTTTGTCTTCCCTATTCGATCCCTACTCTCTCAGCCAGACTGCAGTGATGCAGACTGTTTCCAGGACCACCACATGGAGGTGGAGTAGGGTCTTGGTCAGCTCTGGTTCGCTGACCCTGACGCAAGCAGTCAAGCTATGGGTCGCTGACTGCATTCTCTATTGCTGCATCTTTGGGTCCCAATTCATGTATATAACTTCACACACTCATTCACTTCCGTCTTCACTCCTTATAAGCCACCATTGCACCTGGCCCTCTTGCCTGAAGCCTGCACCATATACACACATTTGTGCTTCTTACAGCAGTGGTTTCTGGGACAATCTGTTCTACATGATGAGGTCACAACCTCACTTGAGTTGCCTCTTAGAGAGACAGAAGTAGTCCTTTTCTTTCTCTGACTGTGTGTAACTAGGGACAGACAATTTCAGTAATAACCCCCCATCCCCTGCCCAATCAAAAAATATGTTTCACGAGAAGCTCTTACTTCCTTCCCAATTTCATCACTGATAACAATGTTTCCTATTTCTTCTAAAAGCTGGGCCAATGACTGCAAGGTCGATGTGGAAGTTGCAAGGTTCTCCATGCAGCGACACCTCAGCCACCCAGCAACTTCCCATTGATGTAGATGGGAACTGCCTGTTGTTAGTACTTTCATCTCTTTAGTCACCATCTGTAAAAAAAAAAAAAAAAATGAAATATATCAAATGTGACTCCTACTAACAATTTAAATATTTGTGTCCATACCCTCTCCTAATCTAATTTCTTGAGAATGATTGAGAGTCTCACAACTGTCACATTTTTGTTTTTAATAAATCAATCAGTCATGACCATAGTTCATTTAAGTATAAAGATCAGTGACCTGGCATGTCCTAAAAACCATACTCATTTTTTTTTTTTTTTAAATTCGCCACATAAGAGCCATCTATAACACATTAATTATGTCCTTAACACAGACAGCCTGGAGAAATGGAGGAAAATAAAGCAAGATTTTCCATAGTTATACGATTTCGAACTTAGAAAACTAAGAATATTTGGACCAATCAAAAATGATATTATACATATACTAATGAGCCAAATGTTAGCATTTTGAAGAAATTATATATTTTTCCTCTGATGATTTACAGAACTGATGTTTGAACAACTAAATGGATTCTTAGCCCTCAACTGATGGCATACAAAGAAAACAACCCATTGTTGATGACTAGTCTTCATTAAATATGTAATAAATTTCTGTTACGAAAATTTACCTTACAGTAATATTTATATTTTTGTAACTAAGGAATCATTGATTGTTTAAATATTAACTTAACTCTGAATTACGAAATAATATGAACACAAAGTTTCACTTCCTTGGCAGCCATTTTGGCTTCTAAGAAATCAGCAGTTTGATCAATAACTTGCATCTTGCACAAAATGAGTTACAAATTTCAACTGTATGATGCATCACAAGTGGATTCAAGCAAAAATGGTTACTGGGAAGATTCAGATATGTTTGACTATTGTGAGGATGACAACTAGTAAAAAAGAATTTAGCATTATATCAATGATATATAAAGGCAATATTGAACATCCAGTTACTTCATGATAGTTCTTGTTCTCACTTTTAACACAGGGGCATTCTTATTTTGTGTTTTGCAGTTTTGGAAGTTATTACTTCATCTAAACTATTTTTTTTCCAGCAAATAACAGTAACAAGATTTCAAACATTCTGTATCAGTGTGGCTATGTACCTAGTAAACATTCCCTCATAACCACTGCTAAGGACAACTAATAATTTGTTGTTCTTCTTCTTCTTTGATCCTTAGCCGCCGACCGTCAAAGCAGTCAGTGGCCATCACGCCTAGTGGCGTCTTGTAGGGCAAACACAAATTTATTCCACTTTGCTTGGTCGGTGGCCATCCTTCGTACAGTGCCCCAACTCTGGTTCATTCTTTGCATCTCAGCCTCCACAGTCCTCCGCCAAGTTGTTTTTGGTTGGCCTCTCTTTCGTTTTCCTTCAGGGGTCCAAAGCATAGCTGTTCTTGTGATGGCATCGGGATCTCTTCTGAGGAGATGGCCAACCCAGCTCCAGCGTCTGCCAACTATGATGGTGTGCATGTCCTCTTGCTTGCTCCGAGTAAGCAGATCTTGGTTGGTGATGGTAAGCTGCCAAAAGATTTGGTGAATTTTTCTTAGGCATGTTGTGTGAAAAGAGGACAATTTCGACATTTCCTTCTCTGTAACTCTCCAGCTTTTCACACCATAGAGAAGCACAGAAAGCACACAGCTCTGATATAATCTTAATTTTGTGCTTGTGCTGTATTGAGAGGACTTCCAGATGTTGTTTAGGCTAAAAAAGGCTATCACCTGTGTCAATACCTTGTCGAGGTATGGCGGCTTGCGTACCCTGATTACCCCCAGAGCTATGCCAGCGGGAGTTTTACTCCTGGAAGGTTCTACCAAGCTGGATAGGTTTGCGCGGGCAGGGGTCAGACTAAAGCAGACACCCTGGTCCTCCAGGTTGGGGGTTTTAGCATAGGGCTGACACCCCTGTCTATGTAAAAAATAATGAAGTTATGGAAAATAATTTGTTCATACTGATCATTTTACGACCTCTGATCCAAACAGGTATAGGCTATTATAGCATCACCCATGTCACCTTTTGCTGGCTATAAATGTGTACAAATCATGTTAGAACGTTGAGTGGTAGAGTGCTCCAGACTACCTTTCTGTAAATTGGTACCTGACTGCTCTTGAGTTATGGAAGGCTAAGGCAGCAAGGAAAGGAACCGGTCATCACATCTAATAAAATGGAGACCAAGTATAGTGAAGTCTCTGACACTTCACCACCCTGTCAACGTATCTGCTGGGGGACCTTTACTTTTACAGATCATGTTATTATAACAGTACCTTACAGTATTTTTTTTTTTTTTTGGTAGATTATTCAACCGTAATGAACTAGACCATATTTTGACATGCTGCTCCAATTTTCAACCACACTGCCATTACATATCTGAATGTAAAAATTCACAGAGTAAACCAAAGACACTGACTGAATACTCTATTCCATTATCAATACGTTTGGGCTGTAGCTATGTAACTCCTCTATTATTGTAAATATCAATTCATCAATATATTTGAACTGCAGTTATGTTAACTACATTTAATACTGTTAAGCATCGATAGGTGTGTTGCACAGAGATCAGTCCTAACAGTAAGCAGTTCCACTGGTGACTACCTGGGTATGCACATTAAGTAACAGCCTGGTCTGGGAAACAAACACCTCCATGACTCTATGCATGTCAACTTTAGCAGAACTTGCAATGGGGCTTGAAATATTGGTGTTCTGTTGTTCAGTATTGTAGATCAAAATACCACCCCATCGTGGACTAAGGAAAGCATTGGATGGAAGCTGTTGACCTACAGATACATCAAATAAAAAAGAAATATTATTAATAACAGAAAACTAACACATTTTTTTTTGAGAAAAGACTGAATGCTGTCAATAATAAAAATAAAATTGGCATGCTAATTAGATACATATTAAACAAAAACTGATAAGCAAATGATAAAGAAAAACCATGAAAAAAAACTACTGTAACTTTTCCAGTCATCAGACTACCATCATCATATGCAGCCCAGGCCTACAGTGAGTTCTTGCCATGCTCTTCATTTTTGTGCCTTCTGTTCAAGTTCTTTCCATTCCTTCTGTATGCTTGTTTATGTCTGTCCACCCAGTTTTTTATTCTCAATGTGTTTATAGATCTCCATCTTATTTCATTTATCCCGAGAATTCCAGGCTAAGAACTGCCTTGTTTGCCACTAGCTAATATCCTCAGTTTATGTCTTATCCACTGCCACAATCGTTCCTCACCTATTGTTCTACTGGTATCTGGTACTTTCTATCACTTCAGCATTAGTAATCCTTTCATGCCATGTTGATCCTTCTATTCTGGGCAAGCACCCATTTATGATAAAGTCTCAACATTCCAGATGCTCATTCTGGAAATTCTCCACCACATTCATTTGTTTTTACCATTCATCACCTTGATGTCTTGTACTTTTATGCAGCCTGATTACCAAGAATCTTCACTGTCCTTCTAGTGAATACATTTAAAGCAGTAATAATAAGTTAGTCTTGTGATTACAATTTTCAGTACATTTTTCTATCTTCCTCTTCTCCTCTTGCCCTCTTATCTTCTCTAGCAGCAAGAATGCATCTAAACCTTATTATCTAAACAAATCATGTGTTCCTCAGCTCCTAGGTTCTGGTCCAGGGAGGGGAGAAAAAAGCTACATCCATTTGTAAAGGATAACTAAGGAAGGATGAATACATTCTGAACCCTAATTTATGCTAAAAAGAAATGCTTATAGAAACAACAAATGCACACACCAGTGTACAATGACAGACTAATGCAGGCTATAGAAAGAAGAACACTAAATGACTGATCTAATCCTGTGCCTGCAACATGCACTTATCCTTTTCTTTACTTTCCTTGGTAGCTTTTTATTTACCTTTGTGTCCACATAATATTAAATATTCTCTTCTCTGGACTACTTATGATGATCTGCCTACGAGGCCCAATCTGTATTGCTAGTGTTTTGTCAGTTATCCATTGTGTGCCTTGTGTCCAAACACAACACGAATTCAATTAAACAAGGTTATTTTAACTAGTGAAATAATACAATGTTGAAAGAATTAGCACCTATGATGATCTGTTTTGTGATGGACTAACGCCGACCGATTAGATAAGCCCATAACTCATTTCATAAAAGCTAGCCAGTCTTGTCCGCATCCACTTCTAGAGTTCCACTCTGATCTATTCTGAACTCAATGACTGACAGCCAGATGGTGCAGAATGGCCTCAATAATAACATTACTCATTTGTGATTATGATCATTGAGCAATGTCCTGATGTGGAAATCTTCTACATTTCTCCAACTTATATCTGAACTTAATTATCAATCTCTTATGAGCACCATATTGAAGAAGTGCACGTCCTCAAAAATGGAGAAGTGTGAACTGATTATGCTTTTCATGTCTTTATAGAATATACTTCTCACTCACCATTGTTATCTAGGATGTAGAGGGGACTTTTGTCCTGGGTAGGAATGCATACAATGAAGTTTAAGGCAGGATTATTTGATGCATGGAAACCTGTGAAACACAAACAAGTTCTTTAAAAAGAGTGACAAGCATAAAAAAATAAAAGGCACACTGAAGGCCATTCCCAGTGTTTGTGCTGGTATCTCATCATCTCAACCCGTAACCCGTCATGGGTCGTAGGGGTGCCATGGTGGAAGCATCAGCAGACAGGGTCCTCCACTGCTCTCTATCCTCAGCAATGCGTACAAGTGTGGAAAAACTGTGTCCTGCCCATTCTCTGATGTTATCAGCCCAGGATTTTCTTTGCCTTCCTCTTCTCCGTTTACCTTCGACTGTTCCCTGGAGGATCGTTTTCAAAAGGGAGTCATGAAGAGTTACATGCCCAAACCAGGCAAGCTTTCGACGTTTCACTACTGACAAAAGTGCTGGTATAGGAACAAACAAAAGTGGAAAGCAAAACTACTTCACAATATGAGCACTCAAAAATCTGTCATGTTCATACGGAAATGAAAGTAAACCTTAAGGAAACTGGCATTAATATAAATAACTGCGAGTGCACAGATTAATAAATTTTTAATTTTTCAATACAAATATAAAAAACAGATCCTTGACTCAAAGGCAGAAAGGAATTCTACATATTTTTTTAAATAGAAAATAGCTTTCCAACACAAAAATGTTTTACTCCATGTTTACTAATCATTTATGAGCGAAAAAACTCCACAATTTGTAAAAAACTGGTCTGCTTAGAAACTTTAAAAAAATTACAACCACTGGCAATGCTCACAAAAGTGAAGCTACGGTGTCATAGGTCAAAAACTGATGAGGTCATATAAGCAAGCCTGATCTGAGAAACTGAATGTCATCCTTCTGCAAGATCAGTGTAAATTTTCCACTGCAGTGTTATTATGGTTTCTCCAGTTTGGGAGCTACATATAGTGGTACCTTGCCATGTACCCATCTCTATGACTTTGGTCTTCATAAAGTATCTAGGAAACTGAAAATTCCCAGTAACAAGAAACTTCTCTGACTACAGCTAGGAACTGTATTTTCAGAATAGAACATTTCTGTGCAGAATGACTTCAAGACAATAATATAGAGCGTTTCTTATTAAAATGTAAGAGGAATGAGCAACAGAGAATCCCAAATTTTAGATTATTTGCAGGCATCAAATTTGCCCATTACTACAGAACAGGTGTTAAAAACAGACAGACCTAGGGAACTGCATAATATAGTCAAGTAGTATTTAGCAAGAAAAAGAATTAATATACAGTTATTACTAGGGATATGGCGAAGAAAGTGAAAGTCTAGTAGGGGTTCTTGTAAAACATATTACTCAAAGTGAGTCAAATATTAAACTAAACATCTCAAGCTTTAATAACTCTCCCCCTGTGTATATACAGAAGATAACTGAATATTGTGTGGGTCAAAGCAGGTCAGGAAAAAGAAAAGTTTTCAGTTTAACTTTTTAACATATTTCAAACAAAAAGTAAGTCAACTGGCTTTTTATTCACATTTTATTTTTTTTTAAACATGATGTAAATAAACATGCCAATTTTAGGGTCAGCTCAGATAGTCTAAAATTTAAAAAGAAAAGTATATAGGCTAGGCAAATCTGCTTTAAGTTCTCTGAGTGTTTATCTCATAAAACTGTGTTTTAAATATTTTGAACAACCCAAAGTGTCTGAATCACGTTTTATACTTTTCATTGTGCTTAAAAGCAAATATAAACACATTAAACAACCTCTTTTTTCAAATACATTTTTTTTTCTTCATTAAAATATGCTTATCTTCATCATCATCATCAGTTGCCATCTCCACAACGGAGGTTGGCTGTAATGGATCTCCAACGTCTTCTGTCTCTTGTCTTGGTGGTACACTCTGATAGACTCTTTCCCGTCCATCTCTTGATGTTATCTTCCCACTTATAGCGCTGTCTTCCCCTTGCACGTTTGCCTTCAACTCTCCCTTCTGTTATGGTCTTCTGCAAGGTGTTATGCCTTTTTATGTGGCCAAAGTATTTTAGCTGCCGAACTTTGACCTCTCTCATTAGTTCTCTTTTCATACCTAGATTTTCTAGGACCTCCTTATTTGTTTTCATCTCTTTCCATGAGATACGCCCCATTCTTCTATATATCCACATTTCAAGAGCCTCAATTCTTTCTTCCAAATGCTTATTCACCGTCCATGTTTCTGCACCATACAGAAATGCAGAATATATATAACACTTTATGATTCTCAGTTTTAATTTATGAGATAACTGTTTGGATGTCAGTATATGTTTCATGTTGTTGAATGTAGCTTTGGCCATTCCTATTCTCTTCTTGATTTCTGTTTCACATCTGCCATCTTCTGTTATTATATGACCAAGATATACGTAGCTCTTGACTTGTTCCAGGATTTTCCCATTTACGCTTATCTTTAATGTGGGTTTATCGTCTGTTTTGCTAATTATCATAGTTTTAGTTTTCTCAATATTAATGTCGAGTCCATATTCATGACTTATACTGTTCACTTGCTTCACTAGTTCTTGTAACTCCTGTTCGCTTTCAGCTAACAACACGGTATCATCTGCAAATATAAGGTTGTTTATTGATCTTCCACTGATGTTCAGTCCTGGTATTTCCTGTATCTGTTTGAAAATTTTTTCTGTGTATAAATTAAATAGGCAGAGGGACAGCACACAACCTTGTCTGACACCTCTTTTTATGTCTATGTATGGTGAATAATTCCTTCCCGATCTTACTGTGGCAGTTTGCTCCCAATAAAGGTTACTGAGTATTCTTATATCTTTTCCATCAATACCTATGTCTTTGAGGCATTCAATTATTTTCTCATGATGGATTCTGTCAAAAGCCTTCTTATAGTCAATGAAGCACATATACATACTTTTTTGGACCTCTGTATATTTTTCTGCTAATCTTCTTAGGCAAAATATTGCCTCTCTTGTTCCACTGTTCCGTCTAAAACCAAACTGTTCTTCTTGGATTTCGCTGTCTACTTTACTTTTTATTCTTTCCTGTATGATTTTGAGCAGTATCTTAATTGCATGACTCTTCAGGCAGATTGTTCTGAAGTCTGAACATTCTGTTGCATTTGGTTTTTTGGGCAATGTTATAAAAACTGATGTCTTCATGTCGTGTGGTAAATATCCTGTATTGTATATATGCTTATCTTAAGAGATGTCAAGTCAATAGGTTTCATTTTTTTTATCTTTGGCTTATATTCTTCCAGATAAAATTCATTTTAAGACTCGTTTTTTTAAAGCTTTTGAAAATTACCAATCAGTACTTCAGAAGCTTATAATGCAATCAGACAACACCTAAATTCTGATACATGCTTTACCAAGTTTTGTTTCCAAAGGGTTGATAATATGAGGCAAATCCTGTTCTGTGTAGTAGTAAAACTTGTCTCCCTCCCTTGGCCTGCCACCTAGGCTAACAAGATAAAGGACCTGTGAATAATAAAAGCAGCAAGTAATTCCACTTGTAAGAAAACATTTCAGACTAATAAACATGAGCTCTGATTAAGTAATATCCACTCAAAAAATGAGCAGTAGTAAGGATTATTACGACACTACTGAACCAAATACACATGTAAACAGCAGCAGAAACAAAATTAAAGCATTTTCTTTGAAATAAAGACCTTCTCTGCTTCCTGTTATCCACTCTTTTTCAGCATTAAATATTAATGAATCCTGTGCATCTTAAGTCATCATCGTCATGTGCATCACTAACGGCTTTAATGGAAAATTCCTTCAATAACTGTCTTATGAGCATTACATTATTTGCTGTTTTCTCAGCCATATTTCCATGCTACCCTAGATGCTCCCCATCTGTCTTCCTCTGCATCCTCGACTTTAATCTTTACTATTACCACCAACTAAGTAGTCAATGAATTTTATGTCTTATTTTTCTTTTCCTAGCACTGACTGTTCATTTTCTTATTTTACATTTCATAAAAATAAAAATGCCACTAGGTTATTTTAAATGAGCCTGGTTTCTGAAATTATTTCTTTGTGACATTATTTTTTATGAATTCACAAACTAAAGTCTTCTACCTGAGATGTAACAGAGAACTTGGTGTACTCTTGCAATGAATCAAGAAGAGGCTGAAGGTAATCTGAAATCATATGCAATAACTTATACTCACGATCAACTTAAAGAAAGGATGCACAGTGTTCACTTTCTATTGTACAGATATTATTACAAATTATGACATGGTAGAAAGATGAATAATGAAGTCTATTACAATTTATTTTCATTTAAAAAAAAAAAAATAATGGGGAAACAGGTTTGATTTTCTCAAGGAACTACTTCAATGTGATGCACTTGCATGACAAATTTAAAATGTGCCCTAGTTATGAGCCATGTGATCTAAATGAACAATAACGATCTAACTAATCACTGAACAGACTATATCATGATGTCTTAATGGACTGTTTCCTTTCTCTTTCTCTCTCTTCGTCATTTGTGCCTTTATGGCATGCGTTTTAATTTTTAGGTCCCATTTTAGTTAGTCTAAGAATGAGAAAATCCATTTAATATTACAGACTGTGAAAAGAAATACAACATGAGTGGTTAGCAGAAGCTTTAGTCAGCATCAGCAAACATTCTAGTGAAAACATAAACAAATGTAAAAGATGACCAAGTCTCCATGTTCTATAAAATCGCGTGACTTATAGAACTTGCTTCTGTAAACAAATTTTTACATTAGAAAGAATTTAAAAAAAAACTAGACTGGTGAACTAGAAGATGACTTTTGCATAACAGTGCCTCTTACTTCTGCTGATGACTTACTGTATCTGTAATCACACAGTTGCTTTCTACCTGCCCTCAAGACTGAATTTTAAATATGCATGATTCAGTAATTTTGAATTGTAACTTTTTTTTTATAACTCAGCAAGCATCTACTGTTATGATTTCTGATTTAGTAACCTTTAACCGCTGTGATTTAGTGCCTATGTCCTACCGATAAAAGATGATTACAATGCCTGCTTAAACTTTTTAAAAAATTAATATATAAATTAATAAAACTAACCTCTGATGCCCGCTTCAATGTCCCACTCTACGTCAACATTTTGCGGTTCTGGTACCATCAGAGTAAAAGTGATGTCATAGCCAGAAAAGTAGCGATATGACCGCATGATGTCTTTGTCAGGCTGATTTTTTGATTTTTTTTTAAATAACAGAAAACAAAATGCAACAAGTCCATTAATAAATCCATTAAAAAGTGAAACACTGAAAGTATCTATGTTCTGATTTCACAATTAAATATAAAACAAAGTTGTAATTATTATGTTTAACTTGCAATGGTTTCCACATAATTTTACCAATAGGCACTAAATTTGGCACATTGCTATAAATATATGAGATCTAGATTTTTAACTGCATTTTGGATAAAAACCACACCTAGTTACTGATTTATTGATCAACAATCAGAATAGGGGTATTCTGGAATCAACATATTAGCAGACACTGATTCTTCAGGTGAAAATGATGATGTAGTGTATAGGTTACTGTGCTGCAAATTTGTTTGATTTAATTCAGTGTTTCTCAACGGGGGCGTTACCGCCCCCTGGGGGCGTTTTCAAGATGTCTGGGGGCGTTCTGATGGGTCGCAACGATTTGGGGTCGCTACTTCCATTCAGGGGTGCGTTGTGTACATTTTTACAAGAATCAATATGAAACAATTACCAAGATATTCCCTTTCGCATAGCTTGTAACGCGATAGTTTTTATTTGCCCTGCGTCCCATGGAGTGTTTCAAGGATTCCAAAACGCAAAATTTTAGTACCTGGGATGTTACCATTGTCAGGAGACAGTAGGCGGAGATTTATGTCCCTTCAACACTAGAAACATTCGTTAGCCTCTCGATACAACCAAGCTAACCTTACATAAGGAGAGGCTTAAATATTCAGATTTGAAGATATATATGCAGTCATTTAAACCGGTATGATTATGATAGTTATAGAGTTGTAAGAATTAATTTTATATCATTTGCTCTGCCAATTTGTAATTCAAGGATAATGAACTTGTGGTGTATATCATTCCGTACTTAAACACATATTTAATATAACTATGCTTTTATAAATGTGCTTTCTCTTCTGTTTTATATTATAAGGAAAGATAACTAATTTACTGCATTGCTTTTTTTAAAAGTATGGTAGAATATTTGTATGTGTTTGTGTATACACGATAAAGAGCAAGGTGGTGTTAAAAGGGTGGGGGGCTTTTTAAAATATTAGTTGTCAAAAGGGGGCGTTGCTACTATCAAGGTTGAGAAACACTGATTTAATTCATTGTTTTCATTAGAATTATTAAAACTGTAGTACTAATATTTAAAAAAAACATGACTGTAGCATGATCTGTAAATGTCTGTCAAAAATTCCTGCACGATTTTACTATGTGTAATATATGCTGTTGACAGAAGTCGAGGTGCTGTCATGTACTGGCCTTCAGAGCATGTATACATTGCTTAGACAGCACAGACTACGCTGGCTTGACCATGTCCGCCGCATGGAAGATGGTCACATTCCTCAAGATATCTTCTACGGACAACTGGCAGATGGCAAAAGAACAGCCGGGCACTCGCAGCTGAGGTTCAAAGATGTGTGCACATAAGGCACTGGACATAAATCCAGCAACCTGGGAGGATGAAGCTACCAATCGCACAAATTGGTGATGTTCCCTATGGCGCCACCTCAGATTGGGTGAAAAGAAGCTCTCACAACTAGGAGAAGAGAAAAGAACATGCCAAAAGGAACACCAGGAACAAAAGCAGCCGATGGCTATCACCTCAGGGGGGCATTACCATAGTCAGTCATGAATGAAGGGGCTACTATAGTCCGTTCGGAAATTCGTGCCCACACATTGAACGTTGTAACTTTGCAACCCCTTGACGGATGTTATTGAAATTTGCTTTGTGCCCTACTGATATCAATGCAGTTATTAATATATTTTTTGCCCTTACAAAACTCATGTCATGTTCGAATTTTCTTCTTTAAGTTATATAAAAAAACTCTTACCGTTGTCTGGGTTAATTTTTATGAGTTCTACAGGAAAATTACAAGATCCGTTCAAAAATTGCGCACTTAATTTTTGTTACAGCACTGCACAAGCAATGAAATGTGCTATTCAATTTTTTTTTTTTTGAATTAGTGTAGTGACTACATGTCCGCACGTGTGCACACCTATTGCACACAGTCGCAAGTAATTATTTCAGCGGCGTATGCTAATTGCAATGAGTTGGCTACAATGAAACAAAACGACACCAGCGTATAATATATTAATAAACTAAACTGCATAATTACGAAAAGCGCAATGAATCTGAAATGCAAATTTATCACTTTGCAGAAGGTAACTGTTATATTGTAGAGCCTTTTCGCAGAGAGGCTAAGATGGGTTGTTTATACCACGACATCCAAGAACCAGGTAGGAGAACACGAAAGACCCTGGGTGTGGATAGAAGATCTTTTTGACGTTGGATACAACAGGATGGTGATTGTACAGAGGCTGCGGTTAAGCAAGGAAGGAAGAAAAAAATTTATGATTTTGACAAGGATGTCATTAGACGTTTGAAGATGTTTAATGCCAATCAACTTGTTACTCTCCGCATGCTGAAAAGTCGGCTGCAAGCAGAATGCGATATTAAAGTCTCAAAAACAACTCTTTGGCAACTTGTCAGAAGTGCCGGCTTCACTTTTAGAAAAACGTCTGGCGGAAGGAATTTTTTATGTGAAAAACCACATCTGGTTGCAGCTCGAAGCAAATACCTTAGGCAGATTCGTGAGAGAAGGCAAGACGGCTATGATATAGTGTATTTGGACGAATCTTGGGTTAATGCTCATCATACGAACGAGAAAGAATGGCAATCTGTTGACGGAGACCATAGAAGGAAAATTCCCAGCAGCAAAGGTCAACGAATTATATTAGCACATGCTGGCAGCAGACAGAATGGGCTTGTCCGTGATGCAGAGCTTATTTTTCAATCAAAGTCTGTAAATGGTAGGGACTACCACAGTGAAATGAATGGGCAAATTTTTCGAGATTGGATAGTGAATACACTCCTCCTGACTCTAGATAGGCCGTCTTGCCTGGTGATGGATAATGCGTCCTATCATAATGTTCTAGCGCAGGAGGATAAAGCTCCCACTTCGGCAAGCACGAAAGACGAAATCAGGAGGTGGCTTGTGAATGAAAATATCTTCGCTGACAACATCTATTTAAAACCAGAGTTGTTGCAACTTGTGAGACAGAGGAATAAGACAAAAGTGTATCTGATTGATAAAATCATCCAAGAGCAGGGTCATGTTTCTCTTCGACTCCCACCTTACCATTCTCACCTTAACCCAATAGAGCTGGTTTGGGCTAGAGTTAAAGGGCAAGTGGCCACCCAGAACACCACTTTTAAAATGTGCGATGTTAAAGACATGACTCGTGAGGCCCTTTCCCGAATAGACACAGAGTACTGGGTTAAATGTGAAGAACACGTGCTACAGGAAGAAGAAGATTACTGGCAGCGAGATGGCTTGCAGTTTATCCAACCAATAACTGTTGTGAACTTATTGGAGTCGTCCGATTCGGAATGAGGCACGTCGATCGCATTCCTTCGTTTGTGATAAACTAATTTCATATGCCAATCTATAATAACACATAAACAGTTAAGATTTGTCATAGCTTCCTGATGATTTACTGCTATCATGGTTCATTATCACAACATCATTCCTCGTATCAAAATCACGTGATCAACCAATCACACATTTAGGACATGCCTTTGAACCGTCTTGTCGCACAAATGTTGTGATTTACTGTAAGAATTAATGTTACGGGCAGATTTAGGCAAATGTTCCAAGAAGATCAAAGAAAATCGCCGTTTTGCAAATTTCGCGACAGCTGTGGATGTAATGATCGCAAAATCTTAACTGCATGGAAAATCTAAGACTGCATGCAAAAATTCATGTCCATACAACAAACAGTTTTGGAGAAAATTGATGCTTTCTATGGGCACGAATTTCCGAACGGACTATACTATTACTATTATCTGCTGTGAAAGGTGAACATGTTAAAAGTTCTTATTTTCCTCAACGGGCAGAAATCATAGAACAGCTAATGCATTTCCAAACACAATATGATCGCCATGATTTAGAGGCAAGGGTGCTCAAGAAGAAATTCAAAAACACTGATGGATTCAATGACTGGAGAATATATCTGGAGCAATTTTGTGTTGCATGTACTCCCATCCATCAACTGTGTGTTACCAGAGCACGATAAGGTAGCAAAGAATAGTAACACTGTAACCTTCCATGCATGTCATAAGAAGTGACTAAGGAGGGTGGGCATGGCACCGGCTACCCCATCCTGTAGAAGCTTTAAAGCAACAAAAACTTCAACAAATGAACAAGTCTACTAAAGGAAATAAAACCTAGCCATCCAAGACAGAAGAAGGTCCTCCAGGTAGAGCTATTAGATTAATAGCTGATAAATCATCTTCATCTGGGGGCTCCGAAAATACGAGAAAAAATATATTACCTCACAGAAGGGGCAGGAGAATAATAAGTTCATGATAGCTTAGATGATTTCAGTTGTCATGCTTGCTTTTCTTTAAAATCCTGTGAGGCACCCTTAAATAGAAGCATCATTCTTATATTTTTATCTCTGCCAAGAGTAATCTTGAGCAAAGGTTGATATCTTTGAAGACCCTCATTTTTATACTTGAAGTTTAGCCATTGTTGGACCACTACCGTGGAGCAGGGGAGACAATACCATCACAGCAGTGAATTGGACACATGTTGAGGAAATTTGCTGACAGCACTATCAGGAAGTCCTTGTTCTGGAATCATCATTGTAAGAGAAGCAAAGGTAGACCGAAGAGAAGCAGAGGTAGACCGAAGAGAAGCAGAAGTAGACTGAAGAACGCATTGAGAAGAGAACTGGAGACTGGAATGAAAATGATGAGGAAGACATGGAAAGATCTTGACCTGATGACATTTGACATGAGGACCTTTTATGTGTTTGCTGAAGGCCTATGCTCCTTGGGGGCTAAAAGGTATTGATTGATTGACTGATTGACATCCAATGGCAAGGGATGGACTATCAAAAGATCATATATTGTTAAAGATGAAGGAAAACATTAGAATGAGTCAGGTAGATGCAGTCAACAGTGCAAAAATATTTTATTCTTAAAACGATCTCATTTTGTGTCTGTTCATTCTTAATGACATGATTCATGGCCGCTGCAATAAAATGACTAGAGAAAATATAGGCATGAAGGATGAGAAGTGCAACACTTGGTTCTCTCTTGCCTTTTTCACTCCTCAAAAGGAGCATGAGTACACCACTGCTGTTGACCATTTGCAGGAAGCCTGTGCCAAAACACTTTATGTGCTACTGCAATGGTGGTTTCTGAGGGAACTTGTTTTATATAATAAGGTTGCTAGGCCCGTGCAAAACTTCCCATCAGTCATCTATTACAACGTACTTAAATAGGCAACAGTCATATTCTTTCTCTGCCTATTTGAAGACCCCTGGGAACGACACAGAAATCAACGACTCTCATGTAATCTTAATGGATTTGCAAGACAATGTTAGAATCCCATGGAGAGCTAAAAATATTAATCAAGATATACTGAAAGAGCTCATGTGCAAGGGAAGCAACAATCAGTTTACTTTTACTCAGCATGTTAAGAGAAAAAGAAAATTACAGCACCTTCTTCATAATCATCATCATTCCTTTTCATTCCCTGTGGAACATAGGGCTGAAACAGTTGCTCTCCATCGATTTCTATTCTGGGCTGTTTTTTCAGCTGTGCCCAAGTCATTCCAATTTCCTTAGCCTCCTCTTCCACAGTTCTTCTCCAAGTTCTCCTTGGCCTCCCCACTCTTTTTTTCCCTTGTGGGTTTCCAGTCAAGGGCACCTCTGGCTATGCTTGATTGTTCTCTTCTGAGTGTATGTCCTATCTATCCCCACTTTCTTACCTTAATTTCCATTTGTATAGGCTATTGCCCGCATCTTTTCCTTAGCTCTACATTTGTTATTACATCTGGCCATCTTATATGGAGGATCCGTCGGTGACATCTATTTACAAAACAGCACCTTCTTAGAGCATGAAAAATGTATAGAAGCTTACAGAGGAAGAAAGAAAGGATGTCAAAGACAGACTATACTGGACAGCCTGACACCACGGCATGGAAAATAGTTAGGAACAGAACTGATAAAAAAAGCAGTATGGGCCATCAGTTTTTGAGAGACAGTTGACGCAGAGCTTCAAGGAGAGAAAAACATGGACTAAGTGCTGTGCAATTCCATCTCTAAATAATGTAATCAATGAGTAGGCTGACATGCATAAAATATGCCAATATTCCTTGACGTTTATCACACTTTTAACTTGTTGAAACTAACCCTCTGTGCCCTGAGTCCTTGAGCAGCCTCCAAACTTTTAATAACAGCTAAATCCCTTGTTACATCTTTAACTAACTGGACAATCTGGAATGACAGACCCTCCACACCTGAGGCAGACATAAAAAATGGTTTTTAAAAATGTGCCAATGCTGCATTGAATGCATGTAAGGTTTTGTATATTCAAGAATTATGCTTGCACAAATGCACTATTAGTTTTGTGGCTACAATAACAAATTAATGAATAATTCGAACGCATTCAGGCAAAAAAATAAATAAAAGACAACAACAAAACAAAGTAAACACATATAAGAATTGACTTCCATAGAATACAAACCTAAAAAAAAAATTTCTGTATGAAAGACATACACCTCTCATCGCCTTTAAAATGTACACAAATGTAGTATTTTACTTAAAGAAAAATATGCACAAATCAATGTCTAATTCCTTAAAAAGTGTATAAATTAACTATATTAACACTTTCCAAACAGGTAACAGAAAAAGTGGCTCCTTTTGGCATGATGAATTTGGTAGTTTTATGTTGAGACTACATGTGAACAATAAAATGTTTTACACAGTTTGTCTTTGAAATAATATAGCAAAATATGTAAACAAAAACCGCATTCCAATTGCTATTCTTGGATATTTTTAATGAAGACTGTCAATAAATCTTGGAACATCTAAAGAAAGACAAGGATCAGGTGCAACATTTTTTTGTTATCATCCAATTATTGATGGACTGTCTATAAAACCAGAGAATCACTTTGAAAATTGATGAGGCATTATGGAGTTCCCATGAAGATCATTAACTTAATAAGGAAGACCTATGAAGACATGACATGCAGAGTTCTTCATGAAGGACAACTTACAGAACCATTTAGGATTAGAATGGGAGTGAGACAGGGATGCCTCTTGTCTCCATTTCTTTCTTACTAGCAATAGATTGGGTTATGAAAACATCACACAACAGAAATGGAATCCAGTGGAATCTGACTAAACAGCTTGATGATCTGGATTTTGCAGATGACTTGGCTCTTCTGTCCCATAAACATAATCAGATGCATGAGAAAATGAAAATTCACAACAAGTGGGCCTGAAAATACACAAAGATTATGAGAATAAATGCAAGAAATGATAACAAAGTTGAACTTGAAGAAACACCACTAAAAGATGTAGAATTGTTCACATATCTTGGCAGTAATATAGACAAAGTTGGAGGGACAGACAGTGATATCAAAATAAGAATACAAAAAGCAAGAGGAGCTTTCATTGCATTGGGAAACATATGGAGAACAAGAGAAATCAAGTCCAACACGAAAATAAGAATCCTCAACTCAAATGTTAAGTCAGTCCTATTGCATGGCTCTGAGACATGGAGAGCAACAAAAACAACAACCAAAAAGCTACAGACTTTTATAAATGGGTGCTTGCGTAGAATAGAAGGATTGAAATGGTATGACAATGTCACAAATGTGGAATTGATGACAAGAACCAGACAAGTGCCAGCGGAACAAGAGTTGAGAAGAAGACGCTGGCAATGGATAGGACACACGTTGAGGAGACCTGCTGATAGCATTACAAGGCAGTCCTTGGAGAAGAGAACTGGATACAGAGGTGAAAATGATGAGAAAAACATGGAAAGAACTTGAGCGGATGGCACAGGATAGGAAGACTTGGCATGTGTTTGTTGAAGGCCTATGCTCCTTGGGGAGCTAAAGGTATTGACTGATTGATTGATTGTCTATAAAACACAGAAGTGTGTTAACTGTCTATTAAACAACAGAAGTGTTTTACTAAAGTAGTCTTATTAGAATAAAAAGTGACATTTATTCTAGTCGTACGTATTTTTTTAATTTTACATAATAACGACATACCTACATTTTCCCTTATTTATTTGTTTAATGTTCCTTAATTTAATTTTTCATTAACCCACAAGCACATAAAGCAAATGTTATGGTCAATTTAGCTAAGCATACAATGATATATGACATTTTAGGGCAAACTTGAAATTACAAAGTAAAAGATTACATAACAAGTCACATATGTCAGACCACCAGAAAACAGCACAAATCCTCATGCTGTATAGAGCTTACAAATGTAAGGAAAAGCACACTATAAACACTTCTTATTTCCCTCAAATTTAAACAGAATATAGGGTACAATATTTGAAATTCATTTACATTGAACTTTCCATACAATTATGCAAATATGCTGACAGTGCTTGAAAACTAAATGTCAATACTCAAATTAAAGAAAAGATGCTGACCAACAGTATACCATTTTTATTTTTTACACTGTTCCCACTTACCTGCATTATTATATGGTAAGAATATGTTGTTATTTGATGCAAGAACTGGCTGAGAAATTATATCTGAGGACTTTGTGACTATAATGTTGTACTGGTTTAAGTGTTCAGAGGGTACAACATAGTTCAGATCTGAAACGGGAAATAATTTTTAAAATAAATGAATAAACAATATAGAAACAAGAAAATGTAAAAATCTACTACCGGATAAAATCATGTCATTTCCTACTTCAATTTAAATGTTAAACTTTTTCACAATTCAAAACTTCATTTTAAACTTCTACATTTCACACACTGGTCGACATGTCATACATAAAAACAGATAAAACAATTTGCAGATAATTTCAGAAACTCCAAATTTTCATGACTCTAAAATTTATGTTACTAAAATTATTGAAAAACACATTAGTTCTAGGCAAATTACTGCCATCAGAAGATACACAAGCACTATCATCGATGTGCATGAAAACAGTACATTAGATACAAAGGTGCAAACAGTAAAATACTACACTGATAATACATGTCTTAAAATTAATATAACTGGTGAAGGCTTTATGTACTACGCACAAATTTACCAGATAAACAGCATAAACTATTTCAAAATGTATATTCGTCACCCTCATTACCATCATTACTGTTGGCAAAGAAAAAACACGGTTACCAACTCTACTTTATAATCTAACCTGACAAAAGGAGGCTGAGACGCTTGGGAGTCATGACCCAAGTGGGCCCGCCCCCCTTAGAGTGTAAAGGAGTATATCGGGCCGAAACACGTGTCTGGCGGGGGGACCTCTTCTGATGTTCAGATTGCTTCCTGTTGTGTCGCTCTGTAAAGAGTTTCCTTTCATTGTAACCTGCAATAGATTAAAATCCTCCTTTCTCATTTTGACCTTCTTTGCATCACACATCGTATTTCTCATTATTATTTTCACCATGCTTCTTTAACTCTTCCTTCCCAACTCTTGGGAGTAACGCCTTACACAATCTGTCCAGCTTGATTTTTTTTTTTAAATCTTTCTCCTTGATCAACAGATCACCTTTTATCTTTTTCATATGCACTTTCTTTGTCTTCCTGTTATTTTCCACTTTTTCATATGATAAACTATCTCAGTATTATTTGTTTTTAGGATGTCAGTTATTAAAGGAACACCTATATAATTGTTGATTACACTGACAAACAACATTTTTCTTTCTTATATAAGAATAAGTGTTCTTAGGTCAGTTTCTTGCGCTGATTTCAAATCTGAAATCCGTTTATCTCTATCACGTCGGGTTCTTAAGATATTTGTGAATAAATATATTTTTGGGAAACCGTTATTTGCCCCGTTTCATTTTTACTATATAGCTTATTAAAAATTAATAAAAAGCAACATAATTCTACTTTTTATACTGCTAAAAGATGCATGACATATGTTACGCGATTTTTTAAATAGTTACTGTATTTTGAAATAATTATGAGCAAAATATGGCTTCTAGAAGTTGTAGAAATTCGGCTGATCTGTTCTGTTACGTGTGCGGATATTATACCGATCGTGTTGACCAGAAAAACTTTACACCATTACTAAAGAAAGCATATGAACTTTATTTCGATTCGAAAGTTGATGATGCAAATAAATCTTCGCAGCCAAATGCAGTTTGTTCGATACATTGGCAGGTTGGTTACGAAAATCGCCGAAGCATAAGTCGATGCCTTTTGGAGTGCCAGTAATTTGGCGTGAACATACAAATCACACTACTGATTGTTACTTCTGCTTGACAAATATCCATGGTTTCACTTTTAAAACTAGAAAGTCTGTGGTTTATCCAAATATTGAATCGGTTTCGAAACCAGTGCCTCATGATCCAATCACGTGTCCGATCCAAGTACCACCAGAACAATATCCGTTGGACGTAAATGAACCATCAGAAAGTGATAGTTTACCTGCTTTAGAAACTAATTCTGACTCAGATTACATACCGGTGAATGATGGTGTTTACTTAATTAACCATTCAGAACTTTCAGATCTAATACGTGATCTCGCTCTTACCAAAGGACAAGCGGAATTACTCGGTTCGCGACTCAAAGAATGAAATCTTTTAGCGCCCAATACTCCAATATCTAAATTTCGTCATAGACACAGAGAACTTGTTCAATACTTTGAGATGGGTGATGACATTTGCTATTGCAAAGATGTAAACGGTCATGAGCACATAATCAACTAATGGCGATTTTTCATCGATTCTTCCAAGACTAGTCTAAAAGCCGTGTCATTGCATAACATAAATTTTTTTTTTCATCAATTCCAGTCGCCTACTCTGTTCATATGAAAGAAACTTATGACAATATGGCTATACGTTTGGAAAAAAAAAAAAAGTACAATGACTACCAATGGCGGATTTGTGGAGACCTAAAGGTCATTGCAATTCTCACGGGCATGCAGACTGGGTATACTAAATTTTGTTGCTTCCGATGTGAATGGGACAGCGCAACAGACAGGAACATTATGCAAGAAAGGTGTGGCCTATCCGGGATCGTATGCAGCTCGGGCATAAAAATGTAATACGCGAGCCATTAGTTAACAAAGACAGCTTCATTTTACCACTGTTACATATAAAGTTGGGGCTCATGAAGAATTTTGTAAAAGCGTTAGATAAAACGAGCAAAGCTTTCACTTATCTTCGAGAAAAGTTTCCGCAAGTTAGCGATGCAAAGATAAAGGAAGGTATCTTTGTAGGACCTCAGATTAGGAAAGTTATTGCAGACAAACAATTCGAGAACTTGTTACATGGTAGTGAACTTCGCGCATGGATGGCATTCAAATCGATCGTCGATAACTTTCTGGAAAATCACAAATCTGTCGACTATGTTGCATATTGTTAAGCAGTGCATAGATGCATACAGAATTATGGGCTGTATCATGTCCCTCAAAATCCATTTGCTCGATTCGCATCTTGACTTTTTCCCTGACAACCTTGGCGAATTCAGCGATGAACATGGAGAACGATTCCATCAAGATATCGCCGTAATGGAGTCACGTTATCAAGGATGGTGGAGTGTGACCATGCTTGCCGATTATTGTTGGATGCTTCATCGCGATGTACCACATGCCATTCACCGACGAAAGTCGACTGCAAAGAAATTCAAGCCTACATAACTGTTATACTTCTTGTACGAATGATGTTGTAATACTGAATGCGTTGTTAAAAAACTTCAATTGCGTATTTCTAGAGATCCCGACCTGATAGAGAAAAACGGTTTGCAGATTTAAAAACAGCGCATTAAAATTGACCAGAAAAACATAGAAATGTTAGAGAAAGAAAAAAAAAGTTTTTTTTTGTTAGTCAGTGTTATTTTTGTTTTTATTATGCTTATTCTCCTCAAATGTTACATTATATTTTACTTATATACTTTTATCCACACACCAGAAAACCGAAATATTCTGAAAATTAAAAGTTTCTTTGAGCTACTTTTTTTAGCACAATTTGGGCCATTTCTGACCATTTTGGGTGGCTTTTGGTTATTTTTCAAACATATTTTGGCGACTTTGGCTACTGCAAGCTATTTTTACAATGCGATTTGGGCGACATCTGGTGTCTGAAACAAAGCTGTCCCTGAAGATTTCAGATTAAAGGATACAGACCTTATACAGTTTTGCTTGTTGCTTACTTACTTACTTAGTCGTTCCCCTTCTACCGTGCTTGTTGCTGCCCGCTAATATTACACAATGTTACACAATATCTTTATGAAGTTTAAACTAGTTCAATTTTTAACAGCTAAAGAAAATTAAAGCTATTAATTGCTGATAATGATAATCTGTCAACTTACAAGGCTATATTAAATCACTCAAAAATCTATCTAACTTTAATGTAAGACGATTTCATTCAAAAGAAGCACATATAACTATGTCCACTCACCTGTTTCAACATTATTTAAAGCCAACAGTTCTGAGCTGTCAGCTTCCCGTACAGCAAATCGGTAAGATGAAGACAGACTAGCAGCTTCAGTTTTTTTTTTGCTATCTGAATTTTAAACAAACAAACATAAACAATTCTGTAAATCTTGTATTTAAATAATGCATAAGGAGAAAAATTATTGCTCATATCTCTTCTATCCACATTTCACTTTTTTTCTGGGGAGTAAGGGTTGCTTTGGGTCTCATCCAAAAAATGAGAAATGCCTGTAACCAAGGCAATCGTACCTTCACGCGTGGTCCAATTCTTGGACCCGGTGCTCCCTGTTTCTACCAACAAGGCTCTGGCGAATGGCGAGCATCTGGCACCAACAAACCAGACACCCAAGAGTCTACTGGGGTAAAACTCTAGACTATGGGTGAGGTAACCCTACAGAAACTTCTGGCAGAGCAAGTCCTCCATCAGATGCGACCAATACCAGGCCCACCGGCGCATGGACACGTCCAGATCCCCATCGAGACTTGCCTGGGGAGCACACCCCGGGTCAAAAAGAACAGAGAAGGCTACTCTCCAAACCTCCAATGTCTTGCGGGCAGTGTTAGGATGTGCAAGAACATGGACAGGAAGACTACATAACTTCCCTCACCGAAGACGGAGCATGTCAGCCTAATAGGCATGGATACTACTTCTTCTTTTTTCTTTGATCCTTAGCCGCCGACCGTCAAAGCAGTCAGTGGCCATCACGCCTAGTGGCGTCTTGTAGGGCAACAACAAATTGGTTCCACTTTGCTCGGTCGGTGGCCATCCTTCGTACAGTGCCCCAACTCTGGTTCATTCTTTGCATCTCAGCCTCCACAGTCCTCCGCCAGGTTGTTTTTGGTCGGCCTCTCTTTCGTTTTCCTTCAGGGGTCCAAAGTATAGCTGTTCTTGTGATGGCATCGGGGTCTCTTCTGAGGACATGGCCAACCCAGCTCCAGCGTCTGCCAGCTATGATGGTGTGCATGTCCTCTTGCTTGCTCCGAGTAAGCAGATCTTGGTTGGTGATGGTATTCGGCAAAAAGATTCTGTGAATTCTTCTTAGGCATGTTGTGTGAAAACAGGACAGTTTTGACATTTCCTTCTCTGTAACTCTCCAGCATTACGCACCATAAAGAAGCACAGAAAGCACGCAGCTCTGATATAATCTTAATTTTGTGCTTGTGCTGTATTGAGAGGACTTCCAGATGTTGTTTAGGCTAAAAAAGGCTGTTCTTGCCTTATTCATTCTGATGTTGATGTCTTTGCCTGCCCCGCCGTCTGGTGTTACTATGCATCCTAGGTATGTGAAGGTGTCTGTCTGTACCAGTTGCTGATTCCTTACTGATATGGGTTTTAGGGTTGCTCACATTGAGCGTCATGACCTCTGACTTCTTTAAATTGATGTTCAAGCCCACCTGCTGGCTAAACTTATTAAGTCTATCCATTTTTCCTGAATGTGTTGATGTGAATGTGCTAATAGTGCAATGTCATCTGCATATTCCAGATCTTCCAATGTAGAAAATGTAGTCCATCTTATTCCTCTTGGACTGCCCTCTGTTGTCTGGTGCATCACCCAGTCTATGACTGTTAAAAATAGAGTGGTTGATAAGGGGCATCCCTGTCGTACTCCTGTCTTCACCTCAAAGGTTAGGCGTGGATACCCAGCAATGGAAATTGGACATGTAGGCATCATACAGTTAATGACTATGCTCGGCTTTATTACACGAAATGGGGCTGCCACTGTAGATCATCACCAGGCAGGCGGGGCCCCGGACCCCCAGCCTCGAAAGGGTCCACCAAAGGCTACTGACGATGACTCTGCGTATCAAGGACCCGGGATTAAGAAGAGTAGAGCTACTGACCAAACCAAAAATAAAACAGTTAAGATTATGCAGTGTAATGAAGAAAAAACTTGAATTGCAGAACTTCCTCCAGAAAGAAAAGATAGATGTTCTGTGCATCCAGGAAACTCACTTGAACAAAAGCTGCAGATTCTCTATCAGAGGCTTAAAATGTTTCCGACAAGACAGACTAGGCCACAAAGGTGGGATCATCACTATGGTAAGAAACAATATCCCCACTACAGAAATCGCACGGAACCTAGAGGATTCTGAACATCTCACCATTAAACTACACACAACACCAGAACCTCTGTTTGCTACAAACTCCTACTGCCCAAACAACTTACTTACTTATTCTGTCCTCTTCTACCGTGGGGTGTAGAGGTTTGTAAGAGAGTGTGCCATACTAGTCTATCGACTGTCTTCCTCCTGGCTTCGTTCCATTCTAGTCCTCGCTCCTTCAAAGATTGTCTAATGTTGTCCTCCCAGCGGACTCTGGGTCGTCCTGGGGGTCTGGATCCCTGGCTCTTTGTTTCCCATGCTTGTCATGGTAGCCGATCTTCTCCCATTCTGCAGACATGGCCAAACCATCTTAGTTGGGACTATTCTACTTGGGTCTGCAGGGGTTGGGTTTTTAGGCCTTGACGTATCATCTGGTTGCGGACCATGTCTCTTTTTGTTACTTCAACCACCTTCCTCAGATACCTCATTTCTGAGGTTTGGATCTGGCTTTTGTGGGTTGTAGTCATTGCCCACGACTCGCATCCATACGTCAAGATTGGGACATAGGTGGAGTGGTACATAGCCATCTTCGTCTTCTTACCAACTTCTCTTTTGCTGAGGAATCCTCGATTTATGGCTTGAAAGTCTCCCAGCTGCTGCTCTTTGGGTAGCCAACTCTTCTTTGATGCCTCCCTTCCAATCTATGACAGCTCCAAGGTATTTAAAGTGGTCGACCTGATCCAGGACATGTTCTCCCAGCTTAATCTGATGTGTTCTTTCCTCTCGTGATATCACCATAGTTTTTGTTTTTGAGCTGCTTATGATCATCCCTCTCTTCTCCAGCTCTTCCTTCCAGACTTGCAGGTTGGATTGAAGATGTACCTCTGATTTAGCAATCAGGGCAACATCATCAGCAAATGCCAGCTCTGAAACACAGACCTGTCTCATCTTCCAGTACCCCACTGAATACTTTCTTGTCCTCTCCTTACATGCCTTGATGACATTGTCCATGAGGAGTATGAAAAGATAAGGTGACAGGATCCCCACGAAAGGTGGGATCACACTCACTTGTCTTTACTGTCCCTCTTCTACCGTGGGTAGGGAGGTCTTGTAAGATGAGTGTGCCCTACTGAGTTCTATACTGGATACACTGATGGGTCTCCCGTGGAGTATCTTACACCAGTGGTGATCCTGACTGCCCAAACAACAAAAAAACTAAACCTTAGGAAAATTCCCCTTTCAAAATCAAATCACATCATAGTGGTAGACTTCAACAGCCACTCACCCAGTTGGGGATACCCAGCCATGGACTCACGAGGAGAAGAAGTAGAAGACTGGATGATAGAAAACCGACTAGTCCTCATAAACAAGCCACAAGCAGAGCCAACCTTCTACTCCAGACGATGGAAATCTCAGAGCACCCCAGATCTTGCTGTTGCAACAGAGAATATCCAGCGTGTGACAGAAAGAGCAGTAACCAAACAACTTGGAGGGAGTGACCAAAAACCTATCATCCTCATAACAAAAGGGACCTACAGCACAGAAATAAGACATAAAATTGCCAGCTGGAATTACAAAAAGGCAAACTGGAATGGTACCAAACCCTCACAGAAGAAAAACTGGAAGTACACTTTGAAACAACAAATGTGAGGAAAAATACAAAGATACTAACAAACACAGTCTTGGAAGCTGCCAACAAGAATATACTCAGAGGCAGAAGGCATAATTACAAACCCTTCTGGAACAGAAAACTCCAAGAGATTCAAGATCAGGCATCTGCTGCAAGATTAAAAATGGAAAATAATCCAACTGAAACTAAAATCATTGAACACAACAAACAACAAGCTATATTCAGAAGAGAAAAACTGAACTGTATCAGATCTAACTGGAGAGAAAAAACTGCATCACTTAACATGGAAAAAGACACCACAAAAATATGGCAATTGGTCAAATGTCTCAATGAAGAGAACAAACCCCAAGGAAGCATCATTATTGAATTATTGAAGAATATGGAAAATCCTACACTGGCTCACAGGCTGCAAACATTCTAGCAAAGTTCTACGATTTGAAGAAAGCACAATCAAGATGACAAGAACAAGAACTGCTGAAGTAAGACAAGAGACAAAAAAACCTCCTCCGAATTCAGCAGCTGTGCCCAGACTCAATGACCTCACTCTTTCAAAAAACAGAACTGAATATAGCAATCCAGAATCTTAAAAAGAAGAAGGCCCCTGGGCCAGACGGAATCATAAATGAAATGATTCCTGCATCTAGGACCTCACAAGAAAGGCCAGAATATTAGACCTCTTCAATGAGTCGTGGACACAAGGGATCTTCCCAGAAGAATGGAAAGAGGAAGAAATAAAACCAGTTGCAAAGAAAGGGAAATCAAAAACTAACAAATCAAGCTACCGCCCCATCAGCCAGTTAAGCTGCCTGGAAAAAGTAATGGAAAGAATGGTCAACAACAGGCTTCGAAATTACCTTGAAGAAAACAAGCTACAGATGACTGCCAATCAGGCTTCAGAAAACACAGAAGCACTGATGATCAAACAGCGTATCTCGCCCAAGAAATTGAAGATGCTTTCCAGAGAAAGTCCAAACTCCTAGCTACTTTCTTTGATCTCACAAAAGCATTTGATAAAGTCTGGAAAGAGGGTCTACTGCTAAAACTAGTCCAGAAAGGAATTGGAAACAGAATGCTACAGTGGATTAAGAACTTCCTAAGTGGAAGACATGTAAGAGTTAAACTCCAGGGAAAGAAAAGCAGAATGGTTGTCATACCAGAAGGGGTCCCACAGGGAGGAGTACTATCCCCAACACTCTTTATCATCTTCATAGACGACCTGCCAAAGCTATTCACACCATACATCCACAGGGCACTACATGCTGACGATCTTGCTATATGGACTCAGTCTGAATACACAGGAGTTACAAAAGTGAGAATGCAGGAGGCAATAAATAAAGTTGAAGAGTTGGCCAAAAACTGGGGCATCCAAATAAACAAGAATAAGACTGCCACTACCCTCTTCTCCCTCTTCACAAAACCTGAAAAATACACTCTCACACTGGACAACACTCCACTGCCAAAAGAGGACAACCCTGTATACATGGGATTAAAATTTGACAAAAAACTGACACGGGGATCACATATCGAAGAAACAGAAAGAAAAGCAACATGCAAACTGAAGTTAATGAAAAAATTATTGAGGACCAGCTGGGGAGCATATATACAAATCACAAAGCAAGTCTACGCAGGACATATCCGCTCAACTCTGGAATATGGAATGGACACATATGCAACAGCAGCAAATACAAATCTCCAGAAGCTGGAAAAAATACAGAATGCAGGACTCAGAATCATTACAGGAGGACTAAGGAGTACACCAATAACAGCAATGGAAGCAACAGCAGGACTGCAAAATCTAAGAGAATGCAGAGATGAGAAAATCACCAATCATCACAGAAAAATTCAGACGCCTGAAACAGCACCCCATGCATGAGAAAATAACTGAACTAATCCAAAACTGATTGAAAAGATCAAGCTTCAACCAACTATCAAGACAGCTGATAGTTGCCAATTGAGAAGTAGCCTCAGAAAACCCACAGGAATGGGAGCAGCTCGTAGCATACTACAACATCACAAACACCATACCCATGTGCATTGAGAACAGAACTGTGGAGACTTCCACTATTCTGAAAATGAAAACACTGGATCACCTCAACAACCAATACCCCAGTCCACAGTGGATTCATGTCTTCACTGACGGATCTTCAAAAGAAGCAGTAAGGAAAGGAGTAGCAGCGATCCAAATACTAATGCCAAACGCTCCAAAAATAGAACAGTCAATTGCTACTGGAGAATTCTCAACAAACTACAGTGCAGAGCTACAGGCAATCCTAGAGGCTACAAAGATACTGGAGGAACAAAGATTCAAAGGATCAAATATAGTTTTCTTATGCGACTGCATGTCAATTCTCCAGACTATTCAAAATGAACCTGAAAATCTCTTAACAAGAACAGCCATAGAACATCTGAACCAGCTGGGTCAACAACAAAGTTTCACTGCAGTGGATTCCTGCATACTGTGGTATTGCAGGAAATGAGGCAGCCGACAGAATGGCAAAAGCAGGCACCCAGAAGGAACAGTTTCACCACAGAGTATCACTGAAAACTCCGCCTATGCCGAGTCCAAGCCCGGATGAAAAAGGAGGAGGGCGGCCTGCATGGAGGCCGTAAGGAGGCAGCCCCTCCACCATGCAAAGGCACAACAGGCCAATCACCTGTTTGCTTTAAATCATGATTAAGCGAAATATAAGAGAGAAAACCGGACGGATTCTAAAGGCGACAAACTGGAACGGACTACGATTTATGGAACATGGAACACAAGAAGTATAAATGGGAAGGAAGAGGAGCTGGTGGAAGAGATGAGGAAAGCAAAACTAGAAATCCTGGCTATAACTGAAACGAAGAAAAAAGGACAAGGAGTCATGGATCTCGATGGCGACACGCTGCTCTACAGTGGTGTACCCATATCTGAAAGAGCTAAAGGGGGTGTGGGTTGCATTGTGGCCAAAAATCCAAAAGATAGTATCAAGGGATGGAAATTTGTCTTGGAGCGCATTATGGTTGTACGAGGGGCGTTCAGAAAGTAATGCACATAATCGTTTTTCTCAGGAGCTGTTTATTCAAAAAGCATGAAATTTATATACAATATACATGGATATGTCATGTAAACATCGGTATTATTCAACATAATCCCCATCAACTTGTATGGCTTTATGCCAGCGCGAAACAAGTGCATGTATTCCTAGCCCGTACCAGATTTTGTCTTGATCATGTAGCCATTTCTTCGCTGCATGAATCACTCCTTCATCATCTTCAAACCTTGTCCTACGGAGTGCATCTTTAAGTGGACCAAATAGATGAAAATCAGAGGGTGCCAAATCGGGACTATAGGGTGGATGGGGTAGTACAGTCCAACCCAATTTGGTGATTGCTTCCCGTGTTGCCAGACTTGTGTGAGGTCGCGCATTGTCATGAAGGAGAAGCAGGTCTGCTGGATTCTTGTGCGGCCGAACTCTGCGAAAACGTTGATTGAGTTTTTTCAATGTCTTAATGTAAGCTTGCGAATTGATTGTCTCTCCTCTTGGCATAACGTCCACAAGAATCACACCTTCAATGTCCCAAAAGACAGTGATCATGACCTTTCCAGCTGTAAAGAATTGTCTTGAATTTCTTTCTTCGTGGTGATTGCGGATAATGCCACTCCATTGACTGTCTTTTTGTCTCAGGTTCAAAATGAGGTGCCCAGGTTTCGTCACCTGTAACGATCTTAGCCAAAAAGTTCTCTCCATCAGCATTGAAACGCTCCAACAATTCAGAAGAAATTGCTTTCCTTTGCAATCGGTGGTCATTTGTGAGACTTCGAGGAACCCATCTTGCGCAAACCTTAGAAAATCTGAGAGTTTTTATAACTGCATTTGCAATACCAATGCTGACTGACAGCTGTAAGGCCAATTGTTGAGTAGTGATTCGCCTATCAGTAAGAATAATGCCCTCAGCGCATTTCAACATTTCTGCGTTGGTGGCTGTTGCAGGACGTCCACAGCGCGGCCGATCAAGGAGCTCTGTATCTCCACTTCCTGATTCTTTGATTCTCTGAACCCAGCGACTGACTGTACTCCTGTCGACTGCAAAACTTCCATACACATCACATAGACGCTTGTGAATGTTCACAACAGTTTCCTTCTCTGCAACGAGAAATTCTATCACAATTCGCTGCTTATAACGCAAGTTGCTAACATGCTCCATTTCAACGGTTTAGGGCAGCCGTATAATTTGGCCGGTTGCAATGCAATTTGGTGTACACAATTGGAACATGCCATATTTGAAGTGTGCAAAATTTCATGCTTCTATCTTCATTATTAGCTGAGAAAAACGATGTGGTGCATTACTTTCTGAACGCCCCTCGTACAACTAAAAGAAGGAGAAACCATAGTCAACCTGGTCATAGTGTATGGGCCAAATGAGGATGAGAGAGCAGAGGTCAAGGAGGAATTCTTCAAGCTGCTTCAAAAGACAGTGGATGACTGCCTAGATGAAATTATCATGCTCGGAGATTTCAATGCCAGAGTTGGAAATGACCATGCTAGATGGGGTGGAGTAATCGGAAGATATGGAGAAGATACTCTCAATGACAATGGAAAGCGACTCCTTAGATTCTGCAGTGAGCAGAACACAAAGTTCCCCCATAAGCGCATTCATGCATACACTAGATGTGAACCAACAAAGAATGAGAAGTCAGTGATCGACTATGCCATAGTTAGGAGGAGCTCATTCAAATATGTCCGGGATGCTAGAGTCTGGAGGGGGCCAGAGATTGGAAGTGATCACTACCTGCTTACAATCAAGAGAACAACTGAAAGAGTTGCACAGCCTAGGAACTGCCCAACATCATGCATGAAACAAAGTAAACGAAAGGGAGAAATGAGCATTAAGACCTACAAGCTGAGAGAGCCAGAAATTAAGACCAGATATCAGGGGCTTATAGCTACAGCGGTGAGAAACACAGAAGAACAGCCTGATGACTTGGAAACCCTCTGGCTCAAATTCAAGGACATCATAAAGACAGCTGCTGCAGAAGCATGTGGTGAAGTCCGACTTGGGAACAAGAGAAAGAGGACATCTTGGTGGACAGAGGAAGTCAAAGAGAAAATAAGAGACAAGAAAATGGCATGGAAACAATACTTAGGAGCTAAAAACACAGCAGGACAAATAGAGAAATATAGAGAATATGTGACACTCAGAACAGAAGCAAAGAACAAGGTGCTAGCAGCAAAACAAAAGTCATGGGAAGAATTTGGAGAAAAGCTAGAAAAAGATGCGCAAGAAAACCAGAAATTGTTCTGTAAGACCCTAAAGAACATGAGGAAGAAAAAACAATGCCCTCTCAAATTTATAAAGGACAAGCAAGGCAAATTGCTTACTGCCCCAAAGGAGGTAATGGAAAGATGGAAAGAATATTTATCAGAACTCCTTGATGGTGAGCAAGGTCAAGCATCAGAAATGATAACCACTAGCACAGAAAAGAAAACCAATGGTGGTGAAGATGACATAAAGATGGAAGAACTGAAGGCAGCACTGGAGAAAATCAAGATGGGCAAAGCAGCAGGGCATGATGGTATAACACCAGAAATGGTTAAGTACATGGGAGCACCAGGCGACCTATTACTCCTAAGGGTCCTACAGGCAGCATGGTGCAACAAGGCCATACCAAAGGATTGGGAGATTGCCATCATAACACCGATTTTCAAAAAGGGTGACAATCGACAATGTGGAAACCACAGAGGCATATCCCTTCTCAGTGTCCCTGGTAAAATCTACTCTAGAATCCTAGAGCAGAGACTCCGATGCCTAGCTGAGCCACAACTGGATGAAGTCCAGTGCGGATTCCGAGCAAACCGAAGTACTCAAGACCTAATCTTCACACTCAGGCAGCTGAGTGAAAAGGCCCTTGAGTACAAGAGTGAGATCCATCTTTGTTTCATAGATCTGGAAAAGGATTTTGACAGGGTCCCCTGGAGCAAACTTTGGGACTGTTTGGCAAGGAAGAACATTCCAGCACCTCTGATTCATGCTATACAGAGCTTCTACAAGTCTTGCAGAAATTATGTGAGGACAGCAAACTATAAGTCAGAAGAGTTCAGGACCACCACTGGTGTAAGACAAGGTCATATCCTGTCACCTTATCTTTTCATACTCCTCAAGGACGATGTCATCAAGGCATGTAAGGAGAGAACAAGAAAGTATTCAGTGGGGTACTGGAAGATGAGACAGGTCTGTATTTCAGAGCTAGCATTTGCTGATGATGTTGTCCTGATTGCTAAATCAGAGACACATCTCCAATGCAATCTGCAAATCTGGAAGGAAGAGCTGGAGAAGAGAGGGATGGTCATAAGCAGCTCTAAAACAAAATCCATGGTGATATCACGAGAAGAAAGAAGACATCAGATTAAGTTGGGAGAACAGGTCCTGGAGCAGGTCGACCACTTTAAATATCTCGGAGCTATTATAGACCGAAAGGGAGGCATCAAAGAAGAGTTGGCCACTCGAAAAGCAGCAGCTGGGAGACTTTTTCAGGCCATAAATCGAGGATTCCTCAGCAAGAAAGAGGTTAGTAAGAAAACGAAGATGGCTGTATACCGCTCCACCTATGTCCCAGTCTTGACATATGGATGCGAGTCATGGGCAATGACTACAACCCACAAAAGCCAGATCCAAACCTCAGAAATGAGGTATCTGAGGAAGGTGGTTGAAGTAACAAGAAGAGACATGGTCCGCAACCACCCGCTGCAGACCCAAGTAGAACAGTCCCAACTAAGATGGTTTGGCCATGTTTGCAGAATGGGAGAAGATCGGCTACCACGACAAGCATGGGAAACAAAGAGCCAGGGATACAGACCCCCAGGACGACCGAGAGTCCGCTGGGAGGACAACATTAGACAATCTTTGAAGGACCGAGGACTGGAATGGAACCAGGCTAGGAAGAAGACAGCTGATAGAATAGTCTGGCGCTCTCTCTTCCAAACCTCTACACCTCACGGTAGAAGGGGAACAACTAAGTAAGTAAGTATCACTGAAGGAAGCAAAGACACTCATCAAAAGAAAGTACAAAAATGCATGGAGCCAGAGAACAGGCAGCAATTACCCACAAGACCTCATCCTAAAGCTAGATAGAACACAGCAAACCACCATTTTTAGGCTCCGCACAGGACAATGCAGACTAAAAGCCCACCTCCACAAAATGAAAGCTGCCCAAACTGACCAGTGCACATGCCAAAATGGCCCCTAGACTCTGGAACACATTCTGTGAACGTGCCCTCTCTTTGGTGACTTGAGAGCTCAAACCTAGCCCCGGGAGATGAAAATGGAAGAGAAATTGTGAGGCATCCGCGAGAACCTCCTGCTGACGACTGGATTCATGGAAGCAACTCATCTCCTTGTTTAGATTGCTGAGCATAGGAAACTGATCGCAGAAGAACATTTTTTTCTGCATCTCAATGACATTTTAGTAACAGCAAAAACATTTTTTTTTTTAATTTCTCAGTTTGCATTTCTACAATATTCCAATCCCAATTAGAAGTAAATTTGCTTTTTTATTGAATCAAATACCACTGCTTGCTTCATAATTGTAAAAGATTTATGCGTTCACATAATTATGGTACACAATATTAATTTACAACTTACTTGCAATATGAAAAACTACACAAAATACATTAGTACATACCAAACAACCTGTTTAACTGTAATGCTAAATCAGAGAGCAGCAGGTCTTCCTTCTTTAGATCAGCAGCCCAAATCACATTAACTTCTATCAAGTATTCAATCTGAAAGTTAAAGGCATTACGCAAACAATAAAATGACGTTCTAATATGATAAAGAGGGTTTGAACTGGGTGGGTATTGTGTCATGTTAATACAATATATAAAAAAAGTCCCAATAAATCTTTCAATATTCTTCAAAGTAAAGCAAATAACTGAGCTGTAAAGAGTCTTACATCCATGAGGAAAATATAAGTAGGTTCAAAATTAAGCTTAGGCATTGAGGCTTCACATTTCTTTGGCCATAGAGTAAAAAATGTACCTTAAATTAGCCTGAATGCATCTGCAACCCTTGTATCTGGGAGCTATTTACACTCTGCATGATTATCTTCTAGTAATAATTGTTTTATGTTTTTATGTTTGCATAGGTCAATCAAAGAAATTCCCACAACAATGGTGACAGGAACAACTTACTCAACAATGTTGTCCTTTAATTCAAACATATCACATCTATCGTTTTAACTGGATTTCCTTACTTCACTCTTCTTCTTCAAGGACCATGCCAGGTAGCGCAGGTGATCAAGTCTCTCTCAACAACTTCCTAACTCCAGTACTGTTGATCAATTCTGTTGTTGCCTTATCTACATGCCACATTCTCAAACTGTCCATAATCTTATCTCTTTGTCATCCTCTATCTCTTTTTTCTTCAATATTTCCTGTTGTCACAATATATTCCATCTTTCTTCTTCTCATAACATGCTCGAAAAAAGCCGACTGCTTCCTTCCAACGTGACTAATAAGCTTCCTTTTTGCACATGCCTCTTTCAGGACATCCTCATTAAACTTTTTAACTGTCCATGGTATTTCTAGCATTCTTCTGTAAAACCACATCTTTGTGGCTTCTAGTGCTTTTCTTACTTGTTTACTAATTGTCCATGACTTACTTCCATATGTCAGGACTGGTTCTATATAACATTGAAGAACTCTTTTTCTTACTTCTATTGACAAAGAGTTGTTGCATAAAATGTATTTCATTTTATGAAAAGCTGTTTTTGCTACTCCTCACATCCGAGATGCATCTTCTATCTGATGTTATTAACATGCCTAGGTATATTAATTTATTAAACTGCTTTAAAACTGTTCCATTTACTTTGATAGTACATTCTGGAGAAGTCACTTCCTTTGCGATGACCATCACAACTGTACTTTCGCTATTAAGGCTATGGCCATCATTTTCACTTTCTGGCACTACTGAATCAATCACTTCCTGCCGACTCCTTTTCCCTTTTTGCTATTAAGACTGACCTCTACACCCCACGGTAGAAGAGGAACGACTAAGTAAGTAAGTAAGCTATTAGGACTGTATCATTATCGTATGTCAAGTTGTTTACATTACTTCACTAAAGAAACCTATATTCACATATTCAAGCTGTGCACTTCCAATATAGTATGCTATAGGAGAATATAAGCTCTCTGGCTGAGACACTTTGTCAATCCTTATAACTTTTAACATAATCTTAAGAAGACAACATCTCTCAGTATGAACTACTGTAGCTGCTTCACATCTTGAAACCAAGCTGTAAATGAGTTTGTTGTGTTACACATGAATGCCTCTTTCTAAACAATTTGTAATGTAAAAGAATAAAGAGTTAAAGCTGAACAATAGCTTCAAAATAAAAATAAACTGTAAAACTACGGTAATTAAAGGAAGGCAAACACTATAACTTCCATCTTTCTCTCCTCCTCTTTTCAAAGCTGTTTCTGCTTAAAGAAATTTTCCGGTCTTCTTCCTCTTTTCCTTTTAAATACAGTTTTACATACATACACATATTCACAAAACTGAGAGAGTAACAATGCAGCTTCTAAGTTAAAACTAAGTGAAATTGCCCTGAATCACAATTAAGATACAAAGGTGAGCATTTCTGCCCATTCAAACTTACATATGCACCAAACAGCTTTTTAATGTATATGTAATCAACACTCCCCCTCCACCCAGTAAGGCAAGTCACTGTGGTTTGCAACATATATACGTGAACTCATGCGCAGCATGCACACATAAACACATTATTTTTCCAAGAGGAAACTGTAATGTCTAGTATTAGAATTACCTTGCTGTCTGATAAATGTTGTATATCAGAATATGGCAGACTAACTCGGTATACTTCTGTTGTCTTCCACCAGAGAGGCACTCCAACAACAATACACAGGATACCAATGCTCAAGGCTGCCGTGTGCTGTGTGCGTTTTGCTGTTACATAAATTACATTGACTAAATACACTATGGTTAAGAGGTAGTCCACATATAACGTCACACAATTTTTGCCATTTTTAACCCCCTTCACCTCATTGTCACATTTTGTCACAAAAAACACAAATCTTTTACTCAAACCCCTTTCATTCAACCCCCCCCCCCCCACCCACCTCCCCCCCCCTCCCCACCACCCCCCCCATTTTTGTAATTCTGAAGAAAAAAAAGAATGTAATACAATGTTAATTAATTAACTAATGCAGAAAAAATAATCCTTTAAGTACAGCTAGGTCGCCACTGACTGCTTTGACGGTCGGGGCTAGGGATCAAAGAAGAAGACGAAGAAGGTCACGATTAGAGCGAGTTCAAATTAGTGCAAATTAGTAAATGATACCTGGGTTGCATTTAATGTGAGCCAAAATTTAATTAATGCAAGTTTTTTTTAAGATTTTTCCAAACTCTTCAAATCGTGTGCAAAAATGACAAGCAAGTCGAGTTTATAAACTAGCGTTTTACATGCCGGTATGTCTGTCTGTACTTGCCTATTGTCTTACTTGGAGGTGCTGCTGTCTGCTGTACCATATTACAATATAAAGTTGTGTTTTTTTTTTTTTTTAGTTGCCCTTAACAAAAAGGTTTTCTCTCTCAACAGCAGTCTGTTATTGAAGATATAGCAAACATTGGAAGAAAGCTTGGTTTTGATGAGTTAGAAAATGACGATATCCAGGAATTGCTCAATTCACACTCAGAAGAATTGGCTGATGATGATCTTCTTTTAGATCAACAACGTTTTAATAAGCCGACAATGATTCTGAATAGGGATGCACCAAATATTCGATTCGGTGCCGAATAGTGCATTCAATGAACTATTCGTATTCGGCCAAATAGTACGCTGCAATCGAATTTGAATAGTAAGCAACACGTTTACAGAGAACAGATGTTGTCTTTTGGCAGAGAATGTTGAGAGACTCGTTTTTTTAAAAATCGAATGCATGTTTCATGCAGCATTGACTTTTGAATGGAATTTAAAAATTGATTAGTGGTTAGTTAGTAGCATTAAATAGTTCCATGATATTTGCCTCATTTTTGTAACGCTATAACACTTTGAAAAGTCACGTGTTTGTTGTTGATTGTGTTTGTTGTTGAATACTTTGTAATTAATAAAAATGTCAGTAGACCTATTGAACACGACTTTTTAAGCCAAACGTTTCACTCACTAATCGTATTTGTATTCAGCTGAATAGTTGAAGGCCTCTATTCGCATTCGGCCGAATAGTAAATACCACTATTCGGCACATCCCTAATTCCGAAGAAGTAGATAATGTGCAAATGAAGGAGTTTACTCTCAAAGAATTTGAAGACATCTTTCGAGCTGTAAACGCTGTGAAGCAAAAAATTATGGATGCTGACCCTAACGTCAATCCAAGCATTCAACTTCGCCGAGATGTGGATAAAGCACTCTGCACCCACCAGCGTATGTATGAAGATTTAAAGACCAGACAGTTCAAAATATTTTAAAAGATAATAATGACGTTTTCGTCATATCGTCTGGTGCGATATTCAGTAAATTTTTACAGTTTTCTTTCTACAACTACTCTATTACTTTGTTTGTAATATACTTGAATCAGAAATATATTTTTCTTATCATTTGTTGTTATATTACGTTAATAAATAGATTAAAAAACAACTTATGTTTAAACATTTTCATAGCATATTTCCATTAGGCTGGAACCAATTACCATACTTTACATATAATATAACTTCGAATTGTGCGAATCCGAATTATGCGACCACTTCACAGGATTCATTCTTCGCACTAATCGTGACCTAGCTGTAAGATAAAATTTAATTAATCAAGCTTTTACAATGATTTTCCTCTTCACGTGCCACATCCCAGCACAAGGATGGACCTAACCTTTGCCTCACCCAACTAAATGCATTTTTTTCCTCACTAAAAAAAAAAATTGTAAATGTTCACGTCATTTAACTTGCTAAACTTGATCTCATCAGACTGTTGTCGGGATGGTGGTAATTTGTTACCATTTTTTTTTCAATCTAACTTTAATCAACTACAGTTTATTTAATTCTACATTTTGTTTTTTAAGGTGTGTATTACTTAATATTATATATATATATATAATTAAAAAACACTTTAACTCAGTAAAAGGTTATAACAATTATCTGACATATCAGCTGAGATTATATAAGCCATCGATGAGGGAGTTGATAAATACTGTGGATAAAAGTAGAAAATGAGGATAGAGGTTACAAAATCTATTTTGTTCCAGACATTTTTTCTCACCCGCTGCCCCCCCCCTCCCCCCGGGCCAAACTGTGTGACGTCATCGTCATATGTGAATTTAAACAAAAATATTTTAAAAGGCATTTTTAAACTTTAGTTTGATGATCAATAATATTTTGACAACGGCTTCTAGGGCAGGAGTTGGAAAGGCCTGGTATCGGGCTGAGGGCGCACCACGGACTGTAATGGTAAGCGGCCAGAACCATCCAGAAAGCAATGGCAAACTACTGGATGTACAATGCCAAGAAATCCATAATGGCTAATCTGAATACTACACAAAGATCTGGTGGTGAGGCCCCCAGGCCAGGCAGATCATATTTAACTGGGGAAGAGATCGTTGGCAGCGTCAGTACAGGTAATCGTGATGACGGCCAAAAGCCTGACTGTGTTACCACGGAAAACCATGTCATCGGTCTTAGAAAAATAATCAAAATAGGAACATGGAACGTCAGAAGCTTATACCAAGGAAAACAGTACATAGTGAAGAACGAGATGGAAAGACTAAACATCGATATCCTGGGCATCTCAGAGCACAGATGGTCGGGCCAGGGACACTTTTCGATTCCATCAGGAGGAACATTCATATACTCAGGCAAAGAGAGAAGAGGTCAGAGCGGCGTAGGCTTCTACCTGTCTAAAAGGACAGCTGCCTCACTATTAGGATATAATCCCATAAATGACCGCATTGTCACAATCAGACTGAAAGGAAAAAGAAAGAACATCACAATTATACAAACATATGCGCCAACAGCAGCTGCTGAAGAACAGGAAATTGAAGATTTTTACAATGAACTGCAAAATGCATTAGAGAAAGCAAATAAGCAAGATATTAGGATAATAATGGGAGATTTTAATGCCAAAGTTGGAAACGAAAGATTAGAACATGAAAAAAGAGTGAAAGGAAGTTATGGATTGGGCCAGAGAAATGAGAGAGGAGAACGCTTGACAACATTCTGCCTAGAAAACAACCTAGTCATCACGAATACTCTTTTTATGCAACACCCTAGAAGACTATATACATGGACGTCACCGGACGGAAAAAGCAAGAACCAAATAGATTATATCTTAATACAACAAAGGTGGCGATCTTGTATCTCATCCATCAAGACGTTCCCAGGAGCAGACTGTGACTCCGACCATGAACTTCTTGCTGCAAACTTCAAGATCAAATTGAAAAAAAGTCGTTACAAGCGACAAAGTAATACGTTATGACACAAGCGCCATACCAGAAGAGTACAGTGTCGATATTCAGAACAAATTTGACATTCTTATGGCAGTACAGGAGGAAATGACACCAGATGAACTTGCTAATAACATCAGAGATGTATATATTACAAATGCACAGAGGTTAATTCCTAAAAGAAGCATAAAGAGACGAGAATACATCTCAGACGAAACACTGAAGTTGGTGGTAGAGAGAAGAAAAATGAAGTCCAAAAAAGATACAGAAAATCAGGAGTTGTACAAGGAATACACAAAGCAGATTAAAAAACGAGTCAGACAAGACAAACAACAATACATAAACGACACCTGCAGGAAAATAGAGGAAATGCGCGAACAGGGATTGAGTAAGAATATGTTTTCTGAAGTAAGAACATTGAAAAACAGCAACTTTAAATCATCACCTCGAGCAATAAACGACAAGAAAGGCGACACTCTAACAGAACGTAAAGATATTCTGAACAGATGGAAGGAGTACTGTCAAGAAATGTATACGGAAATAAACAAAGCGGCAGATAACAACGTCATGAATGAAGCGGAACGTGAACCAGAACCTACCATAGAGGAAGTCCGGAATGCAATCAAACACTTAAAAAGTGGAAAATCTCCTGGTTGTGATGAAATAACAGCTGAAATGATACAGGCAGGAAGAGAAGGCAGCGCTCGTATATACCATGCATTATGCTGCAAGATCTGGCAAAGCGGAATTTGGCCCAAGGAATGGAAAAGATCAATTTACATACCCTTGCCAAAAAAGGGCAACCTGAAACTGTGCACAAACTACAGAACTATAGCTCTTATAAGCCATGCCAGCAAAATACTTTTACAAATCATAATGAAAAGGATGCAACAAAAGCTAGAAACAGAAATAAATGAAGTACAGGCGGGTTTTCGACCAGGTAGAGGCACTAGGGATCATATATTCAACATGAGGATCATCATAGAAAAGTGTAGAGAATTCAACGTTGACCTACATACTTGTTTCATTGATTACACAAAAGCTTTCGATTGTGTACAACATCAGCAGTTATGGGCTATTATGAAAAATATGGGATTTCCAAACCACCTTATACAACTCATCGCACTGCTGTACCAAGAACAACAGGCAGCCGTAAGAATAGAGGGGGAAACATCAGAATGGTTTGAAGTACAGAAAGGAGTAAGACAAGGCTGTACCCTTTCCCCTTACCTGTTTAACATTTATGCCGAGAATATCATGAGAAACGTAAGAGATGACCAAGAACACACAGAGTTTGACTCATTTAACATCGGCGGGTACCAGATCCCGGAAATCAGATATGCTGACGACACAGTCCTCCTATCGACCAACCCAGAAGGACTTGAACAATTACTTCTGTCCACCAAAAAACACAGCGAGGCCCAGAATCTATACCTAAACACCAAGAAGACCAAAGTATTGACAACAGACAAAGTAAAGACCAAACCAGAAATTGAAATTGATAACGAAGAACTGGAAAGTGTCAATGAATTCGAATACTTAGGATCAATCATTAACAGCTCTGGCGACTGTGCAGTAGAAATTAAAAGAAGACTTGCAATTGCTTCACATAAGCTAATACAGATGAAAAACCTATGGCAAGGCACAAGCAAAGAAACAAAGTTACAACTGATCAGAGCATGTATATTCCCAGTAGCAACATACGGCTGCGAGACTTGGACACTCAATAAAACAGTTGCAAAAAAGATTACATCATTCGAAATGAAATGCTACAGAAGGATGTTGAGAATACCCTGGACAGAAAAAAAGACCAACAGAGAAGTACTGCACTCACTAAATGTACAGGAACATTGGCTCCTAAATACCATCGCAATAAGGAAGCTGAAATTTTTCGGTCATATAAAAAGACATAATAGTTTGGAAAAAACAGTGATGGAAGGCATGGTCCCTGGAAAAAGGGGAAGGGGTCGACCTAGACGACGGTGGACCCAGGACATCACAGAGAGTCTGAACTTGTCTTTGGCTGATGCAGGTCGACTTGCCCAGAATCGTGATGCGTTCAGAGCAGCTGTAATGGAGACAACGTTCTGGAAAGAATACGTCACATGATGAGTCAATCTTTGCATGATGCTTCCAGCTGTGGTTCACATCATATCTATGTTATTTTAATATAGTGAATATGTACTGAATCAACATGTCATTTTTCTATACCCTGATGATTTTTACACAATTTAAAAAAATTAAGCTCAAATGTTCTACTCTAAGTTCTAACAACTGCAAATGATCATTCCTATTTCAGATATCAACAATGTTAACAAAATAAATCACTCAAATTTTTAAAACAAAACAACACAGCATAGGTCTTGCATTAGTACAATAAACTGTACATAAATTACAACGCAGTAGCATATTAAATACTGTGGTTCCGAATTCCTGCAACATAACTATTAAAGTAGTGACCCTATGGTCCTTAGTGGGAAATGGACAAGACATAGGCCTAGTTTAGTTCGTCTTCCCCTTTCCCCCCGCCCCCCTTTTTTTCCTGCCGTTCGGTTAAGCATAATGAGATATGTAGCTTATGTTCTAGTGCAACATGTGTTGTCCTGTATAGCCTCTGTTTCCTCAGGACTTGACTAATGTCATTTGCTTCTTCTTGGAAGTCTCCTGTCGTGTAGAATGACACAAATACGACTACAACACAACGCACACTAGCTGTTCATCTGGCGTTCACAACATTTTAAAAACTATTTCAGTGATGGAACAACTAATACTGAGGTATATATTCTACTAGTGATCGTTATACCTTTATCGTCGTACGCATCGCTTTCCATTTCCAGATTGACCAATACAAAGATATTGAGGCTTGAAAAACATAAACGAATTGGCTGCCGGTTCAACTCAACGTTTAGTTTTTTTTTTTTTTTTAATGTTCATTTGATTCTACGGTGTCCATTAAAAAATGAAGCCCATATTCAAAGTTTCTTAAAACGCTATTTTTCTTTTTAACTTGTTTTTTTTTTTTTTTTTTTTTGGAAACTGTGTGTGCGTTTTTGTTGGTTTTTCTTTTTATTTTAATGTTGTTTCGCTCATTCTCCCTCTTCATTCAGGTGGATCCTTTACATTTAGATAACCATTGTTACTGTTAGCTTGTTGTTCAGTGTGAGTTTTTTTTACCTGCCGAATGTCTCTACAAGACAATGATGTATACATGTAGAGCATTTTCTATAAAACGTAAGAGATATGAATAGCAGAGAATATTTACAGGCGTGAAAATCACCCATAGCTATAGAACACGTTTTGAGAATAGACAGACCTAGGGAACTGCATAATGTAGTCAAACAGTATACGACAAGAACAATATTTAATGTATAATAGATTGTAAAAGATATTTTTTTTAAAAACATTATCACGAACAATTTTAAATCTTATAAACCATCATCATTTTCCTTTGAACTCCTTGCGGAGCATGAATCCACCACTGTGGCTGGTCCCCTTGCAGGAAGCAGGTACCAAGTATTCACATGCTCTTGAAGCTGGGGTTTCTGTGGCAATTTACAGATGAAGTTGCCAGCCATATTCTTTCTTCGTCTCTTCGGGCACTCCCGAGAACTGCATGGGCTTTATTTACCATACATACAATATGCATGGAGGCATATCTGGGGTCATACTTAAATGGCCACCAGCTAACCACAATGCTGTAGTATATAGATGTAGATGTGAACCTCTGTCTGTGAGACTAATTACACCATCATTGATTCTTTAAATCATCCACACACTTCCATTGATTCCCCCTGTGGTGAAACATGTTGAGAACCCAGCATTGCACAATATGCTTGGAGGAGTCACTTGAGCCCCAGACGTAACTCTGGTTGGCTGCATGCAGGAAAATCTCACTGTGGACCCCATGATAGCAAAGGTAGCTGAGAAGTGACTCTGTGAAGGACGTGACGATTTCTTGGAAGAGCCCAGATCCAGAGCACAGTATTTTAGCTCTGCATATTTGGGGAGCCTCCTTGGATGACGGGGAATGCACAGTATGTCACGCGGTGCTTCCTCCTGACTTGGGACCAGATGTGATGATCCTTTAAATGCAAACCAAGTTGGAGAAACTGGAGCTCATGACTTCAACTCAACACGTTTCAGAATGGCAGAAAAGTTTAGATGTACAGTGTAGATAATACCAAGAAGTCTTCAACTTGGTATTGGCTGCAAAAAAGCAAGAAGCTCCGCAGTCTTAGTTACAAAACAACAACCATATATACAATAAAATCCTAGGAGATATAATGCCATTCGCAGAGGGCGGCAACTGAATATTATCTAACATTTTAGACACTTGTCGCGTTTAGATAGGTGTTAAAGTTATGTATGGTCCCGCCTGAGTATAGGGGATGGAAATAATACATGAGAAGTAAAGGTGTAAGAAATAGATTTTTCACGAGTGAATAGTTAAGGAGATCTGTCTCTGGACTGAGTAGTTTCTATAGTCCATCCTATCTACACGACTATAATTTAGTATAAGACAAGCTTGCACCTCCCAATATTGAGAATATAAGTTTACTTAACACATACACACACAGTGTGGCGTTAGGTTTTTATTGGCTCTTGGATCAGTATAGTACTGACAATTACAGAAATAGAATTTCTGCAGAAAATGGTGAAGTCCCAGTGTCTGAGGGAACTACTGGTATCACAAATTAGTTACGGCTGTGAATGATCTGATCTCGAAAATTTAGTAGAGAGGAGACAGTCATAACTTGCCAACCCCGCTGTGTAACTAACTGTGATATTAAAACAAGGAAACAGATTTTACTTAACAATTATAAAATTGGCAAGTCGTTCAAATACAATTTCCTTATTATTTATTTAGTATATACACTATCTACTCTTGTGCTGATGGGTGGATGTTGAAAAATGGAATGCAATGGATTTGTAAGTTTACATATGATTTACAAATATTTATATAGATATAGATATAGATATATATATAGATATATATATATATATATATATATATATATATATATATATATATATATATATATATATATATATATATATATATATATATATATATATATATATATATATATATATATATATATATATATATATATATATATATCCCAATGGGCTGATCACCCGTTGGCTTGTCACACCGATTACGGAAACAAAGGCAGATGGATCTATTTGTTGTTACCCTAAAGACGCCGCTAGACGTGATGGGAAACTACAACAGAGAAAATCAATCTGCTGTTGCCCTTAAGACGCCACAAGGCGTGATGGCCTCTGACTGCTTGGTCGGTCTTTGGCTAAGGACGGAAGAAGAAGATATATATATATATATATATATATATATATATATATATATATATATATATATATATATATATATATATATATATTACAACAATTTTTCCAATTATAGGAAACAAATTTATATCAGCTGTGCTGTTAATATATATATATATATATATATATATATATATATATATATATATATATATATATATATATATATATATATATATATATATATATATATATATATATATATATATATAATTTATTAGCTATGCTGTTATTTTTGTCTCTTGCTATGTTACTCAGTTTTTCGTCCTTGACAGTTAAATGCTCACAGTTGCTGACAGAAATGGTACTAATGTGTACTCATCTATTGAAAAGTTCTTTCCTTAATTTCTTGCACACAACACCCGCTGATGATCGTTTCGTTAGCCCACCCAAGACTGAGGGGGACTAAAGATGTAGCTCCTGTGCAATCACTGTTTTCCTGCGAAGTTCCAGGCAGCTGGATTGACTGGACATACAACCTCAGGTTTGATGACACGAATAAAACCTGTAACAAGTAAAAATAGGGGCAAATTTCTGTCATCAAGCCCACCTATTTCTAGTGTGTATGAGATGAGCGTGTCTCAGGTGTCTGCATGTAGGATGAATGGCAACATGGCTCAGTATGAGTTAGCAATAGCGAGACAAGACAGGTGTCTACTTGCAAACATTCTTTCTGATAAATTAATACATGGAGACATCCAATAATATAAATTCAATACATGAATACATCCAATAATATAAATTCAGTACATGAATACATCCAATAATATAAATTCAATACATGAATAAATCCAATAATCTGTACACCTAGGTGTGATACAACCATTTCTTCCCCCCTATAATATACCAGGCTCTCTCTGACAAGTGCTATACTGGCTGGTAACATATATCCTAACAATATTGTTGTGTTCTGATGATAGGAGTTATATGAGACGAGGACTGTTTGGTTATATTTCAGGTTGGATTTCGTCTTCATCAATCATATCAGGAAATACAATCATTATACCTAATTCCCCAAGATACAATCAGTAACCTAATACATTCATAGTGAAACAATTTATATTAAATATATATATACAGGTGTAGGTAGTATAAATGACTGATGTAGGCCTATTCTCCTACAAGTATAGTAAGTATATTTACCCTCCAAGATTTAAACAGGCCAGTCGACTTTAGTGAGGCAACAAGAGTTCCCGGTCACGCAGTTAAGCAATAAATCAAAGGTTGACAGCTTTCTCTTGTCCCTGTAGGTCATGCTCGCCTCGTGTTTGAGTGTGTGTGAGTTTATGAATAAATCTCTCCCGTACATATAGGTAGTTGTAAGCTTAAGGAATGCTTTTGGTTGGTTCTCGGCGTGGCAAGCTGATTGGTTACATGCAGTTTAGTACCACCCGCCGTACAATCCATGACCTAGGCTGACTTCCGAAAAACAGGGCTTATGCCTAATTTATTCTGTATTTTCCACTTTCTAGATGCAGCCAAGAAAGTTAAAGGTTGGTGATCGCTTTGGACAATGAAGCGTGTCCCATACAGGTAAGGTGAAAATGTGTCGATGGACCAAATTAGAGCCAAACATTCTTTCTCTATGGTCGAGTAATTCAACTCAGCTGCATTCAGCTTCCTACTGGCGTAGGCGACGGATAAAAGTTCCTCCGGTTGGACTTTTGATTGCTGCAAGAGAGTTGCACCAATACCTACACTGCTAGCGTCCGTCCTTAATACAAATTCATGTGTGATGTCGGGTAGCGTAAGGATGGGTTTGCTGGTGAGTTTTGCTTTTAGCTCTGTGTAAGCTTTTTCACAAGCAGCATTCCATTGGATTTTGTCAGGCTGTCTTTTCTTCGTTAAGTTAGTTAATGGTGCCCACAGAGAGTTAAAGTGGGGTATGTACTTCTGATAGAACCCACATAATGACACGAATGATCTCACATCTTTCTTCGTTTGAGGTCTGGGTGCCTTCTTTAACTTCTCTATATTCTTTGGGTCAGGAGACATATGACCTGTAGAAATAGTGTGACCTAGGAATTCCAACTCCTTACAACCGATAAAGCACTTGGTTGGACGTGCAGTCAATCCAGTTTCTCTCAGTCTGTCAAACAACATGGAGAGCGCTACTATATGCTCTTCAAATGTGTTTGTAGCAACAAGAATGTCATCCATAAAGTTAGTGATATGGGGGTTTTGTAGAGGTTCCAACAATTTCCTCATCATTCTTGAAAAGATACTTGGAGCATTTTTCAATCCAAAGGGTAGTACATTAAACTCGTAGTATCCGTCTGATGTACTAAATGCCAGCATTTTCCTAACTTCTGGTTTCACTGGTATTTGGTAGCATCCCTTGCTTAGATCTACCTTCGATAAATACCTAGCCTTACTCAGTGTAGAGAACAGCTGGTTGGTGTCAGGTAATTGGTCCACCTGAGATTCTGTGATCGCATTTAGCTTCCTGTAGTCAATACATAACCTGTGTTCACCACTCGGTTTTCTTAATAGCACCACACTTGAGCTATAGGGAGAGTCTGACTTCGAGATAATTTTCTCCTTCAACAGATAATCAACTTCCTCCCTTAGTGCTTGGGCTTTCGCATAGGGTATAGGGTATGTTCTCATGCATACTAGGGTAGGGTCAGTAACGTTCATGTCGTCCTCTAACAGATTTGTACGACCTGGCTTATCTGTAAGCACATCAGCATGGGTTTCCAACACTTTCTGAACCATCTTCTTCTGCTCTGGAGTTAAATGTTTACTAATGTTTACTTGAACATAATCCTCTGTAGTTGTGAGTGGATATTCCATAGAGTGAAGTGGTTCACCGTGCATTTCTGTTGCAATGGCTAGGGTTATGATATGTGCAACTTCTGATGATTCCTTGTCATAGTATTTTTTAAGAAGATTGACATGATATACCTTCTCCTTTCCTTTCTTGTCAATCTTATAATTGGTCCTGGAAAGTTTTTCCAGTATGACATAGGGTCCCTGCCATCCAATCTGCAATTTATTATTGCTGCTTGGCAACAGTAATAACACCTTTTCACCCACCTCCAGTTCCCTATCCTTTGCTTTTTTGTTGTAGTACGCAGCATGCTTCCTCCTGGCCTGTCTTAAGTTATCATTGGCCAGTTTCCAACCTGCTTTCAATCGAGATGTCCACTCGTTGACGTACTGGTATGAGAAAGTCACTGTTTCCTCTGCTTTTTCATCAGTCCATGTCCGCAGCAATGCTTCGAGTGAACCTTTGATTGGTCTTCCAAACAACAATGTAGCTGGAGCCAATCCAGTTGAACTGTGGGGTACTTCCCTATATGCAAATAGTGCAGCGGGTAAGTATTATCCCAAGTATCAGGTTTTTCACTCGCCAGCTTTCTAAGAATGGAAATTAGCGTACCATTGAACCGCTCTACTTGACCGTTCCCTTGGGCATGGTAGGGCTTGAAATATCCTGAATACTTCTTGTGTTAGCTTTCCCTTAAACTGAGAACCATTGTCAGTCAATATCTGATGCGGGAAACCTAATCGGGTGAATATTGTCAACAGGGCTTCTGCAACATGCTTTGAATCTATAGCTGACATGGCCACTGCTTCTCCCCACATAGAGCAAGTATCAACCAAGGTTATGATGTAAGCATTTCTCTTCTTGGTCCTAGTGAGGGGTCCAACAATATCCACTGCAACACGTTCAAAAGGGGTTCCCATAATGGGCATTTCTCCCAGTGTTGCTGGTGCAGTCCTATGCTTAGGAGCTACTCTTTGGCATTCTGGACAGGATCTTACATATCTTTTTATGTCCTCTGTGATTCCTGGCCAAAAGTAGTGACAGGCTATCCTTTGTCCAGTGGCCCCTATTCCCATATGTCCACTGAAGGGTATAGCATGTCCTAGCGTCATAACCTTCTCCCTGTAAGATTTTGGCACTACTAGCTGTCCATGCCCTTTAGGTCCTGTTCCAGCTTTTCTGTAGAGTAGGCCATTCTTCATATAAAAGTCTCCTTTCTCTGGAGGGTTATGTGCTTTAGGCAATTTGCCAAAACAAGGCTTCATTGTGTTGTCTGCTGCTTGAGCCTTTTTCATATCTTCTGGATGAGTATTGATAGGATTTTCCTCCATTTTCCTGGAGCTTTCCCTGGTCTGGACTGTTGCCATAACTACAGGTTTTATAGGTTCTCCAAGGAAAACATACCCCAAAATCAAAGGGTAAATAGGGTCGTCCATCACTGCTGCTTTGATTTCTCCTTCCACATAGCGAGATCTTATGTTGATTCGGGCTATGGGTAATGTCATGGTTCTTGCTCCCTTGATCGGTCCTCTGATTTCCACTGTTTCTGTGGTTATCTGGTCAGGACTCACTAGAGAAGAGCACACAACTTAATCAAAGTCCAATCCTGTGTCATATAAACACAGTACTTGAGTGCCATTCACGGTCACTTCCTCACAGACAGGGGAATGATGGAAGTCTTTCTGACTTACTGCCAGTTCCTTCCTTCCCGGCTTCCATGTTGTAAGACATGCAGCATGATGAGGAGAATTCTTCCTTCTGCAGTCCGCAGTATTGTGGTTACTCATTAGACAAGTTTTACACCACTTTCCTTCCTTCCGGTAAGGTGTCTTATCCGATCTTGGAGGGTTTTTGTCCTTTTGGTCAAATCTTTGTTTGTTTCTTGTGGTATGGTCCTTTTGTTCATATTTGGTATAGTTTTGTGATGATTTGAAGTTTTCACCCTGCTTCTTCCTATGTCCTAATAATTCTGCCTGAGCTGCTTGATATCTCTCAGCAACAGTTACAATATCTTCCAATCTCTCTGATCCTTGTTCCATGATAAACTTCCTCATTTCTTGAGGCATGGACTCTTTCGCTTGCTCCATCATTATCATTTCTTTCAGATTCTGACGATTTCCTAAACTACTCCATTTTTCCAAATAGGTTTCCAATCTAGCAGAGAATTGGTGATAGTTTTCTCCTGGAAGAAGTTTAGCTGTTCGGAATTTCTTTCTATATGATTCTGAATTCTTTTCATATCTCACAAGCAGTGCCTGCTTCAGGATTTCATAATCTTCCTGGTCATCTCTTGAGAGCTTCAAATATACATCGTATGCCACACCTCTCAATCCCTGAGATAGTTTAAGACTCCACTTTTCTTTCACTAAGCCATAGGTAGTGGCAAGTCTTTCGTATGTATCCAGGTACGACTCAATGGCGTCTTCTTTCTCAACAAATGGGTCTAGATGAAAATTCATGGCCCCACTTGAGGTGCTCTGGCTGGAGCTACTCTCAGAGTGAGGTGAGTTACCACCATTATTGCCAGTATTTGCCTGAATTTCAAGCTCTTTTAATCTCAACTGATGGTCTCTCTCTGCTTGTAATTTCCTTTCCTCAGCGTCAATTTTCTTTGCCTCATTTTCAGCCTCTAATTTCTTGGCTTCAATTTCTAATCTTTTGGTTTCTCTCTCAGCTTCCAGTCTTTTGGCTTCTCTCTCAGCTTCCAGTCTTTTGGCTTCTCTTTCAGCTTCTACTTGCAATTTCCTTTCCTCTCTATCCATGTGTTTGTCCACTTCTGTTGTGACATACTGAATAAGAGCATCACCTGTCATATTTAATTCCTTACCCATCTGCATGACCGCAGTCCTGAACTTCACTAAATCAGCCATGGCGTTACTGTAGAGGGTATGTAATTTTACTATATCCAAATATTTGTAATTAAACTTAATTAATTTAAATGAACAAATAATTTCCGTGCAACTTTGTGGGCATCAACTATTTACTGAGTACTAAATGGTACTCCTCCTCAGAAAACAATTTTTAAAAAAATCCTATTATTGAATTTTTCAAAAAAAAAGTTGTTTCTTTTGTTATCTATGGGTGGCACAAGATAGAGTTAGTAGATAGATGAATAGACTAAGTATGGCTCAAGGTATATAGAAATATCCCAGGAACGCGCCCCCAGTGTGGCGTGAGGTTTTTATTGGCTCTTGGATCAGTATAGTACTGACAATTACAGAAATATAATTTCTGCAGAAAATGGTGAAGTCCCAGTGTCTGAGAGAACTACTGGTATCACAAATTAGTTACGGCTGTGAATGATCTGATCTCGAAAATTTAGTAGAGAGGAGACAGTCATAACTTGCCAACCCCGCTGTGTAACTAACTGTGATATTAAAACAAGGAAACAGATTTTACTTAACAATTATAAAATTGACAAGTCGTTCAAATACAATTTCCTTATTATTTATTTAGTATATACACTATCTACTCTTGTGCTGAAGGGTGGATGTTGAAAAATGGAATGCAATGGATTTGTAAGTTTACATATGATTTACATATATATATATATATATTACAACAAGTTTTCCAAGTATAGGAAACAAATTTTATATCAGCTGTGCTGTTAATTAAGTATATATATATATATATATATATATATACATACATACATACATACATACATACATACATACATATATATATATATATATATATATATATATATATATATATATATATATATATATATATATATATATATATTATATATATATATATATATATATATATATATATATATATATATATATATATATATATATATATATATATATATATATAATTTATCAGCTATGCTGTTATTTTTGTCTCTTGCTATGCTACTCAGTTTTTCGTCCTTGACAGTTAAATGCTCACAATTGCTGACAGAAATGGTACTAATGTGTACTCATCTCTTGAAACAGTTCTGTCCTTAATTTCTTGCACACGACACCCGCTGATGATCGTTTCGTTAGCCCACCCAAGACTGAGGGGGACTAAAGATGTAGCTCCTGTGCAATCACTGTGCTCCTGCGAAGTTCCAGGCAGCTGGATTGACTGGACATACGACCTCAGGTTTGATGACACGAATAAAACCTGTAACAAGTAAAAATAGGGGCTAATATCTGTCATCAAGCCCACCTATTTCTAGTGTGTATGAGATGAGCTTGTCTCAGGTGTCTGCATGTAGGATGAATGACAACATGGCTCAGTATGAGTTAGCAATAGCGAAACAAGACAGGTGTCTACTTGCAAACATTCTTTCTGATAAATTAATACATGGAGAAATCCAATAATATAAATTCAATACATGAATATATCCAATAATATAAATTCAATACATGAATACATCCAATAATATAAATTCAATACATGAATAAATCCAATAATCTGTACACCTAGGTGTGATACAACCATTTCTTCCCCCTATAATATACCAGGCCCTCTCTGACAAGTGCTATACTGGCTGGTAACATATATCCTAACAATATTGTTGTGTTCTGGTGATAGGAGTTATATGAGACGAGGACTGTTTGGTTATATTTCAGGTTGGATTTTGTCTTCATCAATCATATCAGGAAATACAATCATTATACCTAATTCCCCAAGATACAATCAGTTACCTGATACATTCATAGTGAAACAATTTATATTAAATATATATATACAGGTGTAGGTAGTATAAATGACTGATGTAGTCCTATTTCCCTACAAGTATAGTAAGTATATTTACCCTCCAAGATTTAAACAGGCCAGTCGACTTTAGTGAAGCAACAAGAGTTCCCGGTCACGCAGTTAAGCAATAAATCAAAGGTTGACAGCTTTCTCTTGTCCCAGTAGGTCGTGCTGGCCTCGTGTTTGAGTGTGTGTGAGTTTATGAATAAATCTCTCCCGTATATATAGGTAGATGTAAGCTTAAGGAATGCTTTTGGTTGGTTCTCGGCGTGGCAAGCTGATTGGTTACATGCAGTTTAGTACCACCCGCCGTACAATCCATGACCTAGGCCGACTTCCGAAAAACAGGGCTTATGCCTAATTTATTCTGTATTTTCCGCCATATTGGGTGACAAGATGGCCGCAACCGACATCTGAAAAACAGGGCTTAAGTTTTTTTTCCTGGCATATACTTCGTGTAATTTATTCTGGCTCAGAGACTGGTGAACGGTGCTTGTTGATTGGCTAGGGCATATTTGTATCCCGACATAGTGTATTAACTAAGAAGTGCGGTTACACACTCGTTTCACGACACACAGCTATGTGGCAACAAGACACACAAACGTGAAAAAACTATGGTTAAATGGGTATGGGTCTGACCAATACACAAAGTTTAGTTCTTTTGTTGTTTATTATCATTAAACTTTACAACATCGAATATCTAAAAGAAAGATCAAATAAAATCAGAATTACATATATAGAAAAATGACAGAATACCTGTGCCCTCCTCTCATTGAGAAGATAAGAACCCAACAAGTTAATAACCCCAAAGGTTAAAGGTTTAGCACTAGATTACAGTATAGACAGTAAAGAAAGAACACAGTTCCCACTAAACGTTATATCAATAAAAATTAAACAATAGTCAAACAGAGTGCAGATGATACAATGTTTCCTGTACTAAAGAAAATATTTCACTCTCTCTCTCTCTCTGCCATACGTGGCCACACAATCTCTCTTCTTACCCTATTCTTGGCGAAACAATCTGTTGGATGTATAATCCATGAATATGTATTTAAGGTCTAGTGTTTGTATCTTCCGAATTGGGCCCCAGTCCATCCACTAGTAATTAAATATTATAAGGGGGGCGCCTAATTTGGTGGTTGATTCCTGGATACACAATGTCACCTTGAATAGTTAATGCCGAAACTCTGAGCTATCTGGTGTTCACGGTAAACAGTAGGAAAACATCTGATTGCTAACAAACTATTAATTATTGTTAATTGATGAAAATGGTAAATCATATCGGCTGGCTCTGGTGAGTGCCGATTCTGAAACAGCGTAACTTTTTTGGATACAAATCCACTTGGATACGACTATCAGAAGTCGGGAGAACTGTTACTGGTATACTCCACAATGGGCTGATAAAATTGAATAAATAATATCTGGTGTTTAAAGTCCAGTTAAATTTACCATTAAAATGTTAGTTAGTCTCTGTGGCCGGTCCTGTTCACAGCTGAACTTGGAGACGCGTAAGCCAAAATAAGACCACTTTAATCCAATCAGTAAATGGAAAAAAGGCCCGACATAGACCACAATGGGCCAAAATTTCGACCAAAATAAAGCAAAATAGACCCAAAATAAACCGCTGGTCGCCGTTTGATCAGGTCATGCCTAAGGATATAAAAACATTATGAAGAAATTACTACTAGTAAAATATCTACATATAAGCACACGGTGTCTCTAGCCTATTCCTATCTGGTCAGTTATCATTTAATTATCCATACGCGAACTTTAACAAATATCGCCTGTCATTAATAACTATTAGATTGTCGGTGTCTGTTTGTCAAGTCGCATGATATTTAAACAAGTCACTTCCTAAATTACACAAAATGAAATATAACGTGAATTCTATTCCATCAATTATCAGTCGCGCCTAGTGTATTAATTAGTCACGCTAAACCGTATCTTTCTGTATAATAACGCGGGTGGTAAAATTATCATTACTGAGCAACTGGTACACAAATAGCTACGCGTTATTTTCCACTGGTTCTAACACCTAGAAAAATCACAGTGAATTTAAGATGATAAAACTTTTAACACTTTAATACGCTTAAGCACAAATTTATATTACCAGAAATCCAGGAAGAAATCACCACGATACTATTAACGCATCTATTCACAATGGTTCTAGGTAGCGTGTTTAGACTCTCCGAAAAATTATGAGCGACACTGATAACAGATTTGACAAATACGCAGTTTATATATATTCATTGGCTCTCTGATCCCTAATGGTGTTAATTTCGCATTAACATGCGAACTATAAGAATTGAGAAACTGTGGACCAGATGAAAAGTCCTTTGAGCAGGCCGCCGTTTCTCTCGTCGAGCGCTGCTTGGCCAACATCAAAGGCCCTCATCCCGATAACGGGGTTTCTTTCAAAATCGCTCGCGTCTCGAGATGAAATGCTAATCGGCGTCAGAGAATCCTCCCGTATCTGAAGATCAGAGGGTTAAGTGTTTATCCCACGTGCGTCTGTCTGCTATCTTGATGATTGACAGCTCCGCTCGCGTGAGAAACTTAGGTAAACAAATCAGAGCTCGCTGCCTGTTACGCTGGCAGGTCGCGGAAGTTGGTAGTATGTCTGTTTGTTTACATCTCAAGAAAAAGAGGCGTGGATTAAATATGAGTAAACGCAGGGTGTTAATGCATGGCTTGCTAGCGAATTGTAAAACTACGCCGAGGTCACGAAAGGCTGTCGGATACAGTATGCTATATTTCCATTATACGTCACAACACTACACATCTTAATAACAGTGTTGTCGACTCCAGTCAATCGACTCAGATTCGAGTCGGATTTAATTCACCAAAGCGAACCGAGACTTGCCAGTTTTGGTAAACCGACTCGCCGTCCTCATTCATAATGCACTCCAATATTAGGAAGAAACCGAAGCTTGTTTTGTTTAAAGCGATATCACACAGACAAGAATTTCATTGTGCAAACACAGCATTTCCTTTAGCTAATAATAATAATAGCCCCTTCAGTCATAACTGACTATGGGAATGCGCCCCTGAGGTGACAGCCCTCAGCTGCTTACTTTCCTGGTGTTCCTTTCGACGTTTTCTCCTCTCTTCTGCTTGTTGTGTGAGCTTCTTTTCGCCCAAACTGAGGTGGCGCCACAGATAGCATCGCCATTTGGTGCGATCGACAGATTCATCCTCCCTGATTGCTGAATTTATATCCAGTTCCCTCGTGTCTCTCTTGCACACATCTTTGAATCTCAGTTGCGGTGGCCCAATTGTTCTTTTGCCATCTGCCAGTTGTCCGTAGAAGATTTCTTTCGGGATGCGACCATCTTCCATGCGACGGACATGGCCAAGCCAGCGTAGTCTGCGCTGTCTAAGCAGTTTAAACATGCTTTGAAGGCCAGCACTTGACAACACCTCGACATTTGTCACTTTATCTTTCCACGAAATGCCGAGGATGTGGCGCAGACACCGTAGATGGAAGGTGATTGCGCCATCTTTCTTGCTTGGCATAGGTTGTCCGTGTCTCGCTACCATACAGAAGTGTGCTGGTGACGAAGGCGTTATATACCGCAGCTTTGGTCTTCATTGTGAGTTTGGAGTTTTCCCAAACACGCGATGTGAGGCGGGCGAAGATAGCTGCAGCTTTGCCAATGCGGCTGTCAATTTCTGTGCCCAGGGGCCTATTTTGTTGTTGTTGATTAACTAGGGCTGCTGAGCTCGTTGCTCTTTAGCAGTCAATGTCAAGCTGAAGAATTTGCATGTGTTCTGCAGCTGTTGAGTGGTGCTGTATAGAGTGTTTGTGATTGTTGGGGAGCCCGGCAATAGCTGTCGTCTCTCTGTGGAGAGTCCTGGGCAAGTGAGCAGCACATGCTGAACTGTCTCATACGGATGGGTACAATTGCGGCAATTAGGCTCATGTGTGGGGTTTAATTTGTTTATGTGTTTGTTGAGTCTGGTGTGTTCTGTTCTTAGTTGGAAGATTGTGCTCTGCTACTTACGTCGTAGGTTATTAATGTTGTCATTTTTGTTGGGATGGGCCATTTCTTTATACAAGGCACGTCCAATAGACCCTTTTGCCCATCGGTTCAGCCATTCCTCTTTGAAGTTGTTTTGGAGTATTCGTTTAGCTGTCTGCATGTTTGCTGGAGTGTTTGTTTCAACCATGCTTGCTCCTAGTTTTGCTAGTCTGTCTCCTTTATCGTTGCCTGGTCTTTGTGCCCTGGTATCCACTGGAGCGTGACTCTGATGATGTATTTTGTTAGCAGATTGTCAATTGTTTCGGCAAGCTGTATTATTTCTTTATTTTCAGTTTGGAGGTATTCCTCTAAAGCCTGAAGTGCTGATTTTGAATCAGTGAAGATTATGATATCTGAGGGCATATGGACTTCTTGTTTGAAACTGCTGTCTATTGCTGTGAGTGTGGTGTTTATTGCTGTAATCTCTGCTTGGTAGTTGGTACAGAATTATCCGCACGGTTCATATATTTCTAGTGTGCTGCCATTTTGGTATTCCACATAAGCTCCAAGTCCAGCATTTATGGTGGCCTTGAATGCTGAGCCATCTGTGTATGCATGTATTGCAGTGCCAGGGTAGCTATCTATCGTCTCTAAAGTAGCTGTTTTAAGTATTGTTGGGTTCGTGTCTCTACGTTAGTGTGCTATCCATTAGTGTGGTTTTTATTACTGGGCGTTTTAACTCCTTTCAAGGATAAATAACTGGGTACTGTTCCATTATTTCTCGTGTCTGTGGGAGGTGGTGTTGTTCTGCTATAGTTCTTGCTATTTGTAGTGGTGATTTTTGTTTTAGTCTGCTAATGGGCTTCCAGTTTTCAACCAGTTGTCTGTTTGGATGGTCTTTTCTCATTCTTCTATAGCACATGTAGCTTCCAGAACAGCAAGTTTACGTCGTAGGTCCATTGGTTCTACATTTGCATCAATTTCACAAGCAGCTGTTGGTTTGGTTCTCATTCCCCCGCATATGAACCTTAAAGCTTGGTTTTGGACTTTGTCCAACTCTGCTTGTGTGGTTTTGCTCATTGCCGACTGCAGCAAAACGTTGTTATCCATGACTGATCGGACACATCCCAGGTACAGCTGTCTGAGATTTCCTATGTCTGCTCTCCAGCTAGTGCTTGCAAGATGTTTAATTAGGTTCAGGTGTCTACTGGCCTTATTTTTCATGTTATGCATGAAGGTATTGAGTTGTAGCTGTCTGTCAAGTCATTGATGGTAGACCCCAGGTATGGGAAGTGATGCACCACTGCCAATTCATAGTTAACAATAGTGATAACTGGTGAAGCACCCACATCCTGACTCAGCACATTTGTTTTCTTTATTCTTATTGTGAGGCCAAAGTCCTTACATGATTGGGTGAAGCGATTCATCAAGCTCTGAAGCTCCTGTTGGCTTTGAGTGACGACATCAGCGAATAACAAGTTTCTTATAGTGACTCTTCTGATTTTTCTTTTTGCCTTCAGCCTTGCGAGATTAAACAGTCGGCTATCTGACCTAGTGTGAAAGCATATTCCTTCAGCTGCATCTCTGAAGCTAATCATACATAATTGGACACTCTTGGTAGACAAACCTCGCGGAAACAGAGAGACCGTGTGAACATTAGCTTACCTCGACCATGGGAACATAGCAATCCTGACTACGTGGGGAAAATATACCTTGTGTCACTGTCGGCTCCTGAGCCCGACCCAGCTCTAATGGGTACCCTCCGAAGACGGCGAGTATCTGCCTGAATGGCAGTGTCAGTGTACAGGGAAAAAAGGGATACTCACGTAAAAATCAGTCTCAGGTTAGATATACTAACCGGAGATTCTCGCCTCGAGTAATAGCGGGGCGTACGTTAAAAGAAAATAAAATAACTCATCGAGAGCTGTACATGATACCCTTGTCCGTCAAATGGCGTACTAAGGGTAGTGCGATGGAGGGGGATAGCGTCCTTCCCGGGTGACAGCCAGGAGGGGAGGGGGTGTGTCGTAGATTTTATCAGAAAGGTAATATATGTTTATAGCCCTGTCTGAGCAGAGGCAATAGTGATGACAATGTGAAAGTAAGGGGTAAGAAATAGTTTATCACGAGGTGATCATGTAAGAGAAAGGACAGTCTCTGGATAGAATAATTTATCTAATCCAGCCTATCTGCACGACGATATTTAAATCAGACGCACTTTCTCTCCTTGTACGAAAATACAAGCTACACTGCACTCCCATGCACACAATTCTGTGACAAATACGCATGAACGTGAAAACAAACTATGAATAACATATAATGGATAGGGGGTTGACCGACACGATAACTAAATGTTTAATAAAGTTTATTATCAATAGAAGATCACAACAATAAGCATATACATTACTAGATCATGGTTTACAGACAAAATTGCAAAAGAAGAAATTAATCAAATAGGTTCTCCCCCTCTGGTAAAGGAAAAGAAAAGACGATCCCAACAGAGATTAATTTACCCAAAAGATCAAAAGGTAACAATAAGTTATGAAATTTTCAGTATGGGAAAAGAATAGGTTCCTAATGTAATCTATCCCGTGACTACTCAGATTAGTGAGATAAAAAAAAGAAAGAAGAAACCACATAAGTATATGACGTTAGTGTGATGGGGCCGTAAAGACACCCCGGCTTCCCCCTTCATGTTCATGGCATATTTATCGCCCATATATTGTCGATGTGCGCGCAGCACGCTGGGATGTGAAGAGTCTGACTCAGTAGAAGATTTATTACTAGGCCATAATAAAGCCTAAAAATTATGTGATGGGGACGTAAAGACACCCCGGCTTCCCCCTTCATGTTCATGGCATATTTATCGCCCATATATTTTCGATGTGCGCGCAGTACGCTGGGATGTGAAGAGTCTGACTCAGTAGAAGATTTATTACTAGGCCATAATAAAGCCTAAAAATTAGTTATATTTGATAGTTGTGTTATATTAAATAGCTGTAGGTATTATTTGTGTTTTCGCTATTTCTAGAGCGATAATCGCGTGTGTTATTTGCGTGGTGCAATTAATACGCGCAGCGCACTAAAGTTGAGTGATTAGCCTAGAGCCTATAAAAAAAAGAGATAGCGGGCGGCGAACGGGCCTATTTTTCAAAAGCCGCCCAGAGAGAACAAACGAAGTTAGACACCAGAGCCAAGCTGTAAATGCCTTGAGCACATTAGCAATCGAGCACAGGCTGGGTGTTTGTTTGGTTTGTTGGTTTATTTGTTTAATGTTTGCTTCGGTGTGCCCTTAGTAACTGAATGGGTTGTAAAAATAAATACAGCCCCTGCCTTAAGAATCAAGAGTTTCATTGTTGATCGGGTCGGTTGCGAGTGTGCAAGAGAGTGATCAAATATCACAACAGCATCATCATCATCTCGCCCCACCCTATCACAATTGGCGTCGTCGACAGGATAGGCAGACAGTGACACCGAGCAAACAGCAAACGAGCAAATATTGTATTGTATACACCCAGCGGTGCGGTACTGCAGCACGATGCCTTCGATCAATGCGCCTGTGAAGGTAGTGTACGTGAAGGGGCCAGAGGTAAGGCGATTTGATGGAACAGCAAGTCCCACTTGGCAAGAGTTTGTGGAAGATGTAGAGACCGCGTGGAAGGTTGCGCACTTTTGGGCAGAAGACAAGTTAGACATTATCTGGAATAATGTCACACCTATGGTCTCTAGGTAATTACGGATACGTGGCGGAGCCAAGGCCAGCCCTGAGCAGTTACTCAAGATACTAGAAGAAGACTACAGCGAGCAACCACCAGTCAGTGAGATGACCAGGAATTTTCAGGCCGTGAGTCAGGGGCCTAGGGAATGTGCTGTTTTTTGTGAAGTTAAAAAGCCAGAGACACGGGTCCAGATAGCAAGTGCAGAAGCTCAGAATGAATAGGAGGCACTCAAAGCAGAAGTGTCTCTCTTAAAATCCCAGCTAGCACAGCTATCACAGACCAGTTCGCCAGCACAAGAGGAGGTGCAGAGAAAGAAAGAACTAGGTCAACAGCGGAAACAGCCAAAGCACGACGAGGGGGTGCGTGTTCTTGTATGTGAGAGTCAGACTGTTGTCAGCGAAAGCAGTGAGCTGACAGTACCAACAAACGCAGTTGCACCGACAAGGCTAAAAGGGGTTTGCAAGTGGTACAGTGTCCACAGGGGATGGGGGTTTATCACGCCAGATGATGGAGGTATTGATGTATTCATACATCAGACCAAGATCTTTAGAAAGGGATTCAGGAGTCTGGCGAGAAATGAGACAGTGGAATTTGACAGCAAACCATCGGTCCAGGGCATGGAAGCAATTTATGTATGCGGCATTGGCGGTCAAGAGTGTAAAGGTAGTAGGAGGCGACCCATGGCACAGAGAAAGCCTACAAGGTTGAGGTGCTACAATTGTGGAGAGTTCTAAGGCCACATGGCAGGCGGGTGCCCTCAAGGCCCGCTCCCGAAGAGATGTTTTCAATGCAAGTCCACTGAACACTTGATATCCGCCTGTCCCTCAAGGAGCTTTTTCCCTAGACGTACTGCCACAACCAGGTTGCCTACAGTATGTAAACAAGAGATGGCCGTGACAACTGTCACCCTAAGGGAACCGAGAAAATTGGTAGTCGTTTGGGGGAGGAAACTCGTCCTAAGCAGATAGGAGGGAGTGCACATCGGTGTTCAGAAGAGGAGACTCATCAAAGCAGACTGTGGGGAATGTAAGCCACCGTCAATACAAAACGAGTGAAAAGCACGTCAGGAGCAATCCCCCTACAAAGTCGACAGCTACACGCACTGACAAGCAGATGTCACAAGCAAGCAGCGACGCGGCACAACTAGGCGAATCTTCTAGACCACAGCAACTGCCAGCCCGACAACGTAGGGACATGACGACCAAGAGAGTCCCCAGCCGGGTTGTACCGATTACAGAAGCTCAGACCAAAGCATTGCCGCTCAGAAAGAGTCATGCGCAGCACCAACGATCTGAGAGATTTCAATTGAAGCGCCAGAGATAGTGATGTTGTCGGGACGACAACAAAATAAGGAGGGAGATATGTGATGGGGCCGTAAAGACACCCCGGCTTCCCCCTTCATGTTCATGGCATATTTATCGCCCATATATTTTCGATGTGCGCGCAGCACGCTGGGATGTGAAGAGTCTGACTCAGTAGAAGATTTATTACTAGGCCATAATAAAGCCTAAAAATTAGTTATATTTGATATTTGTGTATTATATTAAATAGCTGTAGGTTTTATTTGTGTTTTCGCTATTTCTAGAGCGATAATCGCGTGTGTTATTTGCGTGGCGCAATTAATCCGCGCAGCGCACTAAAGTTGAGTGATTAGCCTAGAGTAGGGTTCCCATTCGTCCCGTTTTTCCCGGGACAGTCCCGTTTTTTGATAAAATGTCCCGGTGTCCCGAATTTATTCCAAATGTCCCGCTTTTTAAGGGTCCTTCCTGAAAAAAAAAATCTTTCTGTAACGGATGTTACTTTATCAATTTCCGGTTACAGTGGAAGTGTTACAGAAGTCAGATCTCCTTAAAAAGGTTATTGCTATATCAGCAGATAATACAAATACAAACTTTGGTGGAAAGAAGAGAAAGGGACAGAATAATCTGTACTTCAAAATGCAAGAAAACACTGTGAACAATTTAATTTAGTTGTCCTGCACATGTGATACATAATGCTGTGCAGACTGCTGCGGATTCCTACCTATTGATCTTCAGTTAATAATTAACAAGATTTACCAGCATTTCCACATTTATTGTGTACGAGTTGAGGAACTCAAATTATTTTGCGAATTCACCAATACAGAATATAAAACTGTTTTGGGTAACAGCAAGACAAGATTGCTCTCTCTCTCTCTCTTGCCTGCAGTCCAGAGAGTTATTGACATTTTCCCTGCATTAAAGTCATATTTCCTTTCCATTCACAAATGTTCTACCAGTCAGTGTTGAAAAGCAAGAGACAACAGTAATTGAAGTGATAGATGAAGTAAACAAACTGGTGGAAAAATTAAACTACAGGAAGGCAGAAAAGTTTCTTACCACTACTGTGAGAAATCAGTTGCAAGAATTAGAAAAAGGACACATAACAGTTGAAAAGTTTCAAAGCTATGCAGTAGATTTCTATGACACCTGCATTAAATATATTCAGGAGTGGTGTGCACCATTTCTTACGCCTCTTCAGTCTATAGATTGGATCAATTTGAAGGGAAAGGAGTCTGTGGCTTGGAAGAACATCCAAGAAAGCTACATATTCATGAAGACAGTGTCACCAAATTTTACTGTGAATGAAGAGGACTTATTTGATGAGTTTGCATGTGTGAAAAAATATTGTGAAAGCAAATTTGATGTGTGGAGTGAACTGAAGGATCAAAGTGTCAGTGAAAATGGTGTGAGATGTTCGCTCATTTTACAAAGCAGGATATAAATGCTGAGAACCTGAAATGCCTAGTTAGTTTTTGTTCGGCACTGCCAGGATCCAATGCAGCTGTTGAACGTGTTTTTTCATTAATAAATGCGCGTTGGACAGACGACAAAAACAGACTTAAAATTGAGACAGTGAAAGCTTTAACCATTATAAAGACCTATTTTAAGGATTTCTCTTGTGCTGAGTTCTACGTCCAAATATCAGAAGAAAAAAAAACTTCTTGAACAGGCCCATCACTCTGATAAATATTCTGATGAATCTGAAATATAAACTTGACTATTGTGTATTTTTTAAAGGTGCGATTTTTCTAGTTAAGTATGTTTGTAATTTAGAATTCTTTTTTAAAGTGGAAGTTGTGTTAGTTAATGTGTGTATTTTAATACCAGTATCTTATTTTAAGTGCAACATATAATATATAATAGATTTATTTGTGCTTTACCTTAATTTTTAACATGTCCCGTTTTTTTACAAAATGTCCCGGGTTTTTAGGTAAAAATTTTGAAATGTCCCGGTTTTTAAACAAAACATTATGGGAACCCTAGCCTAGAGCCTATATAAAGAGATAGCGGGCGGCAAGCGGGCCTATTTTGCAAAAGCCGCCCAGAGAGAACAAACGAAGTTAGACACCAGAGCCAAGCTGTATATGCCTTGAGCATATTAGCAATCGAGCACAGGCTGGGTGTTTGTTTGGTTTGTTGGTTTATTTGTTTAATGTTTGCTTCAGTGTGCCCTTAGTCACTGAATGGGTTGTAAAAATAAATACAGCCCCTGCCTTAAGAATCAAGAGTTTTATTGTTGATCGGGTTGGTTGCGAGTGTGCAAGAGAGTGATCAAATATCACAACAGCATCATCATCATCTCGCCCCACCCTATCACAATTGGCGTCGTCGACAGGATAGGCAATCAGTGACACCGAGCAAACAGCAAACGAGCAAATATTGTATTGTAAACACCCAGCGGTGCGGTATTGCAGCAAGATGGCTTCGATCAATGCGCCTGTGAAGGTAGTGTACGTGAAGGGGCCAGAGGTAAGGCGATTTGATGGAACAGCAAGTCCCATTTGGCAAGAGTTTGTGGAAGATGTAGAGGCCGCGTGGAAGGTGGCGCCCTTTTGGGCAGAAGACAAGTTAGACATTATCTGGAATAATGTCACACCTATGGTCTCTAGGTAATTACGGATACGTGGCGGAGCCAAGGCCAGCCCTGAGCAGTTACTCAAGATAGTAGAAGAAGACTACAGCGAGCAACCACCAGTCAGTGAGATGACCAGGAATTTTCAGGCCGTGAGTCAGGGGCCAACTCCGCCTATGCCGGTCCCAAGCCCGGATGAAAAAGGAGGAGGGCGGCCTGCATGGAGGCCGTAAGGAGGCAGCCCCTCCACCATGCAAAGGCACAACAGGCCAATCACCTGTTTGCTTTAAACTATGATTACGAGCAATATAAGAGAGAAAACCGGACTGATTCTAAAGGCGACGAACTGGAACGGACTGCGGACTACGACTTATGAAACTTGGAGCACAAGAAGTATAAATGGGAAAGAAGAGGAGCTGATGGAAGAGATGAGGAAAGCAAAATTAGAAATCCTGGCTATTACCGAAACAAAGAAAAAGGGACAAGGAGTCATGGATCTCGATGGCAACACGCTGTTATACAGTGGTGTACCCACATCTGAAAGAGCTAAAGGGGGCGTGGGTTGCATTGTGGCCAAAAACCAGAAAGATAGTATCAAGGGATGGAACTTTGTCTCGGAGCGCATTATGGTTGTAAAACTAAAAGAAGGAGAAACCATAGTCAACCTGGTCATAGTGTATGGGCCAAATGAGGATGAGAGAGCAGAGGTCAAGGAGGAATTCTTCGAGCTGCTTCAAAGGACAGTGGATGACTGCCTAGATGAAGTTATCATGCTCGGAGATTTTAATGCCAGAGTTGGAAATGACCATGCTAGATGGGGTGGAGTTATCGGAAGATATGGAGAAGATACTCTCAATGACAATGGAAAGCGACTCCTTAGATTCTGCAGTGAGCAGAATCTGATCATCACAAACACAAAGTTCCCCCATAAGCGCATACATCCATACACTAGATGTGAACCAACGAAGAATGAGAAGTCAGTGATCGACTATGCCATTGTTCGGAGAAGCTCATTCAAATATGTCCGGGATGCTAGAGTCTGGAGGGGGCCAGAGATTGGAAGTGATCACTACCTGCTAACAATCAAAAGAACAACTGAAAGAGTTACTCAGCCTAGGAACTGCCCAACATCACGCAAGAAACCAAGTAAACGAGCGGGAGAAATGAGCATTAGGACCTACAAGCTGAAAAAGCCAGAAATTAAGACCAGATATCAGGGGCTTATTGCTGCAGCGGTTAGCAACACAGAAGAACGACCTGATGACTTGGAAACCCTCTGGAATAAATTCAAGGATATCATAAAGACAGCCGCAGCAGAAGCATGCGGTGAAGTCCGACTTGGGAACAAGAGAAAGAGGACACCTTGGTGGACTGAGGAAGTCAAAGAGATAATAAGAGAGAAGAAAATGGCATGGAAATAATACTTAGGAGCTAGAAAAACAACAGGACAGATGGAAAAATATAGAGAATATGTGACACTCAGAACAGAAGCAAAGAACAAGGTGCTAGCAGCAAAACAGAAGTTCTGGGAAGAATTTGGAGAAAAGCTAGAAAAAGATGCACAAGAAAACCAGAAATTGTTCTATAAGACCCTAAAGAACATGAGAAAGGAAAACAATGCCCTCTCAAATTTATAAAGGACAAGCAAGGCAAATTGCTTACTGCCCCGAAGGAAGTAATGGAAAGATGGAAAGAATATTTCTCAGAACTCCTGGATGGTGAGCATGGTGAAGCATCAGAAATGATAACCACTAGCACAGAAGAGAAAACCAATGATGGTGAAGATGACATAAAGATGGAAGAACTGAAGGCAGCACTGGAGAAAATCAAGATGGGCAAAGCAGCAGGGCATGATGGTATAACACCAGAAATGGTTAAGTACATGGGAGCATCAAGCGACCTATTACTCTTAAAGGTTCTACAGGCAGCGTGGTACAACAAGACCATACCAAAGGATTGGGAGATTGCCATCATAACACCAGTTTTCAAAAAGGGTGACAATCGACAGTGTGGAAACCATAGAGGCATATCCCTTCTCAGTGTCCCTGGTAAAATCTACTCTAGAATCCTAGAGCAGAGACTCCGACGCCTAGCTGAGCCACAACTGGATGAGGTCCAGTACGGATTCCGAGCGAACCGAAGTACTCAAGACCTAATCTTCACACTCAGACAGCTGAGTGAAAAGGCCCTTGAGTATAAGAGTGAGATCCATCTTTGTTTCATAGATCTGGAAAAGGCGTTTGACATGGTCCCCTGGAGCAAACTTTGGGATTGTTTGGCAAGGAAGAACATTCCGGCACCTCTGATTCATGCTATACAGAGCTTCTACAAGTCTTGCAGAAATTATGTGAGGACAGCAAACCATAAGTCAGAAGAGTTCAGGACCACCACTGGTGTAAGACAAGGTGATATCCTGTCACCTTACCTTTTCATACTCCTCATGGACGATGTCATTAAGGCATGTAAGGAGAGAACAAGAAAGTATTCAGTGGGGTACTGGAAGATGAGTGTGGTAAAGTGGGATGTTATAAATATTTATAGGGGACTTAGTGTACTGACTGAGATCAGCTGTGAAGGTATATGTATCTAATAAGTGTGGTGTATTACAAATGACCTTACTTGCTACCACATTTATACCTCAGTCAGAATTATTCTGGAATATTGTGATGACTATGGCAAGGCACAAGCAAAGAAACAAAGTTACAACTGATCAGAGCATGTATATTCCCAGTAGCAACATACGGCTGCGAGACTTGGACACTCAATAAAACAGTTGCAAAAAAGATTACATCATTCGAAATGAAATGCTACAGAAGGATGTTGAGAATACCCTGGACAGAAAAAAAGACCAACAGAGAAGTACTGCACTCACTAAATGTACAGGAACATTGGCTCCTAAATACCATCGCAATAAGGAAGCTGAAATTTTTCGGTCATATAAAAAGACATAATAGTCTGGAAAAAACAGTGATGGAAGGCATGGTCCCTGGAAAAAGGGGAAGGGGTCGACCTAGACGACGGTGGACCCAGGACATCACAGAGAGTCTGAACTTGTCTTTGGCTGATGCAGGTCGACTTGCCCAGAATCGTGATGCGTTCAGAGCAGCTGTAATGGAGACAACGTTCTGGAAAGAATACGTCACATGATGATTGTGATGACTACGTTAAATGTCTAGGGTTATGAAAATGATGAAGTGTAAGTCACAACAACAACATACAGATAAACAATTCAATTTATTCCACAACACTTACAACACTGTGACACTCACACACATATAACACTCTATAAGACTATCTTAAATGAGTCAAGTGTTTAAGTTTAAAAATATATGTATTAATTATTTCAATAATGGGTATCCTGATTCAACTACACAGTGAACCAGGAATCACAATCAAATGTAATTACAAGTATTATGTACACAGTTTATATATATGTACTTTGTATTGACATAGTTTATTATTATTATTCTATGTGTGTAATTTGTGCAGTAGTAATATGAGGTAATACTGGTTTTGTTCAAGCTTGGTTGTTGTTTTTCATCATGACTTCAAGTGTTTGATTATCGGGGAAATAGTATTGGGAAAAGTTCACAGTTCCTGTCATTTGAACCAATTAATTGTCCCTCTATGTTTACTAAAATGTCAATTTTTGAGGGGGCACATAATGTTGAGCTACTCTGGCCACAGAAGCTTATCTTTCGTGATGGCGGCAGGAAAAGACTCCTCTGCTCGATTGCTTCACTGTGTTCTGTAGAGACCTCACTGGTCGCTATCTGGACTAAGGAGTATGCTGTCAGCCTCTGGATTCAGCAAAACTCAGACCAGGTGCTGCTTCAATAACTAGGACCACAGTCTCTGAAACAAGAAGGTTGTACCTCCTACTTCATAACTAATTTATAATCTATTTCCAGACTGAACACAATACATAACAAACACTGAGTTCAGAGCGATAGGCCAACTGCTAGCTTCATCTGAAACAATTTACACCAGTATTCTCCTCCTAAATGGTTACTACGCCTCTGCAATTCCAGCATTAGTTCCTTCTAGTCAATAAGATAGGTGTCAGTGTACTGTTTGGCAATTCCATGCAGTTTTACTTTTCTCCGACACCTCCTGTTCAGGTTGGAGCAAGATTTAGGCCTTGCCTCATGTTTGCTACTGAACCACACACATATACAGACATAAATTATCAATTTACATTCAATTTTCATTTAAAAGATATTGAATATATCAAGCTTACCACAATTCATGGAAATAATACACAGATACGTTGACTGGCGATGAATAATGGCACAAATTCCGTTCTGCCTCTGTCCCAGACTTTTATTTATACAAATATGATCTGGATCTCAACGCACTGTTTCTTAGTAAGTTTATTTTAAAATGTGGCACTGAACTGACGCTCTTAATTGCCTATATTGGCGGGTCTAACCAATCGGGCCATGTTTACACAGCTTTTCAAAAAAAGTACCCTTACTTACGTTTCCCTAACAACAAAAAATTAGTATTTGTAGCCCGACTAATCGTGTTTAGCCTTACATTTACTTCTATCCAATCAAATAGGATTTACATTTCTCAAAACAATCAAATTCTGATTTTATTTGCATCGTGTTTAGCCTTACATTTACTTAACAAATAGGATTTTACATGGTGGCCCATTCCCTTTGTTTCAAAACATGCCAAGTGCCTAAGGACACCCTCACCCTAAATAATATAAATTTTATTCTTTGTCAGCAAGTCCTAAGGAACCCAAATATATAAATTTTAATGGAGCTAAGTGGCTGCGTTCAAGATATGCATTTCCTAGGATAGTCGTGCTGTTACCACCTCCTCACTTCCAAACTTTTAGGGTGTCTGCTGTACTGTCAGGCTTTCAAACGTAAACCAGTATAATTTCATGTTTCCTAATAAGCGTTTTTCAGGTTTTTAAACCTAACTCTCGTATGGGTAGTGTTTTTTATCACGGTCTATTTGAAAAAAAGTTAGTGCTTCTGGCCTTTCGCGCGGGGAGGGTATTAATTTTGTATCGCGAGCCGCGTGTTAGTGTCGCATGCGTTCCTGCTTTCAGCCCTCCCTCTCTCTCTATCCTAAGTTCATCTGTCTTTCCGTTTATGTTAACGTAGTGTAATTAATGTTAGTATTAATTTAGGTCATTAATCAGCTTGCGTATCTCAAGTTTTTCTTAGAAATGCAGTACACGTTTTATTGTGTTGTGGAAACGCGTGTATGCTGCTATAGGCTTTACTATCAACGTGGAAACGTTACAATTTGCAGACGAAGTAGAAAACAAGGGGGATTTCGAGTACAGTCATTGTGACAGCACTGTTCTTTACCATTCTTCTTTCCTTTTATTGAATTTATGTGTTAGGCTTTACATTTACCTTTTAATTTATATATGTGGATTTAGAATGTTTCACGACAAATTCTCCCCTCTTAAAACAGACGTTATATGTCAGTCTATAATTCTATACACTGTTGCTGAGTTATTTGCCGGTTGAAGATCATGCACTGAGTATGGTTACTTTAGTGATCTCTTGTTAATCGTGCTTTGTTTAGTATTACGCGAATTAGGGTGAAGGTGTTTGTAGTGAAATTGACAGAGATACAACGGTAAAATACCTCCAAAGATAACATGTAAGGATAAAAACATAATGCGTAGGCTGCTGATAGTACATGATCGCCCAGACCGCGGGTCATCACCCTCCATAAAAATTGACTTGCTAGACAGGAGGGGAACGGCGGATAAAAAGGAAAAAATATGACTGGAAAAATTGCGTGAGACTAGAAAGGCTAAGGAGACGCAATTGGGGGGGAAACGGAGAAAAGTCACGTTTCCCAAGTTGACATAAAGTAAGGAACTCGACAGAAGGGACCTTGGATATGTTACGCCACAGTCATTTATTGGTCGCTTTTGCGATACCAAGCCTTTGATTTGAATTCAGCGGCAGAACGCAGATGTTTGGAATATTACAAAAATTAAAAAGTAACTTTTTCGTAATATTAATGTTAGGAATATAAAAATTAGCTGGCCGGATGGCCCATTCTGAGCAGTGAACTAATATGTTCTTAATTTTACAGACGGATAGATAATATTGAAGATAATGACAAAAGACAGTGTTGTTCACATCAGCGACAGACTGTATGGAATAAAAAGTGTCGCTATTTGCACAAAAAAACACGACCTCGAGACGCAGGTGTTCAAATCTACTTAGTAGGGAAGCGAAGGGACATTGGTGGGAGCTGTGTCTAAATATAACTTTTAACGACAAAATTTTGGAGGGGAGAGAAAGGTTGGTTCAAAAATCAAGTACGTTTTTGAAAAAAAAAACAAGTAGAGACGGACAGACTAACAGATAAACATCCATACTTGACTGAAGCATGACTGAAATGACTTTAGGGTAGGAAATTTGAATTTGAAATAAACCTAGGCAGTGATTGGCCACAGACAATCATTTTATCGGCGCTCAGACGCGCAAGTGGGGCCATTGCTCAATAGTTGTTCGATGATAGACACAGTATTTTAAAGTGTGGTGATTTCCAAATGAAAGAAAGTGAAATAAGTTCAGGGACGCCATACTATAGCCAGCAGCTCAGCTGAGTTTTGCTAGCATTTCTGTGTTCTTTATTCATAATCTGGTAAGATTGAAATTATTTCTTTGTATATTTTGAAAATTGTTTAATGTTCGAGTGATTTGATACTGCCATATCATAATCTAGCCTTACAAACAAGTAGGGATTTGCTCTAGACCCCCCGCCCAAGTCAGGGTCTAGGGACCAACAATATACATAAACTCCAGCAAGGGTTAGGAAAGACAGATCAAGTGTTGAGAATAATGAAACATATTACCTATCCACTTTTAGGGAAGGAAACTAATAAATATTTTTCAGAATCTATAGTCTGGGAGGACCTATCTGATGTAAAACCACCATGGTAAATGTGCTGTTTGGTCAGAGAGATCTGACCTGTCTGTATGATGTGGTTGTTGTGTCCGTGTTGTGTCCAGACGTGGGTAGAGAATAGAATTTTGACACATAGCCAATACTTTGATTGCAGAGCTGTGAGTTTCAGTTGTCAACAAGGCGGTGTCCATTCAGTTGGTGATTTTACTCGAGTGTATCTGTGCAGTACGTTGTGACAGAGACCACTATTATTGCCCGCCAGCACGGAGAGGTGGGACCACCAGATTTCAGCACCAGAGCTACATATGCAAGTTGAGTGAGCCTCTGGTCTGCTGGAAGTTCACCAACGCCTTTTAGTTACTAATACCCCATAAAATTCCTGTAATTTACTGGACACGGTGTAGTCAATATAGACAGGTGTGATGAGGCCACCCCAACAGCACAAGCATTAACTATCCTCCCAAGTAGATGACTACTAGAACATTTTAATAAAACTAACTAGTCTAGTACTTATATATGTACACTCTTGCATTTATTATGTAACATTCCATGCATTTCTTTCATAATTTTTAAATTTTTTTTAAAAAAAAAGTTCTGGTCAACATAAAACTTGATCCAGAACAAATAAATGTAAACATTTCTATCAAAAATTTTACACACGTGAGTTAGTTCAGTGTATTTTAACATTTGTTAAATATTATTAGTCTGCTTAAATATCTGTGGGTGTATCTATAACTATCACACCACATTACATATCATTACCCTAGACATTTTACATAGCTACATTCATTAAGAAAAAAAATTGAGTGTGAGGTCGTAGTGGTAGCAAGAAAGGCCTTCTGACAATTCACAACTACATTTTATCTCAGGAGCCTTCACAGCTGGCCTCATACATTACATTTAGTAATATCACCATCATAAAATACCATCAAACCCACTACATACATTGGGGTCTTGTCCAGGGATAATTAGCCCAACAGTAATATTAGGATCTCCTGGTTGGAGAAATAAAATTAGGGGAAAAAAATTGTGAAATTCCCTTTAAAATTAAAAGGTCCCTGCAGATAAAAGTTGGTGAATCTTCACAGCCAGTGATAATTAATTAGTTAACTGGTTAGTTAGAATTAGTTAGACTATAGTCATAAGAAGTACTTAGTGTATTTACTGGTTAGAGATTTAGCTTGTTTATTATTATATTGTCTGAAAAGTATGGCGGAGCTAGCAAAATTCCGATCAGCTGCTGTGCTGACCGCAAAGGAGATGGGAATGGAGGGTCAGATTTTAATTCAATATGTAACGGCTGAATGTGATAAATATATTGAAAGGGAAGATAGAAAGGTAGCTGAAGAGAAGAGGTTACAAATTGAGGCTGATAGAGAAATTAAGAGGCTGCAGATTGAGGCAGAAGAAAAACGACAGCAATGGGAGGCAGAAGAAAAAAGGTTGACTGCCGAAAGGGAGGCAGAAGAAAAAAGGTTGACTGCCGAAAGGGAAGCAGAAGATAGAAGGTTGCAATGGGAGCACGAATTACGACTAAGGGAGCTGGAATTACAAGGCCCGGCTCCTGAAAATGGTGCCAGCGCTTTTGCCTCAGATGCTACGCCCAGTCTGGGAGCCTCAAACTCAGCTATGGGGTTTCATTTAGACCATTTTGTTGAAAAAGACGATGACATAGAGGGGTACCTAGGACGTTTTGAGTTATTAGCTACTACATATGGGTTAGAGAGAGAGAGACAGGGAAGACCAAGACAATTATGACATGTTAAAGCAGGCTTTGTTATTAAGGTACGAGAAGAATGGTGAATTTTATCGTAAGAAATTTAGAAATGCCAAACTGTTGTCTGGGGAGACATACCACCAATTCTCTGCTAGACTAGAAACCTATTTGGAGAAATGGACGGCTCTGGGGAAGACCCAAGATCTTAAAGAAATGATCATGATTGAGCAATTGAGAGAGTCCATGGCTCCAGACATGAGAAAATTTCTCATGGAACAAGGTGCAGAGAAGTTGGGGGAAATTTTAAATGTTGCTGAGAGGTATCAGGCAGCTCAGGCAGAGGTAAGTGGTGCTAAAAGGAAGCACATAGACAATTTTAAAGCTCCACAGCAATTTAATAAATTTGATAATAGAGAGCAGGGAAATAAAGGTAGGACAAACTTTGAGCGGCCAAGAAATGACTATCGCGACAGAAACTCACAGTTCAATGACCAAAAGTTCAATGAAAGAAAACCGTTGAACCAAGGAAAAAGATGGTGTAAATGGTGCAAGAAGGATAACCATAACACCGAATTTTGTAGAAGGAAACCTTCAAACATTGCTGCAATGAAGTCGGGGACGCGAAGATTAAAGGTTAATCCTAATGGACAACAGGAACCTTATCAACCCCCAGTTTGTGAGGATGTTATTTGTAATGGGGTCACCATAAGGTGCCTTTATGATACAGGTTTGGATTATGATTCAGTTGTGAAGTCTAGCCTAGTGGACCCAAGTCAGTATACCACAGAAACAGTGGAAATACAAGGGGCGACTAAGGACATACCACTCATGACACTTCCCATCGCAAGGATAAAGGTGAAAACTCGCTATGTGGAGGGAGAAATCAGAGCAGCAGTGATAGATGAACCAATCTACCCTCTGATATTGGGGTGTAGATACGTCTTCTTGGGGAATCCTGAGAAACCTGTGATCATGGCGACAGTGCAGACCAGGTCACAGAAGAAGGAGGAAGAAGGTGAACCTATAAATGCTCATCCAGAGGAGATGAGGAAGGCGCAGGCTGAGGATAGGACACTCAAGCCCTGTTTTAAAAAATTGCCCAAATGCCACACACCTCCGAGCAAGGGGGAATATTTCATGAAGAACAAACTCTTATACAGGAAGGCCGGAACTGGAACAAATGGTCACAACCAGCTGGTTCTTCCCACTTCATATAGAGATAAAGTGATGGAACTCGGGCATGCGATTCCCTTCAGTGGTCACATGGGGATCAGCGCCACAGGACAGCGTATAGCTTGTCATTACTTCTGGCCAGGGATAACGGAGGATATAAAAAGATATGTCAAATCCTGCCCAGAATGTCAAAGGGGAGCTCCAAAGCACTGGACTGCTCCTGCAACTCTAGGGGAAATGCCCATAGTGGGAACACCTTTTGAGAGGGTTGCAGTGGATATTGTAGGACCTCTCACTCGGACCAAGAGGAGGAACAGTTACAGCCTTACTCTGGTGGACACTTGTTCTATGTGGGGAGAGGCGGTAGCCCTGCCATCAATTGATTCAAAACATGTAGCAGAGGCACTACTTACAATATTTACCCGATTAGGATTCCCGCATCAAATCTTGACGGATAATGGTTCTCAGTTCAAGGGGAAACTAACGGAAGAAGTTTTTAAGCTATTTCAAGCCAGACACTTTCATTGTAGTCCGTACCATCCACAAGGGAACGGCCAGGTAGAGAGGTTCAACGGGACTCTCATTTCTATCCTGAGAAAGCTGGCACACGAAAAACCGGATCTGTGGGATCAATTCCTGCCCGCCGCATTGTTTGCGTACCGGGAGGTACCACATAGTTCAACCGGGATGGCTCCCGCAACTCTGCTATTTGGGAGGCCAATAAAAGGTCCATTAGAAGCTCTATTAAGGACCTGGACAGATGAGAAGGCGGAAGAGACTGTTACCTCATCGTATCAATACGTGAACGAACTGACCACTCGTTTGAAAGCTGGATGGAAACTGGCAAATGATAATTTGAAGCAAGCCAGGAAGAAACATGCAGCATATTTTAATAGGAAGGCAAAGGACAGGGAACTGGCAGTCGGAGAGAAGGTGCTGCTTCTACTACCCGGAAGCCAGAATAAATTACAAATTGGTTGGCAAGGTCCATATACGGTTCTAGAGAAGGTGTCTAGAACAAACTATAAAATTGACAAAAAGGGGAAGGAGAAAGTTTATCATGTAAACCTGTTAAAGAAGTATCTGGACAGACCACTCCAGGAAAGCACCCCCTTATTGACCTTGGCTATTGCAACCCAGATGCAAAAAGAACCACTCACCTCACATGAATACCCATTACATCCTTGTGAAACCGCAGCACAGGTAAAAGTCAGTAAGCACCTGACTAAAAACCAGAGGGAGAGAGTTCAACAGGTTCTGGAGGAACATACAGATGTATTAACAGATAAACCAGGCCATACAAATTTGCTACAGTATGACATGAAACTGGTAGACTCAAACCCAATCTGTATGAGAGCCTATTCTATTCCGTTCGCGAAGGAGAAGGCATTGAAGGAAGAAATAGAGTATTTGTTGAAGGAGGGGATTATTTCGCACAGTGAATCATCTTTTAGTTCTAGTGTCGTTTTGTTGAGAAAACCGTCTGGGGAACACAGACTGTGCATAGATTACAGGAAACTGAATGCTGTCACAGAAGGACAAGTGGATCTATTACCAGACACAAAACAGTTATTTGCCAGACTGAACAAGGCAAAATACTTTTCAAAGGTGGATCTTAGTAAAGGCTATTACCAGATCCCAGTGAAGCCTGAAGTGAGACCTTATTTGGCTTTTAGCACTTCGGATGGACATTATGAATTCAATATGCTACCATTCGGACTGAAAAATGCTCCGAGTGTGTTTTCAAGGATGATGCGCAAATTGTTGGATCCCCTGAATAACCCATGTATCACGAATTTCATGGATGATATTCTCGTCGCCACAGAGACATTTGAAGAACACATTGAAGCTCTGGAGATGTTGTTTGATAGACTTCGGGAGGCGAACTTAACTGCTAGGCCAACAAAATGTTGTATTGGATGCAAAGAGTTGGAATTCTTGGGACACACTGTATATCAGGGTAATATGACCCCTGATCCTAAGAACTTGGAAAAACTGCAGAGAGCACCTAGGCCGCAAACAAAAAAGGACGTGCGATCATTTGTGTCGTTATGCGGATTTTATCAGAAATACATCAAGAATTTTAACGCTATTTGTGCTCCTCTGACTGATCTGACTCGCACGGGACTTCCAGATAAAATTATTTGGACTGCACAATGTGAACTAGCGTTCCAAGAGTTAAAGGAAAAACTCACTAGCAAGCCTATTCTCAAACTGCCTGATTTGACACAGGACTTTGTCTTAAGAACCGATGCAAGTAATGTAGGACTAGGAGGGGCTTTGTTGCAAAGATCATCTTCACCTGATGGGGAACTGAAACCAGTCGCTTATGCAAGCCGTAAATTGAATAAGGCGGAACAAGGATACTCCACAAGCGAAAAAGAATGTTTAGCGTTAATCTGGGCAATAAAGAAGTTTCAAATCTATCTGTATGGTAGGACTTTTGTGGTGGAGACGGACCATCAGCCTCTCGTATTCTTATCTCAGGCTAAGCATGAAAACGCAAGATTGCTGAGGTGGTCTTTATTGCTTCAACCTTATCAGTTCAGTATCCAATATATCCCAGGCAAATTGAATGTCGGTGCAGATTTCCTCAGTCGGCACCCCTGTGATCAAAATTAGAGTAGTGGCAGACGTGAGGAGTAATTTTACCTATGTGTATCGCTGGTTTTGGAACTTGCCATAGGCATGTTTTCAAGTGGGGAGATGTGTAGTGAAATTGACAGAGATACAACGGTAAAATACCTCCAAAGATAACATGTAAGGATAAAAACATAATGCGTAGGCTGCTGATAGTACATGATCGCCCAGACCGCGGGTCATCACCCTCCATAAAAATTGACTTGCTAGACAGGAGGGGAACGGCGGATAAAAAGGAAAAAATATGACTGGAAAAATTGCGTGAGACTAGAAAGGCTAAGGAGACGCAATTGGGGGGGAAACGGAGAAAAGTCACGTTTCCCAAGTTGACATAAAGTAAGGAACTCGACAGAAGGGACCTTGGATATGTTACGCCACGGTCATTTATTGGTCGCTTTTGCGATACCAAGCCTTTGATTTGAATTCAGCGGCAGAACGCAGATGTTTGGAATATTACAAAAATTAAAAAGTAACTTTTTCGTAATATTAATGTTAGGAATATAAAAATTAGCTGGCCGGATGGCCCATTCTGAGCAGTGAACTAATATGTTCTTAATTTTACAGACGGATAGATAATATTGAAGATAATGACAAAAGACAGTGTTGTTCACATCAGCGACAGACTGTATGGAATAAAAAGTGTCGCTATTTGCACAAAAAAACACGACCTCGAGACGCAGGTGTTCAAATCTACTTAGTAGGGAAGCGAAGGGACATTGGTGGGAGCTGTGTCTAAATATAACTTTTAACGACAAAATTTTGGAGGGGAGAGAAAGGTTGGTTCAAAAAATCAAGTACGTTTTTGAAAAAAAAAAACAAGTAGAGACGGACAGACTAACAGATAAACATCCATACTTGACTGAAGCATGACTGAAATGACTTTAGGGTAGGAAATTTGAATTTGAAATAAACCTAGGCAGTGATTGGCCACAGACAATCATTTTATCGGCGCTCAGACGCGCAAGTGGGGCCATTCCTCAATAGTTGTTCGATGATAGACACAGTATTTTAAAGTGTGGTGATTTCCAAATGAAAGAAAGTGAAATAAGTTCAGGGACGCCATACTATAGCCAGCAGCTCAGCTGAGTTTTGCTAGCATTTCTGTGTTCTTTATTCATAATCTGGTAAGATTGAAATTATTTCTTTGTATATTTTGAATATTGTTTAATGTTCGAGTGATTTGATACTGCCATATCATAATCTAGCCTTACAAACAAGTAGGGATTTGCTCTAGACCCCCCGCCCAAGTCAGGGTCTAGGGACCAACAATATACATAAACTCCAGCAAGGGTTAGGAAAGACAGATCAAGTGTTGAGAATAATGAAACATATTACCTATCCACTTTTAGGGAAGGAAACTAATAAATATTTTTCAGAATCTATAGTCTGGGAGGACCTATCTGATGTAAAACCACCATGGTAAATGTGCTGTTTGGTCAGAGAGATCTGACCTGTCTGTATGATGTGGTTGTTGTGTCCGTGTTGTGTCCAGACGTGGGTAGAGAATAGAATTTTGACACATAGCCAATACTTTGATTGCAGAGCTGTGAGTTTCAGTTGTCAACAAGGCGGTGTCCATTCAGTTGGTGATTTTACTCGAGTGTATCTGTGCAGTACGTTGTGACAGAGACCACTATTATTGCCCGCCAGCACGGAGAGGTGGGACCACCAGATTTCAGCACCAGAGCTACATATGCAAGTTGAGTGAGCCTCTGGTCTGCTGGAAGTTCACCAACGCCTTTTAGTTACTAATACCCCATAAAATTCCTGTAATTTACTGGACACTGTGTAGTCAATATAGACAGGTGTGATGAGGCCACCCCAACAGCACAAGCATTAACTATCCTCCCAAGTAGATGACTACTAGAACATTTTAATAAAACTAACTAGTCTAGTACTTATATATGTACACTCTTGCATTTATTATGTAACATTCCATGCATTTCTTTCATAATTTTTTAAATTTTTTTTAAAAAAAAAGTTCTGGTCAACATAAAACTTGATCCAGAACAAATAAATGTAAACATTTCTATCAAAAATTTTACACACGTGAGTTAGTTCAGTGTATTTTAACATTTGTTAAATATTATTAGTCTGCTTAAATATCTGTGGGTGTATCTATAACTATCACACCACATTACATATCATTACCCTAGACATTTTACATAGCTACATTCATTAAGAAAAAAAATTGAGTGTGAGGTCGTAGTGGTAGCAAGAAAGGCCTTCTGACAATTCACAACTACATTTTATCTCAGGAGCCTTCACAGCTGGCCTCATACATTACATTTAGTAATATCACCATCATACAATACCATCAAACCCACTACAGTGTTCATACAACTCAGTAGCATGGTATGAAGAAGTAGTTCATGTAACTTGAACTCAGCAACATTAATGAAGTAATTAATGCCTTCAGATTGAGTCCGTAATATTTAATCACATGTACACACAGGATGATCATTTCAAATAGGAACAGAACATAAGTCCTTATAAGTCATGCATAAATTAATCAATAACGTAGACTGCTGGTTTACGTGTCAATGTCCGTTTAAGGATACAATGCAGTATTGTCGTCAGAACATCACAGCTATATGCACGCGCAGCTAGACATGGCTACCTGCCGACAGTGAGACTGCGAGTCTGAATATTTCATACGAATTTGTCGATTATTCTCCTCCTTCTGAGAATTCTAGTTAAATACTAACCTCCATAAATTTTCCTCTCATATAGAGTTCTAGGACTGACCCTGGTCCATCAAAAATGCACATATAAATGGCTATATCATGCCATTGAATTGGAAGGTTAGAAAAAACGCAGCTATTCAGCTTGGCGGTCAAGTAACAAAGGGGTAGCGTCTCCTAGTTACCGACTGTGTCCTAAACAACGCTAGACACGTCATAATCGATCGTGTATGGAGCGTTCAATAATTGAAACATCTATCGCAATATATTAAATGTCTTAACCTTTACGATTGCACGTCCGCTAACCTTTAGCAGACGGCGTTAATAGCATATACCGTAACAATTCCCTGTATACCGGGGGAAAAAAAATCGATAGATTTTTTTTCAAGATCTATCCGACTTAACAATTTTTCAAAAAAATTTAACACAATTGTGACATATGGCCGACGATGTTCTGAGTAGAACCGTGTTGCGGTCATGTCAACTAACTATTTGTCATAGTCATCTAACATTAATCATATTATATATCAATATTATACATATTATTATATCAACTAATTAAAATGTCCAATGTTAATAGTGAATGATAGAATTAAATTAAAGTAAGGTCTGTCGTATTAGTATGTCATATAGGAATTAATTTGACTAATTAAAATTAAATTAATTAATTAAACTAAGAGTTAAATTATTAAGATTCTAATGTAACGCGATGTTATGAGAGAAGAAAAGACAAAATAAGTGAGAAGAAATAGAAAGAAATTCGAATATAAGTTTAACTTAATTGTGTTGTGTGAATAATAACTATCTAATTTAACTAACTAAATAATGTATAGGTACATTAAAAAAAATTATTAATCTAATACTTGTGTGAGATTTATTTTCTCTTTTCATGATTTCTTCTTTTTATATTTCGTTCTTTTTTTGTCTTTTTCATTTCATTTTTTTCTCACATTTCATTTTATTGATATTAATTCAATTAAGAAGTTAAGTTAACTAATTAATTAGTATAGGATATGATGATCCATCCGTTTAGGTCTTGATCCTGATGAATTCTTTTAGGCAAAAATGTTTCAAACGTTTACGTCGAAAGAGAATATGTCCATTTATCACTGACATCCTAAGAAGTTAAGAGTGCACATAGGGATAATTAGTTCGACATGGTCGTCAGATATTTATTGTCCATGATTATTCAACGAATAATTATCATTTATCGTGGTATGGGACTTTAGACGAAGTTCCAAGTCTATATGTTTACCCTTGGGGGGATTGTCTTTAGCTTCAATTCGGGTGATGCATATAG